>JPKZ01003263.1:5989-29951 GCA_000803305.1 Toxocara canis | reverse complement strand
TGCCGTTCTTCATTGACTACGTCAGTAATGCAGCCAAGGACGCGAGGTCTGTAAGGAACATGAAAATTTCACTCAACACTTGGGGCTTGGTAGAGGAGCCAGAGCAGCAGACATGGAAAACGCTTACATGGAACTACATCGAGAAATCAGGCAAAAAAGATGGGAAAAAGCCAAGAGTGAGAAAATTTGACCGGATGCGCGGCAGAGGGCGCAGGCGTTGTAAACAGGAACAGCTTCAAGTTGTTAAGCCATTCATTCGAAAAACATGATCTAGGGAAATAACAGTTACAAGGTCGATGATAAGGATTGATGGACGTTCTATATAGAGGATCTGTGTAGCACATCTGATCGAAAGAGGTTTGAGTATCAGTCGAATTGACAACTTAGCTCATTTAACTTTGCCAACGTCTCCGAAACGAAGCAGTAAACCTGAATTACAATAAAATGCTAGGAAAAAGGCAGATTATTGCTTTGATTTCGACTGTACAGCTTGAGAGCTCAAAACGAAAACGTTTGAACGAAATATCTTAATCTTGGTCATGGAAATGTGGTAATGCACTGCAGCACTAGTCCGTTAACCTCCAGAATAAATTGTTGGCACAAATTTTGCAGCCATATTTTGCTCGGCGTTTTGTATTTTCATGAATACGTCTGTACTGTACGACATCACGAGCCATGCAAACATGAGGGGGTAAGGAGGGGGAAGGGGGGAGAGGGAGATGAAAGACCGCATTGAATATTTCCCTGAATATTTGTATGCCCAGCGCCTTCCGAAAAGACGCTATTCTGTGCTGTTCAGGAGTTTTGCGCACAAATTTTGCAAGTTAAAAGATATACACGAACTTGCATCTTACCACCGGTGCGAATTTGGAGAGGAAAATGCAACTTGCAGACCGTTTTCGGCCTGAGGTTGCAACCGAGCCGAGAAGGGTGAGAAAAAGTAATATGAACGAGGAAGAAGTCAGAGAAAAGAAAACAAAGAAAAAAATAAAAAATCGGACTGCAAAGCTGACGCAGTTGAAAGTTGGAAATGTTACTAGGTGCTGAAATTAAGGGATGTTAATCTCATGTGTGCACCAAATGTGGAGCTTGCGCTTGCGCATTTGGGTTGCATGGAGATAACGGTTTGGATGTCCTCTAAAGTGACGTTGTTTTGCGGAGGAGAAAAGGAGAGAAGGCAGTTGCGCTTTTGGTTTCTGAAAATCCTCTTTGGACTCCGCTTTGAATTGCAAATATGACGCACCACTGCTTTGAGGGGGTATTTTAGTGCACATTATGATCGAAGATGGTTAGAGCGGTTAGAGGCAGAGAACGACGAAAACAACACTTGAAAGGGAAGCCAAAGTGAATGATTAATCTACTTTTTAACGTGGGGACAACATTTTGCTGCGAAGTTTGTTTCTTTATAAATAAGGAGTAGGGGAAGTTCGGCGACACATTTCAGTGAGTGCTGATTTCGCTCTTAAAAATTAGGTCAACGCTTTCGGGACGACTCACCCTGCATGCGTTATCTTCCCAATTCTTTGCTTCGAATCTGCTCTATTCACCTCGAATCACTTCGAGTACCGGGACATTTCGAGTATATTTAAAAGTGTGCATATGTGGGGCTGCAAGAAGAATCCACGTCCCATCATTTCCTGGCTGGATTTTTTTTTTGCACGAGGTGGTCTAGTTAGTGTTTCGGTTTCTTTATCGGCAAACTATGAAAAAAAATTGCTTTTTTGAAATTGCGGCATGTTGATGAGAAATTTCACTACGAAGGTTCGCCTCGCAAGTTTGGATGGAACAAGTGCTGAGATTAGTTTTGCATAATCGCATAAAATGATTAGGGTTGTCGTAAGATAAATGATTAGTATGATTAGGTTTGTCGTAAGATCGCCATCGTTGCATTAGCTCATTGTCATTTCGGTTAATTACTCATTGCGTTCGACTAATTTTTGCAGAACTTTTCGTTGGTTCACAATTCACCCACTTCGCCTATGTCACAAACGATTAATTGGAAACAGGTTGCGTAATGGTGGGCAGTATAATTTTTTTTTCTCAACAACCAAACGCCCGGTTGGTTTGCGTAAGGCAAACTGCGACCGCCGTTGTCCAACGCGTAGTTGTCCGACTGCTTCGACGCAAACGCCGCCTAGCTGTTTTGCTGACTCATCGTCGTCGATCGTCAATGTTTGAATATGGGGTTGACTGTGTGCACTTTGATTTGTTAGTTAGACGAAGATGTGAATTGCTTCTTCCGCCATTAAATCGGTTACTTTTAAGCGAAGCACTTTCGAATTGAAACTTATGGCATGTCTTAACATTATGGCATATCGATATGGCATATATTAATCGTAACTTATGGCATGTCTTCGAACTTAATCTGATAACTCTTTTTTATCGTTCCAAATCTGTCTTGTGCAACTTTTAATCGTTTTATCGATTTTATTGGGCACATCGCATTCTTTTAACGTTTTTTGTTCTGAAATATCACTTTAAAAGGAATTTTTTGGCCTTCGATATTTTATAATAAAGAGGCGCACAAACATAATTTCCGTTTCAAATCCCTTCACCAGCTGTTTCCCCTTAATTTACGCAGAACTTTTGTATGCACAACAAAACGTTCATTTTCTGCGTCTGCATTTCAGAAAACCACATTATTTTCTAATGCTCTAGCGCTACCCTGGAAAAAAAAAGCAAAAAAATGTTTTTGCCGAGCTGGCTCAATCTTGCGTAACTACCAAAAAAAGTAGGTAAAATCATTTTTTTAAAGCGATTTAACTTTTATAATGATGTTTTATAATTGCTTTCTTGTATATATAACCCTTCATAATGGTACTGTTTACAGTGATAACTCTTTATGATGATAACTCTTTATAATGATAATATTTATAATGTTAATCTTTATAATGATAATCTTTTAAATGACAACTGTTTATAATGGAGACTCTTTATAATGATAACTTTTCATAATGATAACTGCTTCCTTCAGAGTATCCGTGTAGTAAATCGGTGATGAAGTTTGATATTTTCTAAATGTGAACAATATTGTGGATGAAAGTGGCTTGCTGAAAGTGGCTTTTTTTTGGTCTACAGTACTTTCTGAATTCGTGCACTCACCGTTATGATACCGTCTTGAAATCGCTAATACGCCCTCCAAATTCAGAAAGCAATTTTTTTTGCTGTTTTCTTGCAAAACTGCTCCTCTGTGACACTGAAATATTTGTTGTTTTTGAAATACGTTATTTCTCTCTTTTCACTTCATAAAATTACGGTGAAATCTGAGGATCGTTTTTTGGTTTTTTGACTTATAAGAAAATTTTTCGGTGAATTTTGTTCCATTCAGAATAGAAGTTGTTAATCACTGTGACGTATTTTGATGCGATTTTCGTTGGTTGAACTCATGAGAAGACGACTGTAATGATCGTCAGGTAAAGCAAGACGAGAATTCGATTCCATGAAGAAAAATCGTTTGTTTCAGCTATCCGAATTGGCTCATACTTATTAATATTGAAGACTTTTGAATTTGTCGGCAATTGTTGACCAGATGTTGGGTCAGCGTTGTTTAAGGTTCCCGAATAAGGCATTTGAAGAAATCGCTGGCAGCCGTTGCCGGCCTCCGGATACTTATCAGTGGATGATTGTCCATAGACCGGAAGCAGTTCTCATTTATCATTCAACTTCTCCAGGATGAATTAATTCGAGATTTTCGCCAAGCCGTTTTTATTCTTTAGCTTATTTGCAACGACGATTCTACTTGACATCGTGTGTAACGAAAAGTCAATAATAACGATGCGTTGTGAAATCATTCTCACTTGTATGACTCGTAGTGGTGGTGCATCACATATTCCCACGTTTCTATGTAATGAGAATCATGTTAGTCGTATTTTTATACGCAGTTCCTTTCGAACAGTTACTAGCATTTCCATGTTTGCCGGATGGAAGTGTATTGTTGATCCAGATAGCCTGTTTTGGGGGGTTTTGTTGGAAAAAGTAGAAAATTTCTGGAAAAATGAACACAATTTTCACTCTTAAAGGAATAGATGAACTTATGACTCTCACCGCTTCCAAGCTGGAGATACTGGTTGCACCCCGGAATTCGATCTCGAGTTCAGGGTATAAGTCGCTTGAAAAAGATCAAAAACAGTGGAAAAAACAACGGCAAAGAAAAGGGAATGAGATTGGAAATTGATGGAGCTGAAAACTGAGGTCAAAAATGAGACCAGAAATTAAGGGGTGTTAATTTCATCTACGATTGAAGACGAAATTTCACTGATGATTTACTAGTTATTACTAACAGTTTTTTTTTGACATACTTATTTAAAAAACAAGCACACAAATTGCTAGCACGGTATCCATGCTGAATAACGTTCATAATGGGAGTTCAAGAAACTTGTGAGTTGTTATTGACCAATAGCTAATCGCACAAATAACGAGTATCTTTTATACGATTTTTTGCCACCTTTTGCCTCAGTTTAAATATTAGATATTTTATATTACAGTTGAAATTTGTAATGTATCACTCTTCCTCCACGTTATTCCTTTTATACGTCTTTATCATAGCGTTGCAGAAGCGCATTATAGTTTTATATCCTAGTCCTTCTATGCGTGTTTCTGTTTGTAGCGTTTTTTCGTTTTTTACAAAAATCCCCAAATATATTGGAGCATTGAATATTTTGTTGCAGCAGCACATTTTTCTTCTGATTAACGTAGTGTGTTATTCTGGTTAAAGAGTAATTTGATACCTCATGACGTTTTGGAAATGGAGTGCCGCTTTCTTGAAGTAAATGATCTGAAAATTCAACGACGTTTACAACGACGCATATGGTGCGCAACCGTGAAACAGTTCACCTATGCAAATTTATGCATATCACTTAACAGCTTTCCACTTAATAGGTTCTGAACTTCAGTTTACGTATGTGGAGCTTCGCATGTTTAACGATAGCCGCTCCTTCTAAACTAGTAATATTTCATTAACTGTAAGGCAAAAAAAAACGCATAACACTCCAGTTTTCCTGATGCTCCTTTCCACAGTTTCACTTTACTGGTAGAGATATAAATGAATAAAGATTGTCTTTCATCTCATCTAATTCCCATAGGTATCGTACACCTGACTTCTGTAAACGCGTTTTTCTCTTCTGCCAAACTGCACACGACGTTCTGCAATTAGCATCACCAGGGAGCATATTAGCCGTCTTTCTTCCATTTATCGTGACCATCAAATCGCATCTTTTTGATAGAGAGAGAGAGAGAGAGAATCTTTATTTACAATGAAGAAAGCATGTAACAACACATCCAGAAAAAAAAATACACGAAAGTTACAATATATTCATAAGTATAGGTATAGTTGCTCGAGGTAGGCGAAGGTCGAATTAAATGGTGTTCATTAGCGAACGGCTGGTGTTCACCAACGTCAAGTCAACATTATTTCATCACATCCATTTTTTTAAAAAAAAATTTCATCCGAAGTTACCGACGCATTGATGGCAATGAAATGAAGGGCCACGCGTTGCAACACTTGGACTAGCGTTTTCAAATCGTACAGTGGTGCCTAACCATTCGTGAACCCATGCACGATTAAGCAAAGCAGTGTCCGGGAAGCACGATGCGTGTGCTATTGCCGCTTGATGCAGTGGGGACGAGAAAGCGTAGAAGACGTGAGAGAGCGGACAAAATGCGAAAGCAAGAAATCCCACAAAACGAGAATGTGCCAGTTACGATGCTATGCGAACGGAAATTCACCACGCGTTCACGCTTAATGGAAGTTCCGACTGCAAATCACTCTTTCTGCAGTTGGAGCTCTAGGAAACGGTAGATATGAGCTCTGAATGTTTTTCAGGAAAGGTGGTCGAAGGCAGGCGAAGGGGGAGGGGTTTTTGTTTTGGATTATGTGACATTCAAAGTCGTGGGATCCGTGTGGAGGCAATCGTAAATTAGGGTAATTGCTTGGTTGGCCAGCATTGCGGTAGCTTATTAACCGCTGCCCGCTTACATGTGCTTTCTCTTTAATTGCCGCTAACGTTGATTTTGATGGCTTGTTCACGAGGATGAGATGCTTGAAAAGATTGCATCTTCAAAGTTCCCGACCAGTCCTGTTTGTACGTAAACGAATTCACGTTTTCCGTTTTCCTTGTTATTTTAGAATGGAGATTCCTTTTTTTCCTCAGCGGCTAGGTTGCGTTTTTTATTTGTTTTTGGTTGTTTCCCTTGAATCTTCGAATCTTTTCTGGACGCGACAGAGAGAGGGAGAGAGAGGAAAGATGGATTCTGCTTACAACGTAAATGGCCTACTGAGGAGGGAGGAGGGGGGAGTAGTGATCCAACCTGCACAGATAATGCGACAAGCAAGGAGAAAATATCAAAAACCTTTAAATAAAACGTTTTTCTTTCGGTTGCTCGTTTCTCGCACGCTAAAGTTTTCGACTCTCGTAGCTCACATGTGGATAACACAAATATGTCGCTGTTGAAGCAGAGGTGCAGTGTAATATGTTTTATGAGAGGAGCTTTTCGCGGCTGTCATGTACAAGTATGCGCCCACGGTGCTTCTATATTTTTCACAGTACTCGAAGAGAGAGCTGATATTCACTGGGGTGTAGTTTTAAGATGTGTTATTCTGAGTTTGCCTGTGATATTTTGTTCGTACAGAATAACCTTAGTGCTTCACATGTGCATAGGCTGGATGAGTGCGGTGTGCGCTCACGGTCGCATTACAATCTCCTCTCTTTTCACGTTTATTTTTTTCTTTTAATATATTTTTTTAATACGTAACTTATTGCGTTCCGTCAAGGAAAGCGTTTGATTCCAAAAGATTCGAAACATGCTTGTATTTAAGTAGATGGGCTTATGCCTTTGCAAAATGAAGCGTCGGAGTAGCGGCAGTTCTTCCCTCAGCATTCGTGGCTCGCCACCGAGACCACCATCGGAGGGGATGAGGCGGCGATCTTCCGACGAACGCGAGTCTTTCCACTCGCAGGTCTCATCTCCATTCTTTTACGGTTAGTTTTTCTCATTTTTTGTTTTCACGGTATGCAATCAGAGTGGATTTTTTGTCACTTACATGATCGATTGCTGCAAGGAACAGTCTGTTGTCTGTATTTAAACGGCGCATGTTTATGACGCGTTCTACCTCGTTTTTTTTTGCAACGGGAACGCGAGTTCTTTAATGCTGTAATCTTTGTTTTTTAAAATAATCGAATACAGCAAGCGTTAGCTACCCATGCAGTTCAAATTCGATCCGATTTCACGTGTTCAGCATATTCACTTGAATCAGTGGGCGCGTGCATTATCCATCCTGTTTTCTTGGCACTCGTTAATCCTCTTGCTGCTGTCAGGGATGTTAAAGTGTTCTGATTCGTTATATGTTAATTGTACTTTTCTGTATCACAGGGCATCAACCCATGGCTTGTCCACCTCAGATACGCATCGTTCTTTAAATGTTAAAATAGGGATTGAATTGTCGAAATACCGAATGCTGCTTTTTTCCGAGTTTCAGAAGTTTATTGAAGGCATTTGTGAGATTGCTATTTAAAATGTTGAACGGAGTCACCTATAAACAAGTTAATAGGCTTTGTTTGCTGAAGGCATATCCCAAGGACTCTAAAAGAAATTTTCCGATTGTTGCCGAACTGTAATTTAGTTGCTGTATCGGACACAGCTGTAGTAGTCAAAGTCGAAAATAACGAATCGGGGGCGTGAAAAGTGCTCCACTGTGCAGACTTACTACAAGTTCACATTTCCAGGGAGCCATAATGATAACTTTCGTTCTGCGTGTGCTCAGAAATAAAATGATTACGTAGATGCACATAAATACCTTTTACTTACATCGATCCGTTTGCCAATTGGCCGTTGTACTAATGTCGTCGAGCGAGCTCAGCACACGTTTTCTCAGAATTCCGTACTTTTTCTTCAGCAGTTCATCGGGAAACTGACGTTGTTCATCGGAAAATTATTCATCGGGAAACCGTTTTTCATCGGGAAACTGACGTTGTTGTATTCATACAATACAGACTATAATAGGCAGTATTCTGCATCGTACAATCTCGGATCCCGGTTCTGGGGATTGAATTTAAAGGCGATTTAGCTTTCTCGCTAAATTTTTTTTTCTATGCTGTATAAACCGTCCGAAAATTGGTGAGTGTTATCGAAATGTTGTTAAGGATGCCCTTCATCGACTATACCCTCCAAATTTCGCTGGGTAGGTTAGGTTTCCAGTTCTGAAGTTGAAACTACTCAGCGGGTGGATGCGCCTATGCTCAGGTGCTGCTGTCATAGACGATTTGGAAGGTAGTGTTCGAAAATGTCGAAAATGGGCTGTAGTCGCAGGTAGCAGTCTGATCTCGAATAAAGAATGCAACTCGCTCGAGAAGAAAAAAAACAAAAAATTGTAGGGAGAGACAGCAAGATAAAAATAAAAAATGAGCCGGTAACTGAAATTGTTGGCAGTTTCGGAAGTTCAGAGGCGGAGATGGGATGGTTAAGTCCGTCTATGAGCGTAGCATTGCCATAATATGCATTTATGGTGGTAGAAGCGCAAATTACAGCATACTGAGAGGTGAGCTATAAAGGGAAAGCATGGGAAGTAGGCAGGATGTTTGATTCCGTTTAATATATTTCTTTTTAATGGTGTCTAGTGGGATGTGGAGAATTTTTGTTATACACTTGTGATTTTTACTGTTCGTTTGTAATTGTATTATGCATTTGTAAAAGGTAACGACCGATTAACGGTGAACGTGGCAAGTGACGTAAAGGAACTTATCAAGCAGGTATTGCAGCTGATACGGTCTCTCGTTAGCAAGTAAGTTCTTATCGACTACTCTAAACTGCTCTTCTTTTGCCCTATCGTTTTTTGCTCCTTAAGGATGCCTACAACACTTCATTGTGCTCTGTGACAAAATGGTATCGCTGATTTCGTAGAAACTGTCTTGCTTTCGGGACTGATGGTTTGTGTTGCCCGAGCAGGGGCTTTTATATTCGGGGGTAGGAGGGGAGGGGGGGAAGGATATTTTGCGGCTATCAGGGAAAACCATATCTACATTCAAAATTTCACTTCAACTCTACAAGAAGAGAGGGGTTGTTATAATCGTACCTTCAGAAGGTCGCTATAGTGCGAAATATTATTCGAGCGGTTTACCAGTTTGCTGCGGCATTTATTGTATTAATTCTGGGAGTGCATGAGGGGAATGGAAAGATACGGGTTTAAATGATTCACCCTCACCAGAGCAGCTGGTCTCATAAGCTTCTCATAAATTATGGGAACATTTTGGTAAATTATCGGAACATTTTGGTTGTGCAGGCAACTCATACAGATCGGTTTGAGTTGTTTTTCTTCGATGGTGCGGCTCGACCGGTTGTGAAATGTATGCAGAAATTCACCTTAAAGCGCATACCTCTTCTGGGGTGGGTGAATGCGCTCGAAATGGGGTAAGAAAATGACAATGGTGTGTAGTTCATATATATCAAATTTACCCATAGTCACAGAGTCGGCATAAGTGCTTTGAAAATATAAATTTGCCAGAACGTGCAGTTGTGTCTAAGATAACATGAAGCATTGTGTAGAATCCAGCGGTTAAGGCAGCCGACGGCCCCGCAGGGCTTTTTCATCGAGCTATCCACCCCTTTGTCCCCCTTGCAGGAGGCCCCCAAGAGCTCAAAACAGCCCCTACATCCGTATGGCAAGGATTCTGCGCGACTTCACTGTGCCCGACCGTGGATTACCAATTTCGAAACAACCCTTTGACAATTTATTCGCGACAGGGAGCTTTTAGAAAACGAGGTTTGTAATTTCCCGGTCGGTTCAAGGGGGAGGGGAGTGGTGCGATAGCATATAATCAAGCAAATGCAGTAACTGAACGAATTTAACAGCTGCGTATGAACATATAACAGCGGTTTTCACTGTATTCGCAGCTGATTTCATCGATGAGTTCGGGCTGACAGATGCCATCCCAAAATTGTGTCCGCTCGTGGTGTTAATCACTGATAATTGATAATGGCGGACATGTGGGCGGATTTCCACCAAATAGCGAATAGTTCAACCCATACGTTTATCTGTTTTTGGCATTTCCTGGTCACACCAGTGCGAGTGGCTTGAAAATTTTACGAAGACGTTTATTAAATCAGCTTTTCGGCTACTGAAGTGATAAGGAGCGTTAATAAATAGACGCTTTCCTAAGTTTGTTGTATTGTAGTTGTTAGTTGCGCGCAAAATAACATGTTCGAATCTTACAGTGTCCCTCCGAAATAACATTACGACCAACCAAGCCAGTAGCTATTGCTTCAAAAATGTGCAGGAAATTATGATCCGCTCTTGATGAAATTTGTTGTTGTAAATTCACCGAAATACTACTTATTTAACTTTTATTTTAGCGAGCAAGAACCGCCAACACCGTTGTTGAAATTAAATCTGATTGCGGACAAAGAAGGCGGTTGGGTATTGGTGGTTATTTGCTTGATTGAGGCGGTTCCAGTTGAAGATGCGCTTGGTCCAGCTGTTATAACTCTATTCCTCGATGAAGGTCCTCTACCTACGAAGGTCAGGCAGTTTATGATCAGCTGTCGATTTTGGCTTTCTTAGAATGGTTTATCGAGGTTAAACGATGAAGAATTATAGTGGCTGTTAATTAAATAATATATCTGAAGAAAATAACTAGTCCTGATCGATTGCGCATTAGAATTGATTGGATTTCCGCTATCATATTTTCCCATCGCTGATGTTATGTCTGCTTCAATAGCTACCACAATTTTTTTTCGATCATTTATTGATTAATTATGCACGTGAACATTCTCGAGGCTGCCTACAGTTATCAAGGCTCACCTGATAATGCTACGCACTGTCCGCTTTTGTTGGTTTTCGTAAACGTATGGTTTGCGGAGTTTTCATCTTTTTGAAATTTCGGCTCGGTTTCATTAGTTGTTCGACTTGGATGCCGACAACGTCTGGATTGGTATTTATAGGAGACAGTAACGCGTCTGATAGCTCGTCTGCGACTGGACGAGCCAGAGCTGAAAATGTCACCGGTATGGCATAGGAACACATGCATCGTGCTCGGATGTCTCGCTGAGAAACTAGCCGGTGCTAGCAGTGTGCATATTTGTACAAACACTACCCTCACTTATCTTCTTGATAATCTGGTTCGTTCTTCGTTTATCTCAACGTCCGAACTTGATTTAACGAATAGAAGCAGTAAAAAGGCATCAAGGGTACGTCTTTCATCCCTCTGTCAGACGATAAGTTTTCTTCTGACTGAGTTAGGCAGTGCACAAGGAGTGTGTGCATGCGCTGATGTTGTTATTAGTGGAGCGCTGGAATACATCAATTGATCAAGAGTACCTGCGACTGAGCGTTTCTGTGACATCCAAACAGTGAGAACAGTATGAAAGTCGGCAAAACTTTGACAACAATTCCCGTTGAATTTCCCACTGCCCTATTCTTCTGAACCTCTTCGACAGACGCATATGTAGTTTCGTATGATAATCTGACTTTTTTCGTTGATCCGCTGATGACAACGCTGACATCTGCAGCTTTTGATAGCTGCTGACTCGGAACGTTTCTACATTCTGCCGCGCTTATGATTGCGCTTTTTTTTTATATTCGTGGGTTCATTTTTTGCCTACCTTACCTGGTTTGTACGCAGTTCGTGGAGTGCAGGAAATTTATTGAATTAACTGTATTTAATATTATTAACTTTATCAATGTATTTAACCAGCATATCAGAAAATATAGTGTTTTTCGTTGTTTAAATTTGTACGCGGATGTAACCAGAAATTCTGAGTGAGGTCGTGTTGGCCTGAAACGTACGGGCAGATTGTGATGTGGATTTTCTTCTTTTTGGTGGAAAAGGGCAGAATTAGGACATTTCATGGGCCAAGAGAATCTGAAGCAATTTGGGCGACTCAAGTTGGCAAAACTATTTGTGGACATTGAAAAGAGACTACTTGAAGACGTCTGCACGGTCTGTGTGACTAATTATATTCGCTTGCGAACTTGTCTGTTGTTTGGTCTTTTCTGGAAAAAAAAAGCTGTCAAAAGAATGTGTACAAATTAAATATAATTGTAGGAAATCAAAAGAAGAATTTTTATTTCAGAAACCAGAACACGATACAGAAGTTATCATGTATGCATTGATTGCACTCGAAAAGTTCGCACAGACAAGTGAAAATCGGCTAACGATTTGTCGACGGTTAGAGAAATACGCTGAAAATCCTCTCATTGTAAGCATTCGTTTGCTTAACAAATCGTTTGTATATGCCAATCAGAAAACTTGTGAAGATCAATGATCCTTCTTGAACATATGCGAATGATTAATTAGCAGCAGCAGTTTGAATGAAATGGCAACATTTGGTTAAGATAATGTAGTTTTCGTTGCAAAATCCGACACTGTTTTGTAAAATCTCGTGTCCATTTCGTTTGTAGATAATCCTTTCGCTTCTTTATGGCCATTCGGCGTAACATGTTCCTCGTTGATTTCCTGTAAAACGATGTTTCCGGAAGCCGGTTTTTTTTCATGGTGGAAGTTTGTTGCGTAATTGACAGCGAAAATTCATGCATATTAACGAGTCGATCGTGTCCGAATTTGTTTGAAATTTGGGATTTAGGTAAAATATGATTGAGCGCTTTATGGTCGAAAGGAGATGTTGTTGTAGCAGTGATTCTTTTATCTGGTTGCCAGTGGGGTTGAGGGTGAGGTTAGCCTCACTGTGTTTTTGAATGCAGTTTATTAATTTTTCTACTATATTAGGCTTTAATAGTATTCGTACATGTGCCATACGAACAGGCACACAGACCAGGCATGGACAGCCCCATTCAGAATTCTCGGCCGCCCAGACGGAACTCATCTTCACTTCTCCTTTCCAGTCTTCAAAGCGACTCCCCAGCGGTCGTGTTGGAGGGACATGACTGTAGAAATTTCGCCGGGAACTAACGATATTTTTAGATGCAAAAAAGGATACCGCGTGCCTGCGGAGGAAGGGAAAAATTTCCCCACGCCCGCTCGAGTGTGGATCTTGTAACTACCTCCTCCTTTCATCTTCCTCTCAAAGAGGGGGAGAAAATGCTCATGTGTGACACTGGCAGGTGTATACAAAGCAGTTCAGAGTGAAAGAGTTGTTTTTAGGATCTGTAGCGAATGTGGTTGGTAAGAAACTCCTGATATAAGAAATGTGAACTGTCAACTGAACAGTAACCTATTACGAGTAGGCTTTTAATGAATCCGGCAGAAATTTCTCTTCGGGGTAGGAGACTCCATGGACTAAAACAGCTTTGTTGCCGAGATTTGTTGATTTAGGAAATTGCTTTGGACTACTTGCTTGGTAATAATGGTAGCTGTTATCGAATATTTGGTTCTTGTCAAGAGCTGATTGTTGTCTTCAAATCATGCCCTGAATTTGCTGCTGCAGAAATGGTCAAATCGTTTGGTTTAGGTGCTGGAGTCGTGGCGTGATGACGCAGAAGTAAAGCGAGATTTCTTGAAGCAACAAGTCGCCTTTTGCGCCCAGTGGTCACTCGATAACATATGTAAGTTGTAAATCCTGGTTAGAGGAAGCAAATAACAGTAGGGGAAAGAAAAGATGAGTAGATTGCGAGCGTTTTAGTGTTGAGTAGGAATCTGAAGTTTTCATGAACCGTCTGCTGTCTCCTCTCCCCTCCCTCTCTGCTCTCCCCTCTCCCCTCCCTCTGTCCTTCCCCATCAGGAGGAAGAGTGAATCTGCAGCCGAGTTCCCAGCTTAGCTCGTAGCTGGCTCAGAAAAAAAAGAACGAAAAAAGTTTTGTGGAAGGAGGGAAGGAGAAAGAGTGAGGAGAAACGAGAGTAGGGTCGTAAAGTTTGTAACCCGTGCTTCTCACTCCAGTTTTTTTCTAAATAGTAAGGTAATTGAAGGCCCCCCTCCACCCTCCCCAGTTTCTTGCTTAGCCCTATCCGATAAGAAAACCAATATAGTCGTCATATCCTCCGAGGTTTCTGGGACCACATATATAGGCTTCTATGGAATTGGATATGGTTGCGTTTATTGTGAATGTGGAAGACGATAATACTGGTGTGCCATTGTGAGGAAATGGTATAGAGTGCAGTAGAATAGTTCAATATAAGCACTGTAACTTCGCCTTAACGGCATTTTCGAGCGTGTAGGCAGTGTGAGAGAACTTACCAAGAACAGCGTCCGCCGATTCTTCCCTTCGTTCGATATTGGCGCTAAGCGAGCGTATCATAGTAGAAGTTCGAAATTCGGTTATAAGCCATGCTTAAAACAAGCCAAATGTTGTATTGATTTTTAGTATTAGTTAACCCTTTTCAACACCGCAATTTTAATTTTTAGTAAACTGATGATTAAATTGGATGCGGATTTTAGTTGTCTGCGAGAAACGCGAGTTTTCATACATGAAATGTGACGTGTCGAACATAGGCGCTATGTTAAATCACGAGGACGTGAGCGAGTACCTCAAGATTGGTTCAGATGGACTCGAGGTTCGTGACGCATTACTGTTTTTTAAAGTTTTATCGCTTTTCTGCTTGTTGAGGTAGCGGAGCCTGTAATCTGGTTATACGCTGTTTTTGTGGGCCTCCATTGTGCCGCGCTGTCTTATGACATGGCATAGTCTAGCTCATTCATCTGTGCCACCACTGCGTTATCGGTGCATTCGTTGCATTTAGTCTCTTTGACTGCCTTTTTTTTTTCATTCACGATATGCTCTCCCAAATGTTCATGTACTCCTTCCTGTTTTGATCGTGGTAGTGCTGCACCTAATAGCGAGCTCATCACTTTCGGTTGTGGGGTGAATAAGGAGGTGGAGAATGGGGAAACGTGGGGTAGAGACTAAAGAAAGGCTGAATAATGGAGCACGTCTGATTTTGATTATTTAATGAGGCTGCTCGGCTAATGAGTATAGTTTCGTTTAACGATTACGAATGTAAAACTTCTTTTGACTTGCTTCCACTTTTTGTTGATTGAGAGTAGTAGTTGTTTGATGCCGTTCGCTGATTCATTTGAGAGATACTTCTGCGAATGAAGTGAACAAAGAGTGAGACATGGTAAGGAGGAGAAATAAACAGAAAAAGAAAAGGTAGAGCACTGGAATAGTCGTTATCATAGTCTTTATCAAGAAGGTTGGTTGCCTCTGTGAGTATGTGAAGTATGCAAAATAACGAGAGAAACGTGGACACAAAACAGATTAAAGAGTGTGTCTGTATCATATTTAGATATACTATAGTTTTCAAGGGAGTTGTGCTGTCCTGTGAAATCTGAAGCATTGCCTGATTTCACCATGCCGATAGGTAGAGCATTCTATGCGCGTATAGTACGATATTAAAGACCCTGCAGTTCATTTTCTGTTAGCGCAGAAATCTTGGTGAACTTCATTTTGACTGAGAGAAGTGACACACCGCAGTAGTTGGGGCTGGTGTGCTGAGTGTGCCGCCCAGAATTCTGCTGTCCTAGTCGGATCGCTTTCTGACGAATTCCCAACCCCCTTAGCTGGAAATCGTTTCACATATAATGCTTATTCGGAGTGTTTTTGGAGTTTTCAATCAGTATGTAGTTCTCTTCGCTGGAAAGTTAAGCGTAGATGAGGGATTTGTATTCCTCTTTGCTACCTTTGTATTAGAAGTGTTTTAGGCTCGTTGTGACGTGTCATCTTTCGAATCGGTGCGTTGTACGTTTGAGGCAGTGGAAGGTGTGTGGTTCTACGAGGCACTCATTCTTACCCCAGGCGTTATGCAGATTGGATTCGCAACAAAGCGAAGTCGATTTTGTAATCATGTTAGTGTTGCCACTTGCTTGTTACAGTACCTTAGACGGTGATTCCGACTATGTAAACCGATTTTCAAGCGTACTAAACTGGATGCGACAAGTTTTCCGGTTTTTTTGTTTCAGTGATGCGCCGAACAATGGTTCCTAAGTGTGGTGTTAACGAGAGCGGGTTGATAGCTGCTGCTTGAGTTATGAATTTCTTTTGTAAAATTCTCCGCACTGAAGCTTCGCTTCTAATTTTGAAGAATGAATTGGTGGAAAGTAGAAAAAGGGAAAGGAGAAGGGATAGGAATTGGCATCCGGGCATTGTGTTATTAATTAAACTAGTCCTGAAGCGCGTCAGGGAAGCTGATGCAATATGCTCATTCGCGTCACGGGCCTCGAAATAGTTCAGTGAGACATGAACGGCTGTTTGTGCAACCAGCTTTGCACCTCCGCGATTGTTTACAACTTACCTTTTGAGTAACTGACATGATGCTTACCAAGAATTTACATATGCGGAGAGTCATCACGGGTTGAGGATCGTGAAGAGCAACTTTCTTATCATTAAGCGGAAGCTGATCACTTATCAGCGGATTGTGGAAAAGCCGATATGCGCCTGAGGTGTACCTTGGAATAACGGGTGAAGAATTTATAACATTAGCAATCAACAAAATGAGGATTGCTGCTTGCCGTGTAAGAGAGTAACTAGCTAGCAAATTATGCTATGAAAAGCTTGCACCTGTTTGAGAAGTACCTCGGAATAATGGTAAAACTTTTAACAGATGATTCCTCTAAATCTAAGAGATATAGAGATTGATTACTGCTGTTTACCGCATAAGGCAGTATGTAGTTGGTGAGCAGTATGGAATACCTGAGGTGTAGTATGGATACAAAGAGGACTAAAGGTATCAAATAATTCGTTTGGAGGGACCGATCACCGTCTCTTAAACGTTCCAAAGTATCCGAACTTTTTTCATTTTTTTCTTTGCTGAAACTGTGTATCTACAGTTGTCTTCGTTTGTATCTGTGTTAGTTCTCAGTTCTGTAGGTTTCCTAGAAGCTTCAGAGAAAAACGCACCGGACAGAGGCAGGCAAACACACAGGGTAAACCGTAATGCGTTTGGTCTAACGTGATCGTAATTTACGGGTAACAATAATTTGGGTAGGTAGGTGAAGAGAGACCATAATGCGTTTGCAACGCCATTTAGAGACGCATAGAAAATCGGCCAATGAAGGACAAGCGAAAAGTTTTGGGACTTAGTTTTGGTGAGTGGTCGGTGCGCTAATACCGTCTGTCTTTCTTAATCCCCGCTTTGTTCAAGACGTTTTGGTGCAGCGAAAACGTTCGTTCGTTTGTTGTTGTTTTTTTTCGTTGACAGAATTAAACTTATGAAGGACAAGAATTAAACTCATGAACTTATGAAGGACAGTCGTGATGAGGTTAATTAGAGAGCTGTTTGGTGATATGTGGAACTTATTAGAGTTGCTTCACTTGAATGCGCGAGATTCTGCAACCGCAAAATTTTATGTGCGTACTTGGCATTTCAGTTCAGAACTTGCTTGATCCTTTCGTATATTCCATAATTAATATCTCCATGTTTTGAATAACTATCTAAGCTATTACGTAGCTTCTCCTTATTAAATTTTCTTTGTCTTCTAAAGCTCTTTAGCAGAACTGATTTGGTCATTCTCCTCGTTCATCCGAAAGATGGAGCATTCCATACATGTTTGCTGTTTATGGAATGCTCATCTAGTATTTTAAAACAACGATCATCTAAGTATAACTTGTTCTGTTATAAGCAGAATCGTTTTAGGAAGGTTTTGGTATCGGGGACGACGAGTGCTCGATAGCGTATGATGGTTGTCGACAGTTAATTTGGCACAACGCACAGTGCCAGAAGCACGAGCATGACCCATGGAAAGCTGGTTAGTTTTACTGCCGTGTTTGCAAAACAATCTTATCTTTTAAAAGTTAAGCAGAATTATGGAAATAATAAATTAACGATTCATTCATCTGTTTAGTGGTCGGCTGTGAATTGGTTGGAGTATTATTAGGAACCATTCCTTGCAATTAAGAGATCGATTTCTTTTATGATTTGCTTGTACCACCTAGCAGTTTTTTCGAAAATTCTTGGACTCGTTGCATTTCCGAATGAAGGTATTTGAAGTTTCGAGGTTTCTTCTGACAAGATTGTTCGCTTTAGTGCTGCTGTCTTGATAGTTTGCGCACAAATTGATCGTTGATAGTTTTCAGGTGATTATTTGGGCTGCCTGTTGGACATAGCGGGTGGTTATGTACAGTTTTTTTTGAACGGACGTGCATTGCAAGTGCCACATCGTGAATTCATGGGGAGGCACGCGAACAATAAGGAAACCGGCTTCTTTGCAGCCGCTTCGTTCATGAGCTTCCAACAGTGTCGCTTCAATTTTGGCAGTGAACCTTTCAGGTATCCATGTAGCTAAAAATCATTTTTGAGTTCTTGCATCTGTTTCAAGAACGTTATGGTGTCGATCTGTTTCGTTATTTTAAGGGAATTTAAGAAGAATGGTGCAAACATGAAATCTGGTGCGCGTAGTCGTCTTTCAGAGATGTTCAATAATTTCGGATCGATTTACTGATCACTGGTTTACCTAATACATGGGTTAAAGAATAACTTAGTATTTCAAGACATCATGGGAGGTCGAGAGTCGATGCTTGAAGTAAAGCATCACCTTGATTTTCCCGTTGGAGTCTCCGACCTTCTTTCGCCGTTAGGCCCGAGTTGGAAGCCTGAAGTTTGGCATTAAAGTTTCGTTAAAATTTGTTTAAGGAGGTACTACACATGCTGAACATGAATATCGATCGACTTTATTTCTCGCTGTGCCAGCTTTTCGGACCCGAACAGTCCTCATATACCGCTCAAAAGGCTCGCAAAATTAAATTTCTGAAACGCAGTAGAACTTGTCTAAGGAATCATTCGAAATCTTGTTTGAGGGTCACCGTAGGGAGTGTGGAGGTTTTTGCAATTTCTATGTCCAGTAAGCGTGTAAAATGACATCACAGCCGTAGATGATTACTCAAGGTTTGATGTTACAGATGATGTTTCTTAATGAATGTGAGCAATCTGAACATATCTTCAGGCCTTTGTGGGCCCATATTAGGCGTTCAGAAGTTAATTGGCCTCAATAACACTCCGCTGCTATGTGCATAAAGTTGAAAGTACTGAGTATCATGGACTGTTCGAGACAGTGAATTGCTTCATAGAAATTTACACGTTATCTCAACCGTCGTCATAAATATGGATGCCTTTGTCGTTACTTTTGTTAAGAAAGTAGCACATCCTGCAGCGATTAGTCGCTGACGTTACGAAATAGTGGAGCGAGATACCGTCGTTAGTGGTGCTGGTCAATGAAATGTCATATACAACATACTCTTCAGCGTCGATTTTTGCTCGATGACGCATTTTAAAATCGTTTTGACACACACACGTCGTTGGATACATCGTCTTGACGCTGTTTGCTGTGCATCGAGTGCTCTCGTTTATCGCCAGCATCTCTCGACTTGGAGAGTATGTCAGGCCGTTAATTGTTATCGGCGTACTGTCTAAGTATGATAGTAATAAAGTTAGAACATAACCTACCGTAGGTTGGAATCTGCTTGACGTAGCGGGTCAGTTTCTTGGAACGTTCTAGTGAATATTTCAAGACTTACGAAGTTTTCAAATCGATCGATGTTCGGCACCTTTAAACGAATGCAAGACGTTTAAGATATAGTTGTGAAAATTTTGTGAGCAATGAATTAGAGCTGGTTGCATAGTCTTTTTTTTTTTATTATTGGGACTTAGAAAGTTGTTACAACGTTATCCTTTGCTCACGCAAGTGTTCAGAAGCTTAAATTTGCTCGTTTGTGTTAGAGTTGTTCGTTATATAAGCGATTGTTTAGATATTAGGCTGGTATACTCGTTGTATTACATTGCGCTCAGGGTGACTTTTGCAGTAATCGTTTAATTAGTCGCCAGTATGAAAAAAAGCCAACGCGTTTTTTTTCGTTTGAAATTCTTTTCGGTTTCAAAGCACCATTGCATCATCTGACGAGGCCTATCGAAGGCCGTTCGTGTTACGCAACTGATGAATGTTTCGATATCAGAGAACACGCAGGCGCATTTCGCTTTTGTTCCGCGGATGCATAACCGGCTCCATTCATTGTAATTTCATTTCCAAGTTCGTGTTCACTAGGGGAAAAAGGTTCCTTCGATGCGGATAATAATCGCCCAAAGATGAATTTTGAAACGAACAAAAATAATGGTCTTTTGAAATCAGTTCCGGCGGATACAAGTGTCTTTTAGTTTTCGGAGACAAATATCTTATCTGCTGTGGCAAAGAAACATTCCTTGTCCATCGTTCAGTATCTGTGACCTTTCCTTCATTACCAGAGGTGTTGTCGGCAGTAGTGGCACTTCGATATGGTTTTTCCAAGTTGGTGGCATAGGTTTGGAAGGGCATCCTATTTGTTGAGTGATATTCGTTATCTCTGTCTCCTCGTCCATTAAGCTGCTTCGCTCATTTATTACCTGTAAGTGAAGTGGAGAAAAATTTATAGCAGTAAATTGCCTAAAATGAAGACAACGCTGTTTTGTTCGGATGTTTAAATGTGTCAATTTGTTCATTTAATGGAGGAACTACTTGTTAGGTATCCACCGTCGTCTCCAGACTTCCAGACATTCAACGATTACGGTCACCTCACCAAAGAGCAAAAAACGATTCTTCCAAGGTAAGTTTTGTTTTTGCACTTGCCTTAAAACTTAAAACTTCCAATTCAGGCCTTCACTTCCAGTACACTAGCAAGTCAAATTAATTTTTAATTCTGAAGACGAAAGTTTTCAGGAGCCCCTTCCGAAACGAGTTCTCTCCCTACCGAATTTCATCCTCTTTTGGAAATGCCACTTCATTCAGATTTCGCTTAACTCTTTTCTTGAATTGAGTTCTTTAGCAATGTCGTTTGTCCAAGCCTCGCTCACCCTTCATTCCCACCCCCCCTTCGCCGTCCCCGTCCCCCGGATGGACTTATGTTTGTCTAGCTATAATGTTGCAGCGTTCCATATTTGAGCTCGATGGTTTATGGTTACTTTTATTTTTGTCACCACATCTTTGCTTCATTTATGTTCGGCAATTCACTAGTTAAGGGAGCCGCGTTTTTCCGTCAATATAATGGGTGTGATTTGAAAGTGTCTGACTAATAACAGTACAATACTTGTGAAACTTGCGGTACTTTACGCACAGTTTTTGCAAGCGAGTGCGTCGAATTTGGAATTGCAGTTTGCGAGAAGGTGTTGACAAATTCCATCTGTTGTGCAAGTGCACATTGCACGTCCGACACTTTGGCGTGTACTCCGAAAATTTATCTTGTTGACACATACAGAGACCATCTTTTGTGAAGCATTTAGTTTGACCAACTTGTCGCTTGGCGACTATTCGATCAGAAGTTCCATTATCAGTGCTGAACTACGGAAGCCAATAAATGGAGCGATTGCATAACTAAAAGCTTCAATAATTGGGCGCATCAATGCTGCGCAAGAAAGCCCTTATTGAATGGTATTTACGCAGCAAATTTTGCGAACCCGAATGTTCAGTTGAGGCCTTAACTGTTTTTTCAACCAGTCAGCACTGTTATGTCACGCCATTTGCTCGTTCTTCCTTTTCTTACTTTGTTCTTTCTTTCCTTGCGTTCCGATATGTCAGTGTGGCTTATGAATCATGGAAAATTAAGGCAATTTCCTGAAACACAATTTTTTAAATGAAATACGGCCTTGAATTTTTTTAATGAAGGTGTAATGTTATGGTCAGGCTAAACGCGATATTTTAGGAGGCGGAAAATGGAATTGCTATCACAACTTTCTATACCGGATGATTCATGTCATATATGTTATTCGAGTCCAGTTGACACACTGCTGGAGCCTTGTGGGCATAGGTATGTTATCGGCTAGTCTTCATTCATAGCTAACAACAAATCGATTATTTCTTCTTCAGAAAAAAAAATGTGCCATCTAACATATTTTGATACGTTTAACATAGTACGACAGTGATACTCAACGCATAACTGTGTCCTTATTCATATAGCTATGGATAATCGACAGGTTTGTTTCTTTTTTTCCTTTCACGTTTTTGGGTATTTTCAGACGAAATGATCTTTAAGTTGGTTTTTTTCTTTTACTTCGCTGCTTGTTAACATTGTTTAGTATTGGAGAATAGGCCGAAGCTAAAGGGCTCAATTGAAGCGGTTGTCTGAAGTTTCTTCCCATGCGTTTGACACTGCCGTAATAGATAAGTATGCTGGATTTGACGGCGAGAAAGTGGGGGCGCAAATCCGTGTGGCTTCTTGCACTTATGCATGGATATGTCAAGTGCTGAATTCGTACTTTCGCAAACTTGCCATTTGGCTGGTAGTGTGCCTCAGTATTCGTGTGAGCTGCCCAGGAAGTATGAATATGCAGGAATGCCTACGATGTTTAAAGAATTGTTTTTAAACGACTGCGTCAAAGAAAGTTTTTAAGAGCAATAGTTTAAAAAAAAGGTGCGTATCGTTGTCCATCGGAAACTTCAAGAGTAGTTGTCTCATTTGAACATATTGGCAAAACCACCAGCGTAAGCATTTTAAACTCTGTGCAGCTGTAATGCTTAGCTTTGCGCAGTAAACCAAATATACGTCATTGAGCATGCAATTCTCGGTCACATTTCGATGATTCTCTTAAATCGCACAATGTGAGTATTACGAATTGCTTAAGGTCATTTGTAAAGTTATAATATCACGTCTAGTTTGCGCAACAGAACGATTAAAGCGAACGTTTTAAGCATCGTTCATTGTTAAATAAAGCCCTCGAATGTAAAGATCGCAGCTTTGAGAAGGGAGGTTCGTTCTAAATGAGGTCTATATATCAGGGGTGGACTGCTTTTCTTCAGCCTTGATTGAGTACCGTTTTGACTGTAGGACTCCACAGCATTCCGGAGTATTGTTGAGAGAAGGTGGCATGTTCAGAAAGGCTTTACTTGGGGTATCACGTTGATTGGATGGTGAATTTGTAGCGGTTTGTGTTTCGCTTGCTCGGAGCAGCTGGAGTTGTGTCCGCTATGTCGCGTGCAGATTGCGCAACGCACTCGAATTGTGAAGCATCTCTCGGTAGTTGAACGGAAGCAAAGTTCGGGTGGCAAGCGATTAGGCACGTTAGTTTAATGTGTTGAAATTGGCTTCTTGTTGCTCGTTGTGCTCGTTTTTGCTATGTATCTATGTGAGTGTGCGTCTCGTTTCGCCTTATTTTCACTATTTCTCTTTTCGGCCTGCCATTTTACTCAACTTGGCAGCAAACGCGCAACAGGGATGGCGTTGTGAGATAATATTATTCATTTCCAGATGTCTTCATTTGCAATAGACCGTAATCCGCATAAAGCCGTTGTAGCTATTTTATTTCTATTTCTCAAACAACCGAAGTTTTTGCATTGCTTTCACATAAAGTAAATCTCTCGCCATATTTTAATAAATTAAATTGGGTCCATCATTTGAAATCTGTAGTCTGTTGATTTGTACATCAGGTACGCCAAGAGTTCTTTCTGCACTAAAAACTGCTCCTTCATTACTCTTAATATCCAATAACTAATGTGCATTTGACATGAGATTTTCTCTGACGAGATGAGATTTCTGTTGGAATCTGTTAATCTGTTAATGCTGCTTTACGCACTGCCTTAACAGTTTAGATGCGCAGTTAGAAACTAGAAAACTAGGTCGTTTCTTTTTTTCACTCGTTAGAAAAGTGAGCTCGTGTAGAATAAACAGCTGTCGATTAATCCTCATTTCTAAAATTGCTTTATAGGAGGAGCCACAAGGAGAACCTTTTTTTGACGTTTTTAGCTCTTTATTAAGAGAAATTGTTTTCATATGGCAGACGGTGTTTCCTCTCAATAATAAATGTTGCTGGTCATTAGGACAAAATTATCTTAGCGTGATGATAAAAGTGATTTTTTTTTTAAATCTTTCATTTCATTGTATGTCTTAGTTTATAAATTTGGGATGTACAAAGTAGTCCCTGGTCTATAAGAATTTCTTTTGTTATATCTGCATCTCCCAGGGTTATGATCTAAATTCGTCGGCCAAGTAGCACTGCCACTCGCTTCCTCCCGAAATGGAGTTGTGTGTTACTTTTCAACTATGAGTTCCTGATAAGCGCATTTACCGTGTCTCCTTAAATAGAATTGGGGGGGGGGGGGGGGGGGGGGGGGTTTTTTTTTTAGG
>JPKZ01003258.1:17196-46401 GCA_000803305.1 Toxocara canis | reverse complement strand
AAAGTGTAACGCACCTAGCGGGTTGTGCCTCATAACTGCATAGCTAGTGTTCGTTGGTTGCAGTTTTTTGAGTGATCCTCATCGTCTACGTCATCGCCCAAATGCCACTTAGCTGTCGATCGTCAGTCTTTTATTTCACAGAAGTGCTGAAATGGAAGATAATTAATACGAAAATACCGTGAAGGGAATTTAAGGCTGTTAATATTATCTTCAAGATTGTCTGTTAATTTTGAGCGATTATGCGATTTTGCTGATTTACTATAGAGCACTGTTGGCCGGAGGTGGCATGCTTGCATGGCCTAGAGTTGAAATATGAATAGGAGGACGGGTGGTTGGAGGCTGACGTGGTCCAATTCGTGCGCAGGTAAGTTTTGCAAATTTTCGCTTAATCACCTTAAACGCTGATTCTTATCATGCAGAATATGCCAAGAGCGCTGTCGTGCTTCCAAGTCGCTCGTTCATTGTTGTTGAGGTCGTTGGCGGTTTGTGGCCGTGTTTGGTCCCGCGTGCGATTGCTTCGGTTCGGTTTTTTTGAATTTGTTTGAGAAGCATATTATATTTTGGTTTTAGCGGAGTTATACAGGCGCTTGAGCATCCCTTCTCCCCTCGATCAGGAAAGTTAAATGGCTCTACGCATCAGTCCAGTGTGCACTATCGTTGCTTTGGTTATCGTTGCGTTAGCTTTTCTTGGACTTTTTGGATGAGGTCATCAGCACTAATCTGGTCATTTCACCACCTTCACATTGCTACGACCGTGAATTCAATGCCGAATTCACTGTACGGTGTTTTAAGGAGAAGAGAGATATCATAGTTTCCTTCGTTGTTGCTGGTTGCTGGCATCTTTATTGATCAAACCGAGCCATTTCACTGAGTTGCTCACATCAACGCTTCCGATTTGATCCCTCTTTTGGCGCAGTTTTCCGACATCGCTATAATTGTCATATTTTTGATATGTTGTCGTATAGGCACTGTTGACGTTTTAAATGGGAAGGCAAGGAGAAGAGTGTTGCTGCTCCGTTGTGCTATTCAACTATGCCGTTTGGCGGCATTCTTCTTAGGCCCATCGCTCATCCATCCAACTCCGAAAGCGTTGAAAAGGAGCAAATGTGGCTATGCCATTTCCGAAATATGTGAGGTAATGTTTTTTCGTTCAGAAGGCAGTTGGACGCATTTGAGAGGGGAACTGCAATTAAAGTAGTTCTGGTACGTGTGGGCCAAGCTGTTATTCCGGATCGACCGAAGGCCGTTTCGCTGATGACAACAGTCGTTGTCTCATCCGCTCACGGACCTGACCGCCAAGTCGAAATACAATATTCGAATGTCAAGGTATGCTTGCATCAACTAAATGTGTTCAGCAGCTTTGTCGTCATTGATTGCCATCGAAGATAGGTGAAAATTTTCTGATTGCACACTTACAAGGGCAAATTTTCAATGCAGATGACGAATGGCTAATTGAAGTCACCGCTAGCGGCGGTTTTCTTCATTCCGTATTTTGAACAAGCACGCAGTTTAAAGTTCAGTTGTAATGCAGCGTGGGATTGAAAGATTTCCAAGGATTGACGAGAGATCTCCTAAACGGCGCCAATGATGACTTGAGTGTTAGCATTAGCTGTGCAATTGTTTGACTTACCACCCGAAAAGGTTGTTTCTGAAGGGGATACTTGTAGGGAGTGCGAGTCTCTAAATGAGCAAGTTGTATGATGAAGAAGAGATCTTGCATGCCGACTGTGCCCTCCTAAGTGAGTTTTGATAATTAAACACAAAAAGTATGAAGTGTTTGTGAGGATCGTGCACAACTGACGAGTGAAATCGGCACGTTCTTGTCGATTTTACTGGGAAATTGAATTCTGGCCTAGAAGCTGGACAACGGCAGATTAAGCTAACATTAGCATTAGTTGAGCTTGAGCATGCTGAAATATTATTGCTTCTCGTGGCGAACACAGCACTGAGGATAGCGAAGAGAAGAGAAAGTGAAAATGGCAGAGGAAGAGGCGATGTCAGTAACGATCCAGTGCGAATGTTACCGTCCGTCTTGTTTAATCGTACTGGGAGTTACTACTGCAAATCGCTTGTTTTGCATTTCCGCATTGTTTGCGTCAGGGTTGATCGTGAGTTCGTGCCGGAAACGATTTGGTCGTTTTGAATTGGGCAACGCTTTTGCGACTCTTATAAATGATATTTTTGACTTTCGCAACGAGACAGGTTTTTCATGCAAAGCGTTAGTACCTTGAAATATTCCTTATGAAAGGAGTTTGGGTCCAGTGCATTCATGACCGCCTCGCATAACCGCAGGTGCACTTCACAGGAAAGAAATATGCTTGGTGAATCTCATGTCATCCGGTAAGACAAAGTTGGAAGATTTTAGCTGTCTTTTCCACCTCGGTACTGTTGCTGGACTTGTTCTAGCTCGTTTTCTGTCACTCAGCTGCTCTTCGAGATGACCCCTTCTCCGCCCGTCAGATTGCTTCCCGCAGAATTTCGTGGTCCAAAAAGCGTCTCTTCGTAGTGTAGTACCTACGGTTAAAAGCCTTCATAAAGAAGGACGTTGGAATTCGTGCAAGTTGTGTGCTTTAGAAATTGGGTGAAAAGCATCGTCTTTTTCCCTCATATACTCATTTGACAATAAGGCGAAGAACAGTTAAGGACAAGGCGCAGACAATTAGAAGAGAGGCAGATAAGTTAGTTGCCCCTATGTTTATGTCTTTGCGTATGACAGCTCTTCTGGCTTTATTTCTTAGTTTTGCCGTAACAATTAAACGGTCGTTGAACTCAGGTCTGTAGGAGAAGTGCTATGTAATTTTTGTCTTGTGGCTTCAGTCGGGCGCGTTGCGGCAATTTCACTGCTTTATATAAGGGGGAATTCTTAGCAGTAATTTCATGCGGTTGGTCGGTGGGGCAGAAATATGCATGTAGTGGTGCTGGTTGGCTCGATCAGCGTATGTATGTACTCAGTGTTTGCTCTCTGCGATCAAAGGACATTGGATTTCTTAAAACGCAATTTGAATGTGTACCTATGGAGTGCGGAAAAGCATTTTAGGTGGTGGGCACAGGTTCGTTCGGGGTTGTATACAAAGCGAAATTGTCGAGCACAGGAGAATTTATCGCCATCAAGAAGGTGCTTCAAGATAAGCGCTATAAGAATCGCGAGCTGCACGTCATGAAGACTCTCAACCATAAAAATGTCATTCCACTCAAATTCTTTTTCTTTTCCAGTGGTGAGAAGAAGAATCAAGTCTACCTCAACCTAATACTCGAGTTCGTCTGCTTTATCCTCCTTGTTCTTAACTCATTTTTTATCGCATTCATGGTCAGTGTTGTGCAAGTAGTCGCTGTTTTTATGCTGCTTTTTTGCTTCAGCGAAGCAGCCTGCTGGTGAAGATCAAGATTTCTCATATCCAAGGAAGTGAGCTATTGGCAATGCGCGAAAGATAGCAACCGCACTGACAACACAGGGCGCATCCTCTCGTGCCTTTCGCAGCTATTCTTTTCAAGGAGGCACGCGCCAGGTCTTTGTGAGCGTACAAAATTTTAGGCTATTCCCATGTGCCTTCCCTCCCTTCTCCACTTTCCCTCCTCCCTTTCGATAGATGTAAAGAATAGCCGATTTTATTGCTATATTGTGCATATTCATAACTCACAGCTATAAGTGCAAAAAATGGGAATATTGAAAGACGCACTAGGTGTTGTTATTAACGAGATAGCAAAATTGTCATGTAGACTCACTACGGAAGCGATGCATGAGGTATTCGGCTGTGGTCGCATTCTTGTTGTAAAAGACCGAGTTTCATGCTGCTCGCAATTTCGCCTTCTTGTTCTCCTATTTTTTCCTTGTAATTTCCATATGCTAATTGATATTTTTCACTGTCGGGAGCATATGTTCGCATACATTTGTTGTAATTTGCTTACGAAGCAGAAATTGTTGCTGACGAAAAGGAGCCATAGTTTACCTGGAAATCGTGAAGGCGAATCACATGCGTTATCAACTTTGAGTTTACTATTATTATTTGCGTGCGCAATGATTACTTCTTGACCTCCTGCAACTTTCCATACTCTCTACCCGCACTCGACTTCAGCACCTTGTTGGTCAGAGGAAAAGCACCGCAGTGCTTCACGAGCATTTCAGATATATGCCAGCGACTGTCCATCGTGTTGTACGGCACTATTCAAAATTGCGTAAGGCAGTGCCTATTCTTTACGTAAAGCTATATACCTTCCAGCTACTGAGAGCGCTTGCCTACGTCCATAACATTGGTTCGTTCCCTTAAACATTCTATTTAAAACTAAACAGACACATATGTAACCTTGTTGCAACATATCCTCGTGTTGGCGTTGCAGTCGACGCGTATTCATAAACTTCTATGTTTTTAGTATCAGTTATCATCAGTCATTCGGTCACTTTACGAGGTTCTTTGGACTAGTTTTTATGTATGGCGGCGAAAGCGTGTCTATGAGCCCTAGTACCTGCACGAACTTTCGCCTGTATATCGTGGTCCAAAAAGCGTCTCTTCGTAGTGTAGTACCTACGGTTAAAAGCCTTCATAAAGAAGGACGTTGGAATTCGTGCAAGTTGTGTGCTTTAGAAATTGGGTGAAAGGCATCGTCTTTTTCCCTCATATACTCATTTGACAATAAGGCGAAGAACAGTTAAGGACAAGGCGCAGACAATTAGAAGAGAGGCAGATAAGTTAGTTGCCCCTATGTTTATGTCTTTGCGTATGACAGCTCTTCTGGCTTTATTTCTTAGTTTTGCCGTAACAATTAAACGGTCGTTGAACTCAGGTCTGTAGGAGAAGTGCTATGTAATTTTTGTCTTGTGGCTTCAGTCGGGCGCGTTGCGGCAATTTCACTGCTTTATATAAGGGGGAATTCTTAGCAGTAATTTCATGCGGTTGGTCGGTGGGGCAGAAATATGCATGTAGTGGTGCTGGTTGGCTCGATCAGCGTATGTATGTACTCAGTGTTTGCTCTCTGCGATCAAAGGACATTGGATTTCTTAAAACGCAATTTGAATGTGTACCTATGGAGTGCGGAAAAGCATTTTAGGTGGTGGGCACAGGTTCGTTCGGGGTTGTATACAAAGCGAAATTGTCGAGCACAGGAGAATTTATCGCCATCAAGAAGGTGCTTCAAGATAAGCGCTATAAGAATCGCGAGCTGCACGTCATGAAGACTCTCAACCATAAAAATGTCATTCCACTCAAATTCTTTTTCTTTTCCAGTGGTGAGAAGAAGAATCAAGTCTACCTCAACCTAATACTCGAGTTCGTCTGCTTTATCCTCCTTGTTCTTAACTCATTTTTTATCGCATTCATGGTCAGTGTTGTGCAAGTAGTCGCTGTTTTTATGCTGCTTT
Organism: Toxocara canis; assembly: GCA_000803305.1. Taxonomy (NCBI): domain Eukaryota; kingdom Metazoa; phylum Nematoda; class Chromadorea; order Rhabditida; family Toxocaridae; genus Toxocara; species Toxocara canis. The sequence continues at coordinate 41,048 of JPKZ01003258.1, read as the reverse complement.
TTTGCTTCAGCGAAGCAGCCTGCTGGTGAAGATCAAGATTTCTCATATCCAAGGAAGTGAGCTATTGGCAATGCGCGAAAGATAGCAACCGCACTGACAACACAGGGCGCATCCTCTCGTGCCTTTCGCAGCTATTCTTTTCAAGGAGGCACGCGCCAGGTCTTTGTGAGCGTACAAAATTTTAGGCTATTCCCATGTGCCTTCCCTCCCTTCTCCACTTTCCCTCCTCCCTTTCGATAGATGTAAAGAATAGCCGATTTTATTGCTATATTGTGCATATTCATAACTCACAGCTATAAGTGCAAAAAATGGGAATATTGAAAGACGCACTAGGTGTTGTTATTAACGAGATAGCAAAATTGTCATGTAGACTCACTACGGAAGCGATGCATGAGGTATTCGGCTGTGGTCGCATTCTTGTTGTAAAAGACCGAGTTTCATGCTGCTCGCAATTTCGCCTTCTTGTTCTCCTATTTTTTCCTTGTAATTTCCATATGCTAATTGATATTTTTCACTGTCGGGAGCATATGTTCGCATACATTTGTTGTAATTTGCTTACGAAGCAGAAATTGTTGCTGACGAAAAGGAGCCATAGTTTACCTGGAAATCGTGAAGGCGAATCACATGCGTTATCAACTTTGAGTTTACTATTATTATTTGCGTGCGCAATGATTACTTCCTCCTCTCCTGCAACTTTCCATACTCTCTACCCGCACTCGACTTCAGCACCTTGTTGGTCAGAGGAAAAGCACCGCAGTGCTTCAATTTCAGATAAGATATATGCCAGCGACTGTCCATCGTGTTGTACGGCACTATTCAAAATTGCGTAAGGCAGTGCCTATTCTTTACGTAAAGCTATATACCTTCCAGCTACTGAGAGCCCTTGCCTACGTCCATAACATTGGTTCGTTCCCTTAAACATTCTATTTAAAACTAAACAGACACATATGTAACCTTGTTGCAATGTTATGGAAGGTATCCTCGTGTTGGCGTTGCAGTCGACGCGTATTCATAAACTTCTATGTTTTTAGTATCAGTTATCATCAGTCATTCGATCACTTTACGAGGTTCTTTGGACTAGTTTTTATGTATGGCGGCGAAAGCGTGTCTATGAGCCCTAGTACCTGCACGAACTTTCGCCTGTGTATGCCCTCCTCTCCGATAGATTCAATTTGCGAAGCAAAGAAGGCATTCATATTGGGATTTGGTAAGCATAACGCATAGCAGTGCGAGAGCTGCTGAGCAGAAAATTGAGAACGATCCATCGTATTTTCTGTGAATGACCTACAGCGAATGAAAAGTAATGAGGCTGATGGGTGGGTAAGGAGAACAGTTGCTCTAAAACTCATATCCTGGGGCCGTAATAACCGTCTGTATAATGTAGAACGTTGCTGAAGGTGTAAAGAGAAATTCGCGACGAAAAATTGGGGCAGTTGGGAAAACGATCATGAAAAACTGCTAAAATGGGCACGAGCAGTTCTGAATTCGCAGGCTAATAACCCCATCGGCAGTCATGGTCGTTCACATTGCGCGTTGAGAGGATCCTTCTAGTCACGAATTGTGTAGAAATGTTTCTGCATGGATACGCGTTTTCCACTTCGTTTCAGTTACTTGTTGCGTCGTTTTAAGCGAAGTTACAGCAAACGCATGTTTTGCGTCTCCATGGCGCACATTGCAACTTATTTGATTAGAAATACTGGTAGTGGTCGCGTAACGTGACCATCCGCTGATGGATAGTTCGCAGAAGAGAGGAATTGATGAGTTGGTAAACTCCACGCAGGCTTTTCGACTTTGTTCCTAAATTACGAGAGCAACGAGCGGAGGATTTGAGGCGTGACCTGTTTTTCCGTTATTTTTTGTTGAGCTGCGCAAAGCTCTTTAAAGCTTCTGATGTGCCCGATCCGAAACTAAATGCCTCCATCCAGTTCAAAATTTCTTTCTTAGGCATGAAGAGACGTGTTGCCATTGTTTTATTCCGCTACTCTGTAGTACGTTTAGAATGGAGAAGTTGACTAAGAGAGGAAAGGGAGAGGAAGATCGCTATCCCGTTCTCATCCATTCATTGATAAATGGAGAAGCCGTCATTCTCTTACCCTCTTTCGGCTGTATCGTTCCTTCCGAAAGGGGAAGAAGAGGTATCAAACCGAGTACATCACAATTCAGCACAAAAAACCGTTTTAATTTATTCATATCACTCAAAATTTTCAGGCTGTTTACGATTTTGACAACCTGTACTGTTGTCGTTTGATGCCGCATGTTAGCCTTGCACTGTTCCCTTATTGTCGGCTTGTCTTTAGCGAGTCTATTGTGCAAAAATCTTAAGGGATCTGCCATCGGGATGTCAAACCGCAGAATTTGTTAGTTGATCCCGAAACGGCTGTTTTGAAATTATGTGACTTCGGTTCGGCAAAGCAGCTTGTCAAGGGCGAAAAGAACACATCGTACATTTGCTCGAGGTATTACCGCGCCCCTGAACTTATCTTTGGCGCCACAAACTATACGAACAGGTCAGTCAGTCCTGCAGGCTTTACGTTTCTTTTCTTCTCTCTTGTTCTTTTTATGTGAATTTTCCAGTGAAATTTTGTTTTCTGAGTCGATATCAGCAAAACACACTTAAATATAGAGTTATTTTCTGTTCGAATAAGGTGTATATTTGAGATCGGGTGCAATTATTAATAATCTTGGCTAAATTGGAGCTACTTACGAGAGCAGAACGAAGCTGAGGGAAAGCATGCATTCGATTGTGTTTTCATTATCTCGTGGTGTGCGTTATTGTGAGTCGTGTGGAACTGGTACCTTTTATGGTCTTGATAGGTTTTTTTTCATAATACCTCCTGAATAGGACATAACTAATTGGCAAGCGGCTCAGTTCATTGTGCTCGATTACAATTGACGGATGTTGTTGGCCGATCTGCGAATGCCGAGGGCCGCCAGCAGTTACTGCTGATTGTTTTGACAGTAGTTGGCCGCAGTGGCGTATGTACCTGAACGCAGCGTTTGTTTTTTTTTTGGCTGAGATCGTACCAGTGACCAACACTGTCCGATCTACTGGGCATTGGCCAAGAGCTTTAGTTTAATAGTCAACGTTGTTGCATCTGGTCAGCAATGGACGGGAGATTGCATTTATTTGGTGAACGTTGTACCGCCTAGTAGCAGGCGTTAAAAAGCTTTAGTGGCCAGCACTGTCACTGCTGTTGGCTGAGATAGGAGTTTCAGTATCGATATATGGTCGGCGGGTACGGTGTTGGCCGAATTGTTGTTGGGACAGCCGATGTTCCCAGGTGAATCTGCAATCGACCAACTCGTGGAGATTATCAAAGTGTTGGGAACACCGACAAAAGAGCAAATTCAGCAGATGAATCCGAACTACAAAGAGCAATATTTCCCTTGTGTTAAGGTTACTTCCGCGCTTTCAAATACTGGAAATGGCGTAGTGACATTTAAAGGTGGAATCTTTAGCAGCAGTAGTGGCCGAAGGAATTTGATTGAAAGTGCAATGCAGGCTGCAGTTTTTTGCTCATAATGTCGGGTCAACATTCTGCCAAGATTTCATCTCCATCTGGTTAGTTTCTTTTGATTGGGACCTTTAAGAAAACAGCTGGGTATCTTTAGAATTGTGTGCCTAATTTGGCTGTTATCCTCTTGTGAGCTTGTTTATTGTAAACTGCGCACTAGAATATCGCATGGCTGTGCATTTTTTATTTGTCTACTGCATATCTATGAACGCACCAGCATCTTCAGTCTAATCGAACAGAAAATGCCATGAGTTGTTGGTGCGAGGAGAAAGTCACTGGGGACACTGAAGGAACTGTGTGGAACATTGAACATTCGGAAAAACAACAAAAGAGATTCGATATAGATGCAGTTTGGTGTATGAGTAATGACATTAAAATGGCGCATAGATGCACTCTGCAGTCTTCGTTCACGAATCTTGGAAGCTTTGTGGGTGATGCGCTCTGTCACAAGTAATTAACACTGCCGAATATCTCTGTGAAGGAGACTGGGGTTGTAAGGCACAACTCAATACCATCATCATTTGTGCACACTGAACATCTCGAAAATTCTCTTACCGAAGGCAAACCAGGGTCGTTAATACTTGTGCATGTTGATTGTTGAGAGGGCATGAGAATGACCAAAGAAGGGAACTAAGCTTAGCGGAGACATTTCGCGAAAACACTTTTGTTCCTTTGTTACTTTTGCTGCCAGTCAACATGTTGCACCGGTTATGCTTTTCTTGCGTTTTAAGAAGTCAGTTGTGACGGAACCGCGCCCTTGTCCGTTGTCGTCTATTTTTTTCAGTAGCATGCTTCGTATAAATACTATGCATGAGTAACGCTAGGTCGCTTTCATGTTACTTGTGCTGGTTCCAAGGCAGCAGAACTCGTAAATGTGTTAAGGACATTAATCGCTTCCATGATGGTCATTTTGAGGGTTGTCCTTGGTCTCGAATTTTCGGTGCAGGAGCATGTCCAGAAGCAGTAGAACTCGTCTCACTTCTGCTCGTGTATACTCCCAGCGAGCGACTCAGACCGCTGGCAGCTTGTGCACACTCGTTTTTTGATGAGCTGCGTACTGCTGAATGCAAACTACCTAATGGACGTGCAATTCCGGTATGCACGGATTTCTCTGAGGAAGAGCTTGGTCCCGAAACTAGATTTGCACGGTTACTGCGTTCTCAGGTTGGTATGCTCTCTGTTTGAGGGAATGTTCTGTAGATTTCGTTAAGCCGAGGAACCCAAACCAGTTCTAAAATAAGCTTGTGTGCAGGAGTTGATGTTGTATCGTCTGACCGCTGAATTCGACTAACTCCAAATTTTAGCATATTGCTCTTCCACGATATTTCATTCTCCTATTTGGTTTTACTCCGTGCTCAAATTGAATTGTGGTCTGTTAGGTAATACTGCAAGCTAGTAAGTAATGCTCGCACAGTCGTACGTGGATATGCTCATCCACATCCTCACTCCCATTCCATCTTCATCCCTAAGGGAAGGGAGAAACGAGAGGTGTCTCAGGTTCCAGCCGGGAGGGGAAGTCCCACTATTTCTTATACTTGAAGCATTTCTTTTTTACTGAGATCCTTTTTTATGAGATCCTAGGGATATCACCTCTTCTAGCGGGATCATAGGTTGATGGTTCCGGGAAAAAGGGGTTTTGCTTTGAGAAATCTAAATTTGAGGGAGGAGGGGGGCGGGTGGTAGGGGAAATGTCTGTGTGTGCTTATAGTCGGTTTTCTTTTCAGATGAGTTACCCGAACCACCTTTTATAAGCACAGTTCAAACTAACAATTCTGTGACTTGAATGCAGTGACTTCGTTTAGCCGTTTCATAGATCGCTTATATCGTAGACCATTTATATTTCCCATGTTATGCTCATGTTTATTTGTTTGTGGGAACGGAGAATGATTTAGATCCGAGCGGAGAGAGGACTTCTGAGGAATTGCCTCATTTCAGCGTTGCTAAAAACTTTCTAAAGTCATGGAGCAATTGCTACATAGCCTTGCAGTCTGCGGATGCGTCCTTCTGGAAAGTGTGATTTCTGTATTTTGGCTTGCTTTCAACCGGTTCTTGAAGGCGCAGCAACAGCTGTAATCCAGAATTTTGTCGAGCGGCGTCTTTTTGAGTACGAATGGCCCATCTAATGTGCAAGTTTTTTGGAAAATGCGGTGGTGCCATCTGCGATTGCTGTGCTACGTGAGATATGCGTGCGTCTGAAGATTTCATGTAACTCTGTTTGGGTCCCTGGAGCTTGTAGCGTTCCTCATAAAGAGGGAATTTAACCATTTTCGGAGAGTGATTTGCAATATATTCAACAATATAAAATAACAAATTTTCGACTCATCGGGCTGTTTGTCTTCTTTTTCATAAGCTGGCCAAATTTGCGCTCATTGACACTAGGTTTTTGGAACGGACGAATGAAACAGGGTTTTATTTCAAAAGGGAATTATGCTGCAGGTGCTGTAGAATAAATTTCAGCTTGGCGAGGTATCATGTATGGACACACTCTCGCTGACAGGATCTACGCTATCGGCATCAATGTCAATGGCCTTAGCAACGCAGGACAAACAAGCACCTCCCATTGGAACGAATGACCACGCTCAGTCTTGAAGGGCACCGACTCATTTGATTGTTTCGCTTTGATCAGCAGGATTGTTCCGTATTCTACCGAGATCGTTTCCGTGCAGCTGCTTTGCCTACTGGAAAATTTACTTCAAAAGTTGCTGAGGAAAGCGTTTGGAATTGCGGGACAGGTAAACATGCAAATACATGATTGTTTTCACTGAGTATGACAAACTAATTAGTGCGCATAATTTGCACGGATATACTCACTTATGGTGTATGTTTAAAGATCTTATTTCTTCTCCCCCTGTTGCACTTCAATCAAAGAGCGTTGCGATGCAGCCAAGTTTATGCCAATGGCTTGAGATGGTTCATTAGCTGCTTATCGAAATGGTCCATTAGCTGATTATCGAACTATTATGGCAGCTGATTGTGTTTTACGTAGCCAATGTTGTTATTATTTTCTGCATGTTATTGTTCCTAAAAAGAACATTGTTCGCTTGCCGCTCATCTGGCTCGTGTCCTGTTCTGAACATTCATTCTCAAGCACTCCTCGTTCTGCCCCGTCAGTGTTAAATAGTTGCTGCATATATAGCGTGCAACTTATGACTGTTTTTTCTTTTTCGCTTTCCGCTTGTTTACAAAGATATGTCTCGACCAGAAAGAAATCCCCGCATTCTATGCTAACCAGAGAGCAACTTCAGAGGTTGAGAATGCCGACCTCTGCAAGCAGTACACATGGTCCACTTTCCATTTCGCTCAGAAAGTGTGCAAATGAGGGGGTTTATTAAACGAGGGCTTCGCTAGGATGCGAAGTTGGCTCAAGAGCCCAAATATTGCTTTAATTTATGCTGTCATTTTCTGACCGTTTTCTTTTGACCGTCTGTTCTCTATTTGTCTGCAGCACTTGTGCCGACGAGTCTTTGCGCGATAATCGCATCATGTTTTCTGTTTTGTGAAGAGTTCGCTTGCTTGTTTATCCAACGTGCTCGCTACAGATTTCACCCAGTTTACAAGTACCCTACACTTGCACGCCGTTTAATGTTCTCCGCGCACATCATTGGGGTCTTCATGTAAATCGATGAGGAAAGTTAAGGCTAGAAGTGCACTGCACGGTGGATGGCCGATTTGGCAGCTTTGCTTATTTAACGCTGTTGATAACGTCGAGAAACTTGACCGTCTATTATGGAAGCAAACCAAAAAACACGACCTTATTTACCGTCAGGGAGGTTGACCTAACCGTCGCTCGCCATCATCAAATCAAGTGCTCATCAGTTGTGTGAGCACAAAGATCCACGTGATTAATACTGTTGAATTGCAGGAACTGGTAGATGTGTCCTGTGCAGTGTGATGTGATCAGTTCTAGCAATAAACTTGAGTCATCTATGTTTTTACTGTGAACCATCGTTTTTATTCGTTGCTTCTGTTCATCGTACTTCACGTCATACACGTATTCAGTGGTCGCCTGTCGTAAGGTTCACATTTTTGATCATTTATGAATTGGCCGCATGCTAAAGAGCCTGAGACCTGATTTATAGGATGATTTGCTGGCAGTAATGGGGCAATCGGAACAATTCGGCGAGGTGCGAAAGCGTTTAGCAGGATGATGGAGTTCGCAGTGCATTCGGCGTTGAAGTGAGATGATGACTTCAACGCAAAAAGCTTTCGGACGCAAATAGTTTGGTGCTGAAGAGGAAGTGACATATTTGCGTTCGTTAAAAGTTTGACGATGTTTTTATAGTATAAATTATTGTTGTCGCAGTTGGTCGGCGGCGAGAAATTGCGATCGAACTGAAGTTAGGAATGACTCGATATGTTATTTTGTAATTGCTACGTGGTAAATTTTGGGTGGAAACGGTTCAAAAATTGTCGCATTCGAAGAACTACGTCGAAGGCCGGAGACAGGAGAGATCGGAATGCCTAAAGATGTGGAGTTAAAAAAGGTAGGGCATAAGGAGCGAGAGCTAGTGGTGTGGAGCAACTCCTCAAGCCCAATGGGAGCTTCTATTTTATTATTAGTTATTTGTAGGGCCGTGGTAGGACCATTAGGTGGAAGGAGGGTTGTTGTAGCCGGTGGGAGACCTCTAGGCATGTGTAGCAGTGCGCTAATGTTGTAGGTGTCGAAGTAGTAGCTCGGCATGAGCGGAGGAACGCATGTGCTTTTCCGAATATGGCAACCGAAATAAATCCGAAGGATCGAATTCGCAGTGAAAATAGGAACCATGGCGAGCTTTCCTTCAGGATAGTTCGCAGATCCTTTCTTTACCTCAGTGGCACACAAAGAAAGGGAAATTGCATGTCATCCCTGTCGTATTTCCTCACCCCGACCAACCTTAATACGTGAGAGCCTTATGCAAACAGTTCAGGCTTTCGTACATCGTACCAGATATAATGCGCTTTCACAATCTTTGGTATTGTTTGGCTTGCTCCGAAAAAGATTTCATCATCCTATGAAACTTCGTTAAGAACGACTTCATACCACCATTCTGTGTGCATTTACGAACCGAGTCATCTATCGTGTTCCGTATTTCGTAAGATGCAATGCCACAAACGTTTTGAAAAATTCCATCACTGCAACAATACATCTGAGCAGTTCAAACGTCTACTTGCTCACCTCTTTTTCCTTTATTGCAACGGTCGTTGTTGGTAACGCCGCATATATTGGTCGTTGTTGTGCGTGCGCCGAGTGCGGTTGCTTTGTCACCGGCTCTCCGTTTTCGCTGTATTCTTGATCATCGGCTGTATTCTTTCAAATTTTTCGGTACTGATGCCGACTGCTTGCATCTGCAGTACTTCCTTCGGTTCCAACTTGAGGCTGCTTCTGAGCAGTGGCAAAAACCAGTAAAGAGAGAGAGAGAATCTTTATTTACAACAAAGAAAGCATGTAACAACGCATCCAGAAAAAAGGCATACACGAAAGCTACAATATTGCTTCTGAAATTAGATCTGCTTTCGATGAGCTTATGGTTCCTTTTGCTGAAGGAATGCGCAAGACCATGGAGCAGATGATGACAACCGTGGTGGAAGAGATTCGCAAACTCCTAACTGCAACAATTCAGGGTATTCTGGGCAGCATTATACCCGAGATGGTCAAAACGCTCACTTATTCACTAAGTTCCATCCACAGTCCCGACAGTCCCGACTCCTAACATCCACCCTTTCAACAAACGTTCGGATCACCTCAACAGCCTAAGAACGCTTCCGGCATCGCAACTGACACAGAATAGCAACTGCGGCGTCGTTCTGCGGTATTCATCGGTGTTGATGAATCAAGCGAACTTACTCATCTCAGACATGATCGCGACGTGGAATCAGTGACAGTAATATTGGACGAATTGAAAGTCGACAGCGTCCCAGTGGAGGTGTACAGAATGGGAGTGTTCAACCCAATGAAACGTCGTCCGATTAAGGTTATTTTTGGAAATAGTCATGATGCTGTACAAGTATTTCGCCAATGTCGTATGCTGAAACAATCGCCATGGTCTTCCTCAATCTACATTCGTCCATCTTACAGCGTGGGGGGGGGGGGGGGGTACAGGAGGCAGGGTTCTAAATACTTCACCCTTGCCTCCGCTCTTTCCCTCCTCGGTTGAAGCTAACACTCTCAATGGAATCAAAGTTTCTGGATTACAATGCACTTATTTCAATGCTCAGAGCACAGTGAACAAGTTGCCGGAATCAAAATTGCTAGCTGATAGCAGAGCCCCAGATGTAATACTTATTTCGGAAACTTGGCTAACTGGTTCATTCCCTGACTGCCTACTCTCCTTGGAATCCACCTATAAAGTTTTCAGATGTGATCTCATCCTAACGAAAAAGGAAAGAGGTGGTGGTGTAGCGATTCTTGTACGTCTTGGTCTCAGCATCGCATTTTCTGAAATCATGCCCTTTCCCTCTGAGTGCGAACTGCTTTATGTTGACTTTGCTTGCGAGAAAATGTTCCATTTAATTGTCGCTTACCGTCCTTCCTATTGTACCTCCAGCAAAACGGAAGAGTTTTTCGACTTCCTAGCTCAGTTGTCTACGGCAAATGTGCCATGTATTATTGCTGGAGATTTTAATGCGTGTTCGAATGAGAACGGCGTTATACGTCTTTCGAGTTCGCTTGAGGCATTCATTCGCCACTGAGGTGTACGGGAACTGGTTAACGGCGCAACTCATCACGGTAACATGCTCGACCTTATCCTCACGAATGATTTGGCTGTTGTAAACGAAGCTGTCATAGGTGAAAACGTCTCCACTGGTTGGATAACGAAGTTTTACCATCTGCAGATGATGGGATACGCGATCTCGGGTTCAAGATCTATCCAAATTTGTACTGGAACCTTCACTGCACTGAAGTAGCTACGAAACCGCTAAAGGTGGCCAACTGTATCCTACGTGCATTGCAACATAGATGCATAGGAAATTATCGTAAAGCATATACTGTGTACTGCCGTCCCATATTAGAACACTGTGTGCAAGCATGGTCACCACACCTGATCAATGATATAAAAGTTTTTGAAAAAGTCCAAGAGTATTATACTCGTATGGCATTTCGTAAATTATTCGTGGGACCATATACACCTGATTAAGGGGCCGGGTTGAAGATATTCGATTTCGAACCTCTCGAGTATCGCAGAGTCAAATTTGACTTGGCCCTGTGTTTCAAAATTGTCAGAGGTTTCTCTGATGTACCCTTAAAAAGTTTATTTACACTTCTCGATCCTCACGAACGTCGATCCCATTGTTATCAATTAGCACGGAAAACCTGTTCCGTGAACAGTGTCTTCTATTGCTTTCAGTTCAGAGTAGTCCGTATATGGAATGAACTTCCCAGTAGAATTGCTGAACCGCAGAATCTCTCTGTGTTCATAAACCGCCTCCACTCATTAGACTTCAGAACCATTGCTCATTTAATTTATTGAGTCCTAGCTCATACTCATATGCATCGCCTATTTCATTATGCTGAATGATTCTGCTTTTTCTATTTATGAATGTGCAACTCTTTTTTTGCCATTTTTGCTCTTTCTGTGTAATGCTTTCATTCTTTACTCTTTATGTGCTTTCGTTTACAATTCGCATATTCGTGTGCCCGTATAATTACATTAGTGTCGCTACCGTTATGTTATATGCCTTTTTACATTACTGCCATGTGCAGTTTTCTTTATTCATGTTCATAAAGACTGTTCTTCTTCTTCTTCTTCTATATGTGTGTGGTGTGGTGTTACTTTGATTGTTTTGTTCATAAAATATGAAGGAGCCTGCAAATTAAAAAGGGGGACTTTAATCGCTGAAGTTTTAGATAATGACCAGAGTGGGTATATGAGTGTCAACTATGGAAGTGAATGTTGAAAGTGAAGGAAGAATTAGTTCGCCAGCGATCCCGCAAATTCTGTCTGCTCGATTTTGACTTTCTGGTTATCTCTCGTGTCCTTTTTGGTTGTCTCTTCTGCAAGCTTCAGTTGTACTACTGACCCTAGGGATGAAGCAAAGTGAAAAAAGGGGGAGGGCGTTAAATTTATGTCCACTAGCACTGCATGAGACCGGAGGTGAGATGCACCTAAAAAAGCGCCAACGAGAGATATTTCCTTGTGACAAAAAGTCGGTGCGATTGTAGTGTGTTTTAATGGATCTTTAATGAGAGGATTTATATGGGTAGTTTGCGGACGCAAGCAATGAACTGTGCGGGATATGGTTGGAGCATATGGAAGAGAGGAACGATATGTTGAGTGAGAAAATGAATGAAACTTTCCTTGCGATATGCTACTGTTTGTAGATGTGAGCTGGTGAGTTGGAGCGGCTAGGGGAACTATCCGCCATATCTATCATTTGTTTTGCTTCACTATGGAGATGATTAGCGAAGTTCGCAATATTCTGAGACAGAAATTGGTTTTTTTTTCTTTTGTAATTTTCGAACATTGGGAGCAGAAGGGCGAGGGAGATTTACGCCATATGTGACTGGAACACAAGACGTTGATTAGTGCACTCTGCACGATGAAACTTTCCTTGCGATATGCTACTGTTTGTAGATGTGAGCTGGTGAGTTGGAGCGGCTAGGGGAACTATCCGCCATATCTATCATTTGTTTTGCTTCACTATGGAGATGATTAGCGAAGTTCGCAATATTCTGAGACAGAAATTCGTTTTTTTTCTTTTGTAATTTTCGAACGTTGGGAGCAGAAGGGCGGGGGAGATTTACGCCATATGTGATTGGAACAAGACGTTGATTAGTGCACTTTGCACGGGAAGTGCAACAAATTGTACTACTGTTTGGGAGAAGATCCGCATCAGTTGATGATGCAAAATGGAAGGGCTGCATTGATTCTGTTCGCGATGTGAGCGAAACAGTAGCGAAAAAGGAAAGTGAAATATTTGCGTCGCTTGTTCCCAGATATGTTCAAAAGATGCGCTGAAATGTGTGCAAATTTGTCAAAGTAAAAGCGGTGAAAGAAAGGTGATGAGAGTCACCGTAAGGGAGTTTGTATTAACGAAAAGACCTTTACTTGTTTGTGAGGTGGTATGAATTCGAAGAAAGTAGAAGCGGTGAAAGAAAGGTGATGAGAGAGTCACCGTAAGGGAGTTTGTATTAACGAAAAGACCTTTACTTGGTTGTGAGATGGAATGAAATCGAAGCGGAAACTGGTTAGCGTTCACTGCATAAGAAAATTCGACAAGAGGGAAAGAGGAAAGAATGCTTCTTCGGCTAGGAATGTTTCAGCTCAGGTCAGCTCAGGAGTTTGTATTTTGATCGCACAATGACTTTTCAAAACCGTGAAGTCTTTCTTCATTAAGAATTGAATAACTTTTAGCAAATGCTCCATTCGCGGGGGAAGCTGGGAGCAGTAACATGAAGCTGAACCAATCAGCCGATAAAAATTTTCCACCATATTCACCAATGAGATTAACCGTCCAGTTCGATTGTTCCTTCGTTTATAGTAGCTTTTTTCTTGAAACTTCATCTGGTCCCATCTGCTCAATTATGGTTTTGTTCCTGATAATCAATAACGATTATAGTTGTAAAATCCGGATTTCTTGATTCCGTGTCATCACTGATGCCTAAGAGCTGCCGTTTATCTTGTGTGATATTGTAATTCAATGTACATTCGTTCGGTTTATTATCTTATCGTCCACGGTTCCCTTTCCGCCACATTTTTAAGCATTCTACAATAAATTCCGCTGTTTTTTTTGTGCAGTATGTAATGTGCAGCATACTCTCACGTAAAGTAGGCCCACTGACGGCTTTTCGTTGCATTTCATAGTCTCAACTTACATCTGTTTCACCATCTCTGATTGCTTCTATGTGATTGGCAGTTGCGAGGAAGAAAAGGGGCCTAATATAATGAGTAAGAGAAGAGAAGCCTTGAGTAATTCATGCATAGGTTTTGCGCTCAGAGAGATTTGGCTTATGAAGATGGAAGTGACGCTTAAAATGTTAAATATTTCGTTTGCCATTAAAAGGGAAGAAACGCAAGATAAGAAATAGATAAGAAAATAATGTACTTAATACTTTAAAGAAAAAAGATAAAAGAAAACAAAAAGCGTAAGACAAGGTTTGTGGAGAAAATGAGTACTTAATGTAGCGCTTCTTTATTTATTAACGCACATCGATATAAAGTAGTGCCGTTATTCTCTGCAACCCGTTGTGTTGTTAGCCAGCATACACACCAAGTTTTTTGTGGAGGAGGGATTACTGCGATCGGTCGATAGTTGTGAGGAAGTCGAAGGAAACAAATTAGGGAACAGATTTTTGAAAATCCCTGTATTAAGTCGGCAGCTTCTGTGGGTAAGCAAATTACCTGCCTTAGAAAATTCTAAGTTCTAATGTCCCCCAGCACCCTTAATTTCTCTCAAATTCAAAAGCAGTATCTCTTTTTCCATCCACTGCCGTGATACAATATGCCAACATTTATAAACTTTATCACTATAATTTTAAGAAGTCATATTTTCATGCGTCAAATTCAAAGCAGTAAACTTTGAAGAACTATTCGACCAGACATATTTTGCTGCTGAGGAAATAGAAAACATGCTTTTTTATAGCATGATAATAGGTCATTATTGAGCGGACGTGAAAGCTAGCTTTATTATTTACATAACAAATATTTAGTCACGCCAGCCTTCTTTGAGAATTGGTAGACATTACGCGATCATGACAACTCAACCAGCTATATCAAAAAACGGCACATAAGGCAATCATTTCCAGATGGCATTACCTTCCGAGTAGCAATCGAGAACGAACATGATAAAGACAAATGTGTATCGGCGATTCGTCCTCGAATCTTGTGGAATGATGAAAAGATCCCAACTCTTAAAGACGCCGCGTATATCGCTAAATTAAAGGAGTACGCGGAGTAGGGTGGACCAAAGAAATATCGCGCAAGTTGGAGTACAGAATATTTGCACTACGATTACATTCACGGAAGGCACAGATTCACGCTGTATATGTAGAGTGGAAAGGGGGCACTAGAATAATGTGGCATATATGTGAACAAAGATCACATTAATGCGTGGAGGGCTGAATAGACCTAGACAGAGATCAACTCTCAGCCAGGTTTTGCCGATTCTGAGAAACTTCCGTTGGCTAACCCGTTAATCTTACATCACACAGTGTAAGTTTCTGCGCGCATCGAATTTCATTTAGAACAATTTCAACGGCGTACGCTTCTTCACTTTTATGGTCTGCATATGCTATTAGTGAAATTTCTAAGGACAACGATTTTCTTTGGAAAATTGATCTGAGTAGCTGAAGAGGGCTTGTGTGGAATGCGTATAAGAAGCCTTCTTCCATGGTCACCTCGTCTTTTTGTTTTTGCCAATTTTGTCGACAAATATGCAAATATATACCCTATGAAATTATGTGTGTGGTATGCTTTTAACCAAACAGCTTCCATTCACTTTGAGAAACTTGGAGCTTGCAAATTTGTTCATAAGTTATGTCTGTTCGTGTGCTTCCTTGTGCATCTGCCTATTCCGTAGTTTTGGTCTGGGAGTGGAATCACTGGTCTATGTCTGAAATATAGAATCAATTTTTTGTGTATGTGCCCATATACAAATATAGAAATATCCATTGAAAAATAAAAATTTTGTCCCGATCGTTGTCTAGTAAGAGGACACTATTGGCACCTTTGTTTGCAAGAAATAAACGAGAAGAAGAAGTGTCAAGACTGCAGCTTAAAGATATGTGCGCGCCAAAAAGAAGATGACGAAAACAGTCGTAGAAAGTTCGAACGTTGCATAGTGAGATAAAAATCATTGGACGTGTTGATGTAACCCATGAGGATTGCAGCGAGTCTTCATTCATCGAATAACGAACGAGTAGAGAGATTCGAATTGACTCTATATTTCAGATCATCGAGTCTTTGTTGGTCTTAACGAACAAAGGCTTACTGCATTCATTGAGAGCAAAAGTGCCCTCCAAGTAAAATTACGCTGAGATGTGCTTGAAGCGAACTAAATTACAATTATATATTCACATAACCAACGGGCCCAGCATTCTTCATGTGTACGCCCCTCTTAATGAGCTTTGAGTATCAGCGAAGATTGCTAGGGTATGTTTGATATGTGAAAAGGTAAATGCGTTAGCAGCGTTCACAAACCGGGCCATTATCTCTATGTGATCGAAACACTTTTTCGAGCGTTGCGCTATGGACGACCAGTCAAAAATGAGTGACGTTATGAAACACAGCAAATTGAGACTTCAGAGCAAAATCGTTCATGCTCACTGAATTTTGCATAATATGGAAATGAGTTATTCTAGCACTGTACTCTTAAAGACCCCAAAAACTTTCCACCAATTTTCCGATACGGTTTTCGCACGTTAAGCATCTACGTACCTGTACGTTTCCTAAGCAGTTGTCGGCATCCGACTTAAACAGATTTGTGTAGTGATATTCGGTGGAGCACTCATATCGTCTGAATAAAGTTCTCAATAAGTTCTGAAATGCATTTTATCATTCTCCATCTCATAAAATTCAATTGAAATTGCAATCATATACTGAAAAACAAAGCAGAGCGTTTGTACCTGATAATGAAATTCTCTGCTTAGCTTATCCACTTCAGATGTTTCGATCACTGCTCTGTCCACCAACAAGTCCTTCAAAAGTAGTTCACCGTAGAATGCAAAAGCATCCTTCAAAACTAGCTCTTGACATTAAGCAAAGGCAGAGGAACAGGTTTCGTACAGAATACAATAACAGAATTGCACAGCTTGTGCAAATGTTTCCTGGTTTCGCTACAATAGGATTGCAAGCGTGCCCAATCCGGCGTTATTTCGTAGAATCTCTACAGGAAATGTAAAAGGTATGAAAGGAAATAACTCATGTTTCGCTGAGTTCATAGCACGCAAAGTAGTATAACCTATAGAGATCAGGAGAATATTAGATTGTGATAACTGGAAGTATACAAACTAATTAAAGCATTATCTTAGAATGTAGGATAAAAGATGAGCCATCTTGCGCTTGATTCCCCTCCTTCTGTTTGGTTTTTCGCAAACACCGATGTGTCGAGTTCATTGACATTTGCACCTTCTACACTTGGAGCATCAAACGCTGTCGATGAGAATGGAACCACATGCACATATGTTCGCATGCTAAGGACGCCTTCATAAGCGTATAGTCACTATGGCGTTCTGTTTTTGGCATTATAGCAGCGCTATTTGGAAAACTTACGGGACACACGAATTTGAACTCTTTTTTAATGAGTTTTTGCACTATGCGGATAACGATAAAAGCGATATTGAATGGCGGTGGAACTGCACAGTACCAGTCGAAATATTCACTGTAAATGTGGCATCGTGTATACTTCCACTCACAGTCCTCGTTTCTCTAGAATGCAATGTCCAGTTACAAGTTTCGCTTTCTATTTCTGAGCTTTTCCACATCACCGTTTCTTAGCATTCTATGGGGTTATTCTTTCACACTAATTTTCTTCGTCACCTCAACGCGCATTTCAGTGCCCAATCTGAGTGACTTACGTCTATAAATCTGCACCAAACACCAAAAGAATGCTAAACTTTAAGGTATTTCTACAACCCTCGAAGTGTTTCTCATAATCTTGTTCTCTAAACGTTGCTTTTGAGGAATACATCGTAAAGGTATGACGTCTCATCATAAAAGCATAGCGCGTTAAGGCATGAAGTCTATAACGGTATTGCAAACTTTAGCCTGATTTCAGTGAGAAAACAAGGCGAAGGTGTCAGTCTAATGGATGCAAATGATGCCGAATCAAGCACCGCTTTCGTCTGGAGATTCCCCACCAATCTATGCTACCAATCTATTCGGACCGTTACAACGACGCCAAGCGAATATTCGTTTGACATACGATTGGAACCTTTCTCTTTTTCTATATTACTGTAGTGTAACTCCTTCATAAAAGTGGATATTAGCAAACCCTCCACCTGAAGGGTCAAAAACATTCAAAGCATTCACTGATTGGCCTAGCCTTAAAGCGACCAATCAGGCGGAATCAATTATTATGTTGCAAATGAACACCTTCGTTTCATTTATCTGAATTAACAACGAATCTGGCGATCGATCATATGAGCGGTAGTTAAATATGCAAATAAAGAGAAGCGGCGCTCATGTTATGAACATACGCAATTCTTAATATGACCAACATATTTTCTTGACACTCAAATATGGCATCTTCGGCCTTACCTGAACTTCGTCTGCTTTCCTAACAAGTAGTGATACCATAAGGTTGAGGAGCGTTACAACGACAGTAATATGGAAGATAGCGACGATCGTTTCACCGGCGATCACAGTGAACAAGTGGTCGGTATGATCGGATTTTGGGCCCGCATTTCCAACGATCAGCTTGTAATCCCATGGTCCGAGGTAGCCGTAGAATGACCAATATAAATTTCGTAGCGTTATAATGATCCTTTAAGCTTAGTGAGTATTACTATTGAATAAATAGCTTTCTTGCACCGCACATACTGCTCAATCCTTGTGCGATAAATCAGCGGTGAAGTAATGTAAGCATCGAAGATGACGTGGAGGTAACATGTGCACGAGACTGTTTTTACGTCAGCTGTCGCAAGGGGATGCGTGCGCATATACCATTTGTATGCTGCCGTACCATATCTAATTATGGCGCGAGCACCATTTTGGAAATAGCTTTCTTGCACCGCACATACTGCTCAATCCTTGTGCGATAAGTCAGCGGTGAAGTAATGTAAGCATCGAAGATGACGTGAAGGTAACATGTGCACGAGACTGTTTTTACGTCAGCTATCGCAAGTGGGATGCGTGCGCATATACCATTTGTATGCTGCCGTACCTTATCTAATTATGGCGCGAGCACCATTTTGGTTCGGCAGTACATCTACAGTGGTGACATTGCCTATATG
The DNA here is from genome assembly GCA_000803305.1 of Toxocara canis. NCBI lineage: Eukaryota > Metazoa > Nematoda > Chromadorea > Rhabditida > Toxocaridae > Toxocara > Toxocara canis. The sequence continues at coordinate 22,664 of JPKZ01003258.1, read as the reverse complement.
TATGGCCGAAGGTGTTTTGATAAACGAGAATTGCTTCGTAATGCATACCTTTCTGAAAGAGGTCGCCAAAGTGCACAAATGTGACTTTATAGACTAGCATTGACTGGAATGGTTCATATCTGTAGTTCGCCACTGCGAGAGGCACATACTGCCACTGACTGGATCACTACTAATTTAAGGGCAGCCGCGAAAAGTGAAGTTCCAATACTGCTAACAAGACCAGCATTTCGACTAATCCATTCGATTTTTAGTGATTGGCAGTCGAGTTTTTTCATCAAATGGATGCGGTTTTATGAACAGAATCAAAGCCGTTATTCTTCCAAGCCGGCATAAACTGATCGCTGTTCGTAATTCGATAAACGGACTTTGGATTTTATTTTTATCTCGTCTCATTTGATCCTTATTGAACCCTACTCGCAACCTTTTGTGACACTTCGTGCTGGTAATATAGAAATTATAATGAGTGCTTTCGTCTCTCAAAAAACGGGTTTGAGCATACCCAGAATAAGTTTCCTTCATTTGGACAACCGTGCCATCACTCTGAACAGCTTTGTTGCCCACATAAGGCTGATAAATACAACTGATTCCGATTGCGAAGCATAACATAACGACTGCCATTATGGTAAGAAAGATGACCACGTCATAAACACAGCGCGTGATTGAAATCTAAATGGGCCCGTTAAGTTGTATTTTCACTAGTGGCGGGCACGGGGTGGTGGTGGAGGATCGCGATCGGCTGCCTCACAACATTACCACTTTTCAAAGCTTTCGGTGAAGTGCCTCATTTCATTTAATTATATCAGGAGCTAGAAAATCTGACGGAAGTTTACCACTGTTGATATTTTTGCCCAATGCATTGGCTATTTATAGATCTCGTACGCGATTACACAGGAAATTTTAATAGCGTTGCTACTGGAAGTGTATCAGATACACTGTTCAGTATTTATGGTTAGCGCATAATTCGTCTTTCTTATAGGGTTTTAGACCATACGGAACAGCAATTTCATACCACTGTTGATCCAAGGTATCTCCGGAGCTGAACGTAATAAAATATTTTCCAAAATCCCATTATACATGCACCACCGAAATAAATGTCGTATATGATAGAAAAGTCGTAGGATACCTGAAACAACGTCTCACGTTGCGGCAACAATCGACAACCCATTCGCTGAGTAATGCGCTATTTTGAATAAATTTCTTGTTGCCGTCAAGGACTTTTAAGGCAGACGAATAATGAAGTGTGAGCCAATTTGGTGTTCAGAGCCCCACCACTTATTTCGAAAGCAAGAACACATTCAACAACAGCTAACGCGAAGACACGAATTCCATGGTATTTTTACAAATGAAAGTAGTTGAGGTAAATTCAACATAAGATAACGTTAACAAAGTTAACTTTAACAAATGGAGAGCACAGGATAGCTTTAATAAGGTTCCCTTTTGTTCGTCATTTCAAGAGGAGAGCTTATTATTTCGCTTTTTTTTCTTCTTTTTTTCTTTTCTTTTTTCCCCTTTTTTATCATCATATGCTTACACTTATTGTACATACCTGCCATCTCATCAAGCTATTCCTTTTTACGCTGTGGCACTTCACCACTTCGTTTTCTGTTATCTTATCTTGCCCAATGGTCAAATTTCCTGTTATCTTATCTATTTTGTTCTATTGTTCTTCTCTATTATTCTCTCCCGACGGCTCTTCCGCCGGGCGGTATATTCGTCGTTGCCTCTTATGCCATGTACAGTTTGTTTCTGTCACCTTGTTGTGCGAATAAATCATCATCATTATTATGTGTGTGTGACCACCAGCACGTTACCACATCGTATATGCACTGCAGTTTGTTCTTTTGAGCTGAAATTTTCACCACCTTTGATAAAATTGGATGGATGAAACACTTTTGGCAAGAACCTTTTTGAGAAATGCACTATTTAATGACTTCAATGATGGGAGAGTACTAACTGCCGTTAGCCATCCAAAATCGAGTCACACTTCGAAATCAACGAAAAGGAGACGGGACGAATTTTATGATTTCAAACGCATTTATACATACTGTCTTTTGACTGTTATGCAGTACTCGCAACTGAGAGCGCTTACCCAGTGCCTCCTGTGTAACTTAGATAATCCATCCTGGGAAACGATCGCCGAAGTCATCACCCAGCAGAACCACGTTCCGGAGATCAACCACAACAAGAGCAGATCAAACCTTCAAACAGCTGATCAAATCATGATGACTTCGACTGTTTTGCTGAAGGAATGAAATGTCGTATGTTTTGACCTGTGCGATGACTACTAGACAGTGATGGGGCACGATACATATGGCCTAACTGAGCTAAAAATGTTTTGACATTCTGATGTGATTTTTCTCATATTTTGTGCTTCCTCTAAAGAAAAGCCTGACTGGCACCTCATATAATGGCAATAATGCTACGTACTAAATAGTTTTGAGCATTGTGGGTGACTGCAATAAACACTGTGAGTATTTGGATATGTTTATGAATGGATGTTGACTTACCATGTCCACCAAACGTCATAGAAAGCGGACATGCCACGGTTGCAAAGAGTGATATAGTGCCGGAGTGCTATACCAAACGCGTGCAAGTAAACATAACCTTCGAGAAGGTACTCGCTTGCTGAAATACAACATATAATTTCACACATCTGCATTTCCATACGCCCATGCACTTTGAGATGCTTTTACTTGCCAGCTACAAAAATTACTGCATGAAAAATTACTGCAAGTATTTAGTTCTCCCAAAGTCAGATTTTACCATCTAATGAAATGTTTCATTCGCTCATATGAGTTATCAAATTTTATCCCTCTGTATGTGTTCTGAATAGAAACATCAGTTGAACGGATCATAGAACGCGGAGTGGTATAAAGGAAAACACGATTTCCACCTCTAAAGATACGTAATGGTAGATCACGCTACCAGGTTTATTATCCTCGTCTCCACATCCCTTCCAAACACCATCGTATTTTAGTGGGAGATCGTTCTGCCAATGATCATGAGTTAATCCAGATAGCATGAGAATGACAGCAACTTACGATAGTCATTAATCGATCTTTCTGTTGACCGCTCACCCGCTCTACCGGACAGCCGAAGGGTTATGAGTATAGCAAGAAATAAAATATAGCTTGCCATTTCAGAAATATATCTGAAAAGAGACAACTGTGCATTTTTAACGCACATTTCTGACGGACAGTTGAACGTTACCGTCGTTATATTCTAGCCCGCATGTTGTGGATACTTGACATCAATAAGCAGTTGTGCTTGAAACGGACAGTTGAACGTTACCGTCGTTATATTCTAGCCCGCATGTTGTGGATACTTGACATCAATAAGCAGTTGTGCTACCATTAGACTATATCGAGTTCCTTGAAAAGAAAACCGTATGAAAAGGTTGCTGCGTCACACTGAGAGAGTGATATCGCCATTTATTCAATATATCTTTACGCATGAATTCCTTTTGTCTCCACAATATGTTATGCTTTGACGATATACAAAAAGAGGGTGTCTGCGGGCATCAAACCGAATATTCACTGTGATAGGAATGCAACGGCTTTTGCTACATGCACTACGCAAATATTCGCATAGGGACAGTCGAGCTTACAACGTTATGACTTATGAAGTGAGCTTTCGCACTACAGTTCCGTTCATTGCTCACCACCTCTGAGTTGCCGGGACACGAAGATAAAGTTTTAGAGCCCAGGTTTTAAAAAGTTTTAGCCCCTACACAGCCACCTAGTGCCGAGCTGTCCTGGTTCCAGGAAGGCCATTATGGTCATGATGGCACTCAGAAAAGAAGCAGGGTTACCTGGCCAATGGATAGTTGAAAGATTTTACGCATAATCCGGCAGTACTAGTATGGAGAAAAGCGCCGATGGGGTAAAGCAGCATGTGCTTTATATGACGGAACGTGTCTTGTAGTGGATCGTTTCCATAGTCGGTCCAGCCGCCACACCATTCTGCGTGAACTGCGCTCTGTGCATTCAGCGTTGACAAAAACTGCAACTGCCCGATGGAAACCCTTCATCGGGTTTTGCACTACCACATCGCCTCAGTCTGCCCCTACCGCTCCCCCACCCCCTACCGCCCCTCACTGTTTCACACCCACCTTTTGCTAACAGCATTCTTGACAATTCCCTAAAACGGTTATTTTTGTAAGGCACCCTAGCTCCTCGGTTTCTTCCCATCGTCTAGCTTAGTAAGCATTGCCACCCCATCCAAAAATACTTGCTTGCAGTACAGGCGGAAACAGTGCCATTCATTCGCACAGATTATATTAAGCTCCGGGTTCACAGTGATGAGCTTTTCATCATTTTCATATTGCTTGCGATAATGTTATGGAGGCTCTGACTTTAAAATACGTAGAGCTGGTAAAGTGACTACAAAGGTGGATTCATAGCTATGAAATCAACGGCACCTGCCAACTAGTCGCAAGCAGTTAACTAACGTTTTTCATGCGGCAATCTAGAGCCACTCGAACTCGAGGTAACCGTATGTGACAGTCCGACAACGAGGCACCGTCCATTCGAGATAGCAGCAGGTCCACTTCATCCATACTCCAGCACTGCTCTACCATTCGCACACCGAACACAATCACATTGCGATGCAGTTGTTCATATACCAGCTGAATGCAACAAGCCTACACGTCTTCGCCTTGACGATTGCAAGTGCGAATGACCCTTCATTGTTTTCATTTAGCATGTTTCAGCAGTCATAAGATGGATTTCAGTACGAGATTCATCTATAAGATCGTCCGCCTGTTTGTTTGGGCACATTGTGACGATAGTCCTCTTCGGTCATTCAGTCAGCGTGAGGAAATTGCGAAGGGTACTACAATTTTTATGCTGTTTGACGGGGCACCGGTCGCTTTGGGCGTTGCACCTGTTTCAGCCACCACTCATCCTCTACGGTGAGGTTATTTTCACTCTGTCAGCACTCCTTGATAGGATGACCTTAAAGATGCGGCTCATCTCGAACAAACACGGACGTGAGACTTTAAATGCGTAAAGAGGATCATTTTGAAGCATTTTATCCCTGCTCTAGCAGAGAAAATAGCTCTTCAAACATTAGAGAAGTAACATGTTAAAAATTCAGAACCTCATTCCACAAACGGGAGTTAATTTTGATAACTCACTGTGTTCAAATAAGCGGTTGATTAACGACATGCAGAAACCTCTAGCAACTGTTTTTTGATGCTGTTCACAACGCATCAAGCGTCCTTTCTCGCTCAGAGCATCGGCAGACGCTGTTATCCCGCTACGCCGAGGTAACGGTGATCCGAACGAAAGCGTCAGGTGTCCATCACGTGTTTCCGTAAACGATGCGTGCTCGTTTGTTTGTGCGTGGCGAGCCATATGCGCGGTCATACGGTGTAGGTCATAAACTTTCGACTTGCTATTGCCTCCAAAAGTTCTGCTAATTGCTCGAAAAAATGTTATTAGTAAGCGTAAAAAGGGAACAGTGTG
>JPKZ01003258.1:0-14730 GCA_000803305.1 Toxocara canis | reverse complement strand
TTGAGAAAAGTGGAAACTAAACAATGAAAGGAGATGAAAATTTACAAACCATTGCGTTCCTGCTCGGGAAATTCGTAAAATAGTGATAGGATTAATTCAACGAGAGGTCTATTTCCGATACAGATCGCTGTCAAAAGCGCCTCTTTGGTGGGCTCGGCCGAGGAACGGTCGAGTAGTAGCGAAGAGAGACGCACCTTTTCATCTTCCTAGAATCAACATAACCAATAATGATTACCAGCTGATCAACGTCTTTCACAGGTTCAAGCAAATTCGCTGGATTTTTTTTAAAAAGGTGAGCGGAGTAGCCTAAATTCATTTTTGAGGCACTTCTAATTTTTTAAAGGGAGAATAGGACGATTAGGAGGATCGAAAATTCCCTGAGCTTGGAGGGAACAAAGCAAATATAATTGAAATGCCAGATCCTCATCAGCCGTCAGGATAAATAACGAAACTCACATCTTAATGGTAATTTTGCGTTAACGAACTCGGCGAAACAATCAGTCAGCTGCATATGTTTGCTAATGGATGCCATGTTCTGCATGAAACTCAGTGTTAAGGAGAATTTCAAGGAATTTAACATTTACACTTGATGCTAAATGTACACTATTCAGTTCACCTTAAAGTCTTCTTGAAAGGATTTGGACATCTGCTTCTCCTCCGTTCCACGCCTCCCCAATTTGTGGGTGGGAGTGGGGTGGGGGAGGGGGGATGAGGGACAGTGTTCGAGGTCCGGTGAGTATGAAAAGAAATGGCGGATGCTGCCATCAAAAATTCCGGTAGATTCGAGAGCTGAAGTCCCTCCTAAGTGAAGTTTTGCTTACGGTAACAATGTTTCTGTTTCGTTGTCCTCAAGCTTCCAATTTTCATGACTGCAATGTATTTTAGGATTTGGGAAATGTTGCCCTTCTTATGACATATTTGTGGCTACCTGGGGAAAACACGCCCTAGCAACTCTTGTGGTTGAGGTAGCAGAAACCAGATATATCGCTTACAGAAATGAAGGCATTACGCTTACGTGCATATCCCCTTTGATGGCATCGATAATGCTACTTATGGCGTCTGAATCCTTCTTCAGCACGACGCCTCGAAAATAACGGATCAGCATTGCACTCTGATCGTTCCTCTTCCACTTTATGAGTCCATCGAAGCCGGCATCATCCTCACCCATCGAGGGAAGTTTATAAGAAAGCAGGATTTCTTGTGACACGGATGCACCTCGACCATGTTTAACAGCCATCTGAGCGGCGAAACGGCACTTCACGTCTAATATGCGAACGTTGGGACGCTACTCTTATGGTTTGAAATGCAAAGAAGTTGATCGGCAGCTGCACCGCTTTCGCAGTCGAATTCGTCGAGCTTTGTAGCGGTAAATTAACGGTACCAGTTGTCATACATGAATCATTTTCGCTTTCACCATAGCCAGTTTCTTGCATGCTTGGTGGCAACGATATCATAGTTTAGTTCGCCTAGCATTTGAATATTCGGAATCCTCGTAACGTGCAACGGTGAGTGAAAGAAGTCAGCAAGCTCGGTTAAAGTCAGTAAGCAATCCTTTCGCTTCCTAGGAGACGCTCTGCCATCTGGCTATTGCAAAACCCATCATCGGTTCGCATGGATTTTTATTTTAACCCATCAGCTCCACGCTCAAATAATGCAACGAAGCTGGTGGGCGTGTATTGCCAGATTCAGAACAGAACTGACGTCTTACCTCATTTCAGCCTGGCTCAGACTCAGCTACCACAGCAACGTCTCAGGCTGGAACGTCGAACGCAAACAGTGCTTTCACTCGCCATCACACATTGCTATGAGTGAGCCTGAGACAGACTTAAGTATGATTTACTGTAATCAATAATTACACAAACCATTCAGAGTCGATATTAACTTATATGCTTGCAACTGCATTGATCTCGTTTATCATACTGCATATCAACCTGTTTCTAATCGCAAGATTTGCATAAGCTTTTCAAATTTTGCAATTTGAAAAGCAGATCATAGCAGAAACTTATATGCTTGCATCTGCATTGATCTCGTTTATCATACTGGATATCAACCTGTTCCTAACCGCAAGCTTTGCATAAGCTTTTCAAATTTTGCAATTTGAAAAGCAGATCATAGCAGAACGATGATTATGCTGCTATGATGTGTGCTTATCGGTTCAACAATTTCGACTCGAGAACCAGCGAAGTTATAGCGATGAAATTTGGAAGGCGTAATCTACGTCTTAGCAGCATTACCTCTCACGCCAGTTTTGATTCATTTCATCAGCCCTGAGGGAGGTTCTACGTGAGTAACTAACTAGTTTCACTTATCTCGAGTAAAAAATTAACATGCATTTCGGTCAGTAGGGCTAAACGCTTCACTAACTGGGTAGCAAAAAAATGTCGTTACTGTAACATTAATACGATCGCTCGGGGCGGACAAATGCTGGTATACTTATTATTTGACGATAGTTTGTGAAAACTGCCAGCTTAACGAGTGGTTCGCCAAAGTGTGTATTGTGCGACTTTGGCGAGGCCATGGCTTCCATCTGTCTAATATTGATATTATCGACACTGATTATGTATATATATATGTATACATGTATATATATGATGTGGAGCAGGACGTGGAGCAGGACCGGCCAAATGCAATGGCTCTCACGCATGCTTCGTTTATTTTCTGCTTTCCTGTCTCATGTATGCCGGCATTCCTCTCTCGTTTATTCCAGCACTCCTTCCTCGCTGATAGCACAGCGAGGAAGGAATGCCGGAATAAACGAAACGTATATATGCATGTATATAATCAAGGACTGACCAAGTCTGTAAAAGTAGAACAAAGCGTCCATGAACCAAAGGAGATGATCGCTATAGTTTCATCGGTCATAAGTCAAGAATGTGTGATGCATAAACACAAGGTCGTATAGATAGTTTGCAGTGCTCATGCTCAGTCTATAAGCGCACGTTGATGCTTCCAACACGTGCAGTCTAAGGCGGCTAACATGTACACGCCAACAGCCAGGATACGCAAACTGAAACATACCAACCTTCACCGCACTAGAATCCCGACCACCTCACAAACCTGAAAACTTACAAATGACAGTTCAAGAGCAGCAACTGTCACTGCTTCAAACTTGCGTAGCAAATTTACATGTGAAGTTGGTATTGCCGCTTCCAAACGGAACTATGCAAAATATGAGGAAGCTTAATAGGAATATTGGCGCATATCCTTTAGTGTGAACTTGAAAGGGTTAAAGGCTACTGGTGCTGGACCACGCAGTTGTCGCTTACACCAGCAATGCGGTAAGAAATATGTGTGAATGTAATCATGCCGGGGCTGGCGGGATATGCGTTTTTGCAGTGATACTGGCTATCTTCTGTTTCGATGATAACGTCGACCATCAACCTGTTTCTAAACAGCTGTCTAACACCTGATGATTTTCTAAGGTCACTTTTGAACACCTGTTTTTGCAGCTTTGAAATTAATTCAGTGATCTTCTTTCCAATAGCAGGCAAAGAATGGCGGAAAGATGATAAAGGATTAAAACGGAAACGTTTTTTAAGATGAGGAAGGTTGATTTATGGCCGAATCCTTTGCCATTCTCCTTGGCATTTGAACCTGACTCAGGCTCGGAAGACAGTATGGAGAATTCTGAGGAACTCAATGAGCGGGAATAGAACGACATCAAAGAAGCCTTCGAAGAAGTGGATGGCGCTTAAGCAAAGTGCGAGGACTGTGGTCAAATCCATTTCATGCTATCTATCCCCCTCCCCTACCCATATCCACCCAGAGTTTGCACCATTCCTCTCGATCTCTTCCAAGCATCTCAAGCTGCGACAGCGCCGCCAAAATAATTGATTGGTAGTTGGCTCCATTTCGAAGCCACTAACCGGCGCCCTTCTAAGCCACTTGAAAAAAACTCGCCAGCTTCTGGAGGTGTTGCATATCACATTTTTCAATAGCACCTGACACATGGAATGCTTTGACGTGGGCGCACTATACACCAATGTTGAAATCGATGGCGCAGTGGTTCCTTTGCTTCCTCCGCTCAGAGAACACCGCAGCTTTATCGACACATGCGGACTCACGATCTGTGAAGTTGACGTTGTTTTAAGGGTTCGTTTCTCCAGCAATATTTTTCGCTTCGATGGCCAACATTACCAACGAATTCGGGGTCTGACAGTGGTAAATCGACTTGCCCCTCTTTTAGCCAATGCATACACTGATTCCACTGAGAGACAATATATAAGTTGTGACACCAATGATTTACGAAAAATTCTGAAGTTTTCAGCAGCGGATCAATCATGGGACCTAGGGAAATCGCCGGTATAGAAAGCCCGCAAGGAAAAACTAATCATTAACAACAGCTCTTCCCACGCCGTAGCAATGAAAACGCATGATATGAGAAACATGAACAGAACAACGAGTGTCTCTACAAATGATGCAGGTTTATTTAGGGATCAAACTGCTGTTATCATCAGGATTAATGACTACGGTGTAGAAACTGAGCCAAAAGGACTCATGCGATATGTTGCGTATTCCATTCACAGCTGGTAATTTTTCACACTGCGCTCAAGATGTAATATATAATCATGACGTAAAGGCCAATAGTGCTGCAATCCCATCTCCTCCCAACCTCTCGCGTAACCAACTGTCCTGTAAATTGCCTCCGGCGGTGGTTCAGTGGTCCGGCGAGTTTGTTCGATTACGGTAGCGAATAACAGGCGAATACAGGGCAGCGAATGTTTTTAAGGGAAGCGGGATATAAGGCAGAGATTATACAATCACGGAGACATGACGATTTTGCCGGTGGGTTCTCTCAACAGAGTGCCTGCCCCTTTTATCCGCCCCGCACCGCGTAATATAAACAAAGAACATGAAAGGCAAAGAACAGTGATATCGCATTTGGCTCACATCACTGTGCTCGAATATGAACAAAACAATAACATCGCACGTCGCTCACATCAAATCAACTGTATTCGAATATACACAAAGACAGTAATATCGCATGTCGCTTATATCAACTGATTTACGCTGAAAAAAAAACGGCAGTTTTTGCAATACCAACCCTTCGAGAAGTTTTGATGAAATTCTGCTCGTACGATAATTTGGGCGAAAGAAGGAACTGTGAAATTTGCATTAGTGGTGAAGGTTTAGTGCAAAATTAAAGGCGCGGTGTACCACGTAATTCAACGTCGGTGAAATCTGAAGAGCCCTAGAATCAACTGTATTCGAATATACACAAAGACAGTAATATCGCATGTCGCTTATATCAACTGATTTACGCTGAAAAAAAAACGGCAGTTTTTGCAATACCAACCCTTCGAGAAGTTTTGATGAAATTCTGCTCGTACGATAATTTGGGCGAAAGAAGGAACTGTGAAATTTGCATTAGTGGTGAAGGTTTAGTGCAAAATTAAAGGCGCGGTGTACCACGTAATTCAACGTCGGTGAAATCTGAAGAGCCCTAGAGGTACGTTTAAAACAGCACCTCACAAACACTCGCCACAATGCTGCTAGATGTACCCTATGGGCTCTTCATCTGCACGAACAACACGGCACAATTGGAATGGAGAAAAACATTATAAGACTCCATCATACTAAGGAAGCTGCCTCCTTTAATCAACGTAAAGTTAGAGCTGAACGAGGAAGTTAAACTACAGTACTGAAGAAACAACAATCCGTCCTCTCCTCCTCCCCCTCCACCACCTTCTCCACCGATCTTGTCTCGACTACAACCCGGATCCATCCCCTTTTCTAAATCCTATTATACCAAACCTTACATTCCGCTTCACTTCAATTCATGCGAATTCTCCATCCATGCGAGTGATGACAGCTTTGCACGTTTTCAACTACTTTCAGATGCAATTACACTCATTCTTCTCTTCATCACATAAAGCGAACACATTCACCACAGCTTTCACAGAAGCCAACGCCCATAACATGATGCCGACAAGGGTGCACGCAGCAATAAATTTTTTCTTCGAGAAATTTCAGATCTATTGAATTTTTTTTTTTCAAATTTTCGAATCTGGTGTAATTTTTTTTCTCCGAATTTTCGAGTCTTGTGACAATAATCTTAAGAGAATAGAACTTGACTTAACTTGACTTAAAATTCTCCTAACTTGACTTAAAATCTTAAGAATGTGACAATTTTTCTTTTTTTTCTCTTCCATTTAAAAGCTAACAACAACGAATGTACATTCTTTTTCCCGTCAATGTCTAGTTTTCCACTTGTGCTAGACTCAGGGTATTTCAATCATTATTATCTGTATGAAAGGGCACATATTTCCGCTCTAATAACGAGCAAAAATAGTTGAGAAGTAGCAAATAGAGTTGTTTATGAGTCGTTTGAAGTTATTATTTGTACGCTATGTTGAAAAACGTAGTACAAAATGCAAAATGCAAAATACAAATGTTGTGCAATTGAAAATTGCTTCAATTCAATTTTTGAGGAACGTAATGCAATATGCAAAATGCAAAATGCAAATTTTGCACGACTGAAAATTGCTTCAATTCAATTTATAAATGATTGTGCTCAGTGAACTATTAAAAAAGCGAATTGCAAAGAATTTTTTTTTACGAACTAGATATTGGATTCTCACAAAATATATACTAACTATTGTCTTCGAAATTGAATACCATCAAATAGTAAATATTCGAGACAGTGAGTAATATTTAGTCAAAAAATGGTGAAATAACAACAACGGAGCTGACAACGACGGACGAGAAGAAGAAAGTATGCAAATGGTGGCATAGGAAGGAAGCCAAAGAGACAACTGATGGAGAGCCACAGATGACCGTTGGCATCAACATGCTTGATCGTGATGAAAAGGTTTATACTTTATTCTTTTAAGGCAACGTTTGTTGAGCTTATTAATTATTGTTGCTCGCGTTATTTACTTGTGATCGGAATTGGCAACTAATTAATCGCATAGAATTAATTGTATGCGCCGAGTCATCAGCGTTTCAGACGGTATCATTAAGTTGTTCATAATCCGAATTTGAGATGCGATGCATTCGTCGATTCGACATTCTCAACTGACGATTAGCGATTAAAAACAATTGAATTTGCTCTCATCAAACAAAGAATGCAATCGTTTTTGGTCAACTTGGAACAGTTATCCCATACAATGTACTGGTACAGTTTCGACGAATAGCATCTGTAAATGTATCTCTCTTATCAAAATCGATGCAAAGGCAGCTGTAATTTCATCGATTCCCATATCGATGCAGCTGACAATGATGCCCACGCATGATTGTTTTGACCAGTTCCGGAACGCCTGGTGGTCTGCCTGCTGGCGATCCGTCGGGGAAGCAGCCGGGAATCGAATCCTGGTCTTCCCGCAAACGAAACGGGAGCTCTACCACTGAGCTACTGCCCGCCTACCTTTCTTATCACTGGCCAATACTTGCGTTTTTGTACGTTTTGATGATTGATTTAACGTTTAAAAAAAGCGACAACAGAGATAATGAGAGCACACGAAAGGGAAGCTAATTGCGTTCGGCGACTGTTACGCACGTTTTAAAGTACCAATTTATGGCGTTTAAAGTACCTTAGTATTCGTACTATGTTGTCGTGTAATAAGACGCTGCTAGGCTCATTCCTAATGATTGTGTTCTTCATATTCATTTCCTTTCAATTATCTCTTCATTTCATCGTTTCGATATGCATACTGAACGTTTCGACTACGAGGAGCTTGAGGGCTAGATTATGTGGAGTAAGGTAGATAGGCTATGAATAGTTAATATGTATTTGGGAGGTGTGATCCGAGCGTAAAGATGAAATGAATAAAGAAGTAGATGGAGAGTTGACATATTTCAGCAACGTTCATCCTGCAACATATAAATTCGTTTTGATACCCAGTCGGTACACCGCGGATGTATTATGTTTCGAGTGGAAATGAAATACTGTGGAAGCAGAAGCGAGTAAAAGCGACCGTTTCGTGAAACAGTTGTATGTATGAGCGAAAGTGATCGCATTTTGAAAACAACTTTAGTGAACGTTCGTACCAGACACTTTGATCGCCATTACATTATCTTTTCTCGTGTTTTGCAGAAGTTGTGGTCACTGAATATTGATGTTATGTGGGAAGTCTTCAAGCATACGTTATGAGCTGCGTATATGTATACTGGTTATGCTACTCTTACCTCAAATAGTTAATTTCTAAGCTCCTTCGATGGACTGTAAATCTAAACGTAGCTGTATTGATCGTGTTTAAATTGTCCTCAAGGTGATTACATGTCATTTCGGTTGCTCGCGAACTGAATATTCTTAGTTGTCGGGATTTTTCTATGAACTATTTTAAACGCATTGAATGTGCTTGCTATGGGCTTAAATAATTCGATTCAATTTGGCACTGGGCATGGAAAGGTTTTTTTAAAAAACGTTCGAAAAAAAAACGAAGAGAGTCCTGAAGACATTTTTGTTCTGGAAAAGAATGCTGACGAGAACCATCAAATATTTTCGTACTATATCATCTGAATTTATCGATTTGAAAATTTAATCTGAAGTGATGATACATTAGCTCGCTGTTCCAGGGTCTGAACAACCATGTCATGATAGAATTTGGGGACGTTTTCGGTGAGCCAGATTCGAGTCATTCGTGGCAATGGACATGGCGTGCCGCTCATCATGTCTACTCATTCACTGCTGCACTAATCTACAAGCTTCTGACCGCTATCTTTGTCATTCCAATTGCGATTCTTTTCGCAATTCTCTTCGCGCTATTCTCGGCTATCAGCATCTTCCTGTGTACACCAATCGGCAGACTTATCGCCATTCCGGCCAATGCGATCGCCAAGGTGATATTTTCTACAAGTTCAAAACGTGTTTTTGTTATTTAATACGATCTCCATCAAGCGTATACCATCAACAGATTTAATAAATATTATAGACAAGATACGGCGACTTCAGTGTTATGGTATAATACGGTCAAGGCAGACAATTTATGTATGTGTTAATTTAAGAAGCAGAGGATCGCCGGAAGTAGTCTGTAAGGCCTACTGATTTGGTGTCTGTGGGTCATATTTTCGTATGTACATCTGTGTATCTTAGGTGCATTACATAGGGTATTGTCAATTAAGAAAAGGAAACAGCGGCGTTGCATACAAGTAGACAGCGAGTAAACACGCTGCTTGCATAACAGTAACCTGTAAACTACGTTTATGGGAAGTCTAACAAGACCGCAAAGCAAAGACCTCCTTTCGGACAGTAGATGTGGCTCCTTCGTCTGCATTCTTTCACTCGTCTTAACAATATCCATCTTCGGGTTCTGTGAATATCAAAGTTCGCTATATGTTTATCGGCTTTCGTTTTCCTTTGTACTTTTCAATATACATGTCTACTCCGTTCTCCTGAGGTCATGCTACACAGACACGATGGGAATGAGAAGAGGCGATCGCGTTCAGTTATAATATTGAACAGATTCGACTGTCGTTGTATCACGCAGCAGCTAGATTCTTAAACGATGTCCCTATTCCCCACAATTTCATGCGTCCCTATTTGTATGTCTCTTTCCAGTTTTGCCTATATTTTGATTTTTATTTTTGTTTTTCTGAACGTGCCGCACTAAAAATGTGCTTTCTAACTGCTGCTAAGTGGCAACTCATGTTTCTCTTGCTTTTCGTTTGTTGGCTATCGTTAGGCCGTGAACAGTTAATTTTTCAGGCTTGGGACTTCTTCGTGCGTCGATTCTTGGACCCAATTTTCAATTCGATGGCAGTATGCTGTAATGCTTTCGCTAGCCGTAAATCTGAACTCCATGACTCGCCTACTGTACTCGCTTAACTTTACCAATCGTTCGGCAACGATCTTCACTTTGGATGATCGTATAGAGTTCTAGTAAAGAAACGAAACGGAAATGACGTGGAAAATATCATCGATTTTCATAGATGGAGAACACATTCAATAGACGTTCGTTGTTCTCATCTTTTATTCATCAATCAAACAACCTTTCGCTTTTACGTTAAATTTTAACTCATTAAATTACTTTGATGGAGGAGAACGTTTTTTTTTCCTGATATGCTAAGTTGTTTGTTGTTGACTTGTGTACCGATACGCTGCTAAAATGTCGCCTCGCGTCATGCACTATTCACGATCCATGAACACAACAATTTTCAACGCTTCTCCTCTGACCGTAGTACTTACTTATCTACGATCGTAGCATCCGACGAGTTTCGCCTGAAGGCCGTTCTCTGAACTGGCTTTTGCTCGCATCAACTTAGTGCCCATTCTATTGCGAAAAACTGCCGTTTTTGCAAGTCAGCGTAAATCAGTTGATGTGATTGACATGCGATATTACTGTCTTTGTGTATGTTCGAATACAGTGATGTGAGCCATATGCGATATTACTGTCTTTGTGTATATTCGAATACAGTTGATTTGATGTGAGCGACATGCGATGTTATTGTTTTGCTCATATTCGAGAACAGTGATATCGTTCTGGCTCACATCACTGTGCCCAAATATGAACAAAACAATAACATCGCATATCGCTCACATCAAATCAACTGTATTCGAATATACACAAAGACAGTAATATCGCATGTCGCTTATATCAACTGATTTACGCTGAAAAAAAAACGGCAGTTTTTGCAATACCAACCCTTCGAGAAGTTTTGATGAAATTCTGCTCGTACGATAATTTGGGCGAAAGAAGGAACTGTGAAATTTGCATTAGTGGTGAAGGTTTAGTGCAAAATTAAAGGCGCGGTGTACCATGTAATTCAACGTCGGTGAAATCTGAAGAGCCCTAGAGGTACGTTTAAAACAGCACCTCACAAACACTCGCCACAATGCTGCTAGATGTACCCTATGGGCTCTTCATCTGCACGAACAACACGGCACAATTGGAATGGAGAAAAACATTATAAGACTCCATCATACTAAGGAAGCTGCCTCCTTTAATCAACGTAAAGTTAGAGCTGAACGAGGAAGTTAAACTACAGTACTGAAGAAACAACAATCCGTCCTCTCCTCCTCCCCCTCCCCCACCTTCTCCACCGATCTTGTCTCGACTACAACCCGGATCCATCCCCTTTTCTAAATCCTATTATACCAAACCTTACATTCCGCTTCACTTCAATTCATGCGAATTCTCCATCCATGCGAGTGATGACAGCTTTGCACGTTTTCAACTACTTTCAGATGCAATTACATTCATTCTTCTCTTCATCACATAAAGCGAACACATTCACCACAGCTTTCACAGAAGCCAACGCCCATAACATGATGCCGACAAGGGTGCACGCAGCAACGCCATGGTTTCAACAACGGCGCACCCACCAATGGCATGCTGTTAACAGGGCCGCGCGTACCAATCGCCCACAAAAATTGGATCAACTCCAGGGGACGCGTAATGTCATAACGAAGCCTCGTCGAGGCTTCATTTCCCTGAGCGTTCGATGGTTCTTTCGCGCTTCTATCGCTTTTTATTTGCGGTTATTCCACCGTCTCTCTTTTTCGGATCCTTCCCGTTCTACTCGTTAAGTTGTTACATCTTTCCGTTCTCTCTCCTTGTGCAGCAGCCATCCCCCCTTACGACTCCTCTCTCCTACTTCATCCTTTCTCTTCTCGCACTTCTTTGCTAACGACTTTTTTCTGGACGTTCGCGCTTCACTGTGGAATTCGGTAGTATATTTCACGCACCTCACTCAGATTCGGGATGCCGACATGCGGCACTCAAAACTATGTATGTAACAAAATGGTTTAACGACACAGAGAATCACACCTTAGCTTCTGTCTCAGAAACTTCGTCGGCCATATCTTGCTTCTCTTCCGTTGAAGTGAACGCCGCAGTCCATGAGATGACTGGCGCCTTAGAAGTGGTATTCAAAATTTCGGAAACTTGTGGTGGCCCTCCCGTGGAACCACTTTCGCTTTAAAGGACTTCCGATGATGCTCTAGAAAAAGAAACCATCATTCCATTCCAAGAAACAAAAAAAAACCCTTTTTTAGAACTTTTTTCAATCGTCTTCGATTTATACCTTCCACAATTTTTCATTTTTTCATTTTATCCATTTTTCGTTTGCCTCCCATAGTTTTCGCCGCAAAAGTTACGATTATTCTCTTGAGTCTGGAGCTGAGCAAAACATTAATTATCAGATTCACATCTGTAAAGCACGGAGGAGATTCCAGCCAGAGATGAAACAGACAGCCAAGCGATGGTTGTTTATTATGTGAGACTGCCCAGAACCGTGCGCGAACACCAGCAGGCTTTGAGCAACTAGTCTCATGTCGACGACATCAGCTAATTCGATGAGACCAAACTTGTCATAACGATGGGCTTCTCCCGTGTTCCTTGTCCACCAAATTCCCTAAAACACTGCCCACTGGTCATAGTCCCTTTCACATATAGATAGATGCTGCATGATGACGCATGGGCCTCAAAGAATTTCAAAAATATTAGCGAACAGCACCAATTTTTGGCATTTATCACTTTATTTGTTTGCGACGAAGGCGCAGCAATTGCTCGCTTGTACGCTCAATAGATTCACCAAATTCGAAAGCATGAAAGTAGCGTAACAATGTGTTCAGAGTTCGACTGACTTAACCGAGCGGTCGCATGAGCTCTCTGCTCACTAGAACCTTACCATGTAACTGGAAATTTGCAAACAAGGAAGCTCGAAAAAGGCTCTCTTTCCGAAGGTAATGATGGGTGGCGACTCGCCTTTAAAGCCGAAAATTTTGAAGGCGAAATGAATTCTTCCGCTTTTAGCGAATATCCAAGTGCATTATTCCTTCTTTCATTTTCCTTGAATTCGACCTATGTTCGTCCTTATCACATGTAACTGCTATTTGTACTGCGTGCATATCGCATTGAGGTACCAGGCCTGATCTGCATTTGATCCATGCCAAAAGGTAAGCATTTTTCACCGAATGTCTTCATCGTAAAATTTTGACGCATGTTCTTCCCACTTATATGGCAGCGTTATGAGGAATGGATAAGTCAAGCGGCAAGGCTCCTGTTCTAATTTCCTCAAGTATTAATTAAATTAAACAGTGGAGGAGTTCTTAACCGCAAAAAGTGGAAATAACAGTACACAACTTAGATCTTTTCGTTTGTGTGATGCAATCTCGGACTCAGTTGTTTCGCATCGCACAGCATCTACGCCTAAGAATTTCGCACATTTCCTCATGTCGGTGATGTACTTCATTTCCATGGAGGCTATAATTTGTGCTTAACCAGTCTGTTTAGTTTCGAAGAGCCGCAAGAAATTGAGGATTATTCATATTTCGATAGAAAATTCAGAATTATTCAAACTTTTAATGAAAGCTGAAATTAGCTTACTCAAGTTTCCACTGATATAATTGCTGAAATATACTCAGTTCGTATACTCGAAATTTTAATTAATGCGATTAGTCATTAAAATTGAATAACTTTAACTTGTGCGGGAATTTCGTCATTTTGGTGTATTACACATGTGAAAGTTCGATCTCAGTATCTTTTGTAGCGACAATTTCGTAGAAAGGCCACCATTCTCTACGAATTTGCATTGTTTTGAGAGCAGCCACTCGAATCAGCCTCCTTTAATAGCCCTGAAGAATCGTTGTCAATTAATCATTACGAGCACGTTATGCAACAGTAACTGACGTTAAAAATTTGATCGCTAGCTACGCCCGAGCTCTTTCATTTGCTGATGTGACACCTTCCACCATCTTTCTCCATTTCTCCGCTCAGTTTCCATTCTTTTACTTCTCTCTTAATCTTCCTTCTTCAAATACTATATATATGATCAAATACTATATATCATGAGCTGGCCACACTGTACACCACAGCAACCCGTGTAGCTAGATGCTGTTCCTCAACGATCTACGTCGCACTACTGGGCGTCACCCGGTTTCCTTGCCCTTCTCGTTGTCTTTCTTAGTTGCTGATTGCGGATTCTCATATGCTCATCTCCATATGACGCTTTATTGCATCCTCCATCAGGGCAGGACCTCTTAAAATGAAACGATTCGTTGCGCGTTGTCGCAAAACATATAGTTTCCAGTTACTGTATTCACTGCTTTTATATCCCAACAATTTAGGACACTCTCACCCTCTGTCCCATTCATCGAAGAACTGCCGTATGTCATGCTCACCTCAGAAATTTCCCTGAGATACGTATAAAAACATGGTAAGCGAAAGCAAATAAGATCTCTGCCTCCTACATTTGGCGTTCACTCACGAATAAAAACCTCAAATTCTCAGCGCTCAAGCGAAACAAAATTCCCTAAATTGGAAGCGGTTTGGGGAAGCTAATCAAGGAAATATTAGAATTAGTGACATGCATATTAAAAATTATTCAATGCCTCTAGCTCATGCAAACTGACTTCGAGTGCGACCATCTTCATTATGAACCCATACTTGATAAAGCGATTCAAAGCGGAAGCGTATTTTCGAAGTTCGCAGCACCAATGCGAAATTTGACTGCCATGCAAAATATTTTGATCTCTGAACTGTTTGCGTAATTTGCGTAACTATTCAACTACGAAGTCCGACTTAAACCTTGAAAATGGTCTATACACTAACCACATTTCAGCAACACCAAAGATCAGCCGTTCGCCGAACATCATCAGCACTCACTGGCATATATTACGCACCGAGTGGAACGAAGAAATTTCAGTGCACGCCGGTCGTTGACCAGCTTCGCTTATAACGGTGTGCTTGGTCAGATCAGAGTGCATCGAGAATGAGCGAGAACAATGCTCACCATGTGAGCATGGAATACGCTCACACTGCTACCTCATTATGCGTAGTGCCTTTTAAC
>JPKZ01003257.1:664508-706400 GCA_000803305.1 Toxocara canis | reverse complement strand
CATTTTCAAACATTGCTATCATAAAGAACCTTGAATAGAAAATTACCGTATTCGTTTGCCAGCGCCAACGTTTTCAAGCATGGTGTTGGCGACACGAGTCGTTTTATTCACCAGAATGGTTGGAGGATTTCTCTTCCTCCGTGCTCGAGAGTCATTTTCTGGTGCTCCTTGTCCCTAATCAGGACTTCCCCTACCGCTTTCAGCAGAAAGGTCTTCAGGAAAAGGCTCTGCAACTTCTCATGGCCCGTCTGAACCCTTCAACCAAGCCATTGCACGGCGGATGACACTCATACCCCTCGAGTCCTTCCACCCCATAAACAGGAGCCGCAGCTTTCCTCCAGCCTTAGCATTTAGGCTTTATATGAGGGTAGTCAGTGTCAAAGAAGGGTAAAGGAGCTTCATGCAGGCAAGTTTAGTGACATCGTGAAGCTGATCTTGTGGACGATCTTGTTTTGGAGAACTAATCGGTGACACTAATTTTGCAGTTCTACTTGCTTACAAGTGTTCAGCTCGTTTCTTATCAGGTGCCGTCATATTAAAAATGCGCGGTTATTTAGCGTCAACGTCGTTCTACTAGTGAGCATTGTTTTGCTGCAGCCCAGATGTGCAAATTCATTGTCGTGTTAGAACGCAAATTGGCGACGTGTCATATGTCCCGCACCTCATTCAACATTTTTTTAAAATGTCAATTCTCAATGACGTTTTTGCGGAGAATCTTCGTTCGAATGGCGTGGATTTTGAAGTTACGAATCGTCTGTGAGCCAGTACGTCAGTACGTGCTTCAGTGTGATCGATGGACGTAGTGCTGAAGAGGGCTTATGTGTCGATATATGCGCTTCTCACGTTGTCTGCAACGTTAGTGAATACCGGTCGCATTCTTGTGCTGGTGGACAACCTCAACATTCGCGAAACGCACTCCATCTTCCTTAAATCGCTTACAGGTTTGTTCACGTTCTTCAAACATTGACCATCCGTTGTTGTTTATAATATAGCATGTCGCCAGCCTGTCCACCGATTGTTTGCCGTTTACCGCTCCGGAAATCAAAGAAAAAAATGTTGACAATGGGACCAGGGCTTTGAATTCGACTGTGTTGAATATTAATAATAGTTAAAGCGTTTATTTGTAGGAAATGAACAGAACGAACACATAAAGGTTCGAGAATTGAACACTGGTATGCATGTTGAAGTAGAATATGTAATAGGAAAGAAGGAAAAAAGCGAGGTAACCTTTAGAAGAAAGCTGAAACTAAGTTTTTTTTTTTTTTTAAATTAACGAAAAACGAAAAAACGATTAGACCGAAGGGACATACTCGGAGAGTACGAGAGGTTGCAAGGCAATCACAGCTGTATAAAGCGAGGCAGCTCGGCATCAGCTGAGAAGGCGATAGTCCACCAAGTCTTCTTTTCGAAAAAGAGAGTGTTGAAGCACTGACAACCTTGGCAGGAAGAGAACTCCAAAGTTTTGACTTTGAAAGGCTTTTTTTTTTTCATCATATCTGGTTCTTTCTCGTGTAATTCGGTGTTGTTACTTCCAGAGAGGGGGCACAAACTGACCATTAAATCTGCTGATGATCCTTCACTGGCTTTGACGAAATATGGTGAACGGCTATACGATCATCTCATTTTGTTCGCACCGGGAGTCGACGGTAAGAATATATCGTATACAGACTTATAGCGACAGAAAAACCTTGCAGTCGAGCAGGCGTAACTTTTTGAAGAATTTAAGCCCTATCTCAATCGTTTTACTGGTAGCATTTTTTATAGCGGTTTATCTGTTAGATAACATATCAGTAACATGTCGCGGAGTTGAGAGGGGGAGGGTGATGCAACCTAGTTTTATGTAGAAGAGGTGCGAGGAAATGCTGTAACATGTTTTTTTGTTTCATTTTTTTTTCTTTGTAGGCGCCGAACGGAGCGCAAGAGGCTGGTAACCTCAGATTCTTTTTCGGCAGGGCGCGAGTTTTGCGTGAGCTGTCATAAGGAAATATAATCAGGAGTGCAATACTCAAAGAGGACCTAGGGACATACACCGCATCCAGTTGAGAACGCATCAAATTAATCATCAGTTGTTCTAAACGAGATTTTTTTCATTTGCTCCTAGCCGCTGCAATCGACAGCCCCCTCCAGTAACATTCATTTCTGCGCATATTTTTCAGCATTTCTTTCTAATTGTTTCTGTGCATTACAAAATTACAGAATTCGGAGGTAGTGTAAGCGTGAAGGAGATTACGGCGTTCACGGACGAGGGTGGCAACGTGTTGGTGGCTGCGGGCACACAGATTGGGGACGCACTGCGTGATTTAGCTGCCGAGAACGGCTTCGAATTCGATGAGGATAAGACGGTGGTCATCGATCACCTCAACTACGACACTTTGCTTGTAAGCTTACTTCTGTTTCCGATCGTCTTTTTAAAAATGCAAGTTTTCTGACGTTATTGTATATTATAAATATGGCTTTTGAGATGGCTGGCGAAGTAAATAGTTCGATGAGCGATATGTTTTTTTGCAGGACGAGGGTGATCATACGACAATCGTAGCACAACCCTCGCAGTTGATGTCGGCACCAACAATAGTTGGTGATTCGCGTAGTCAAGCGCCGATACTGTTCAAAGGTGCGGCATTGGTGGCGGACAAGTCGAATCGGCTGCGTCTTGAGCTGCTCACCGCTGCTACCAGTGCTTACTCGTTCAGTCCGCACAACAACATCGAAGAGGTTTAGAAAGTTCTTTTGCGTTGGATGGGTATAGTTCGTATTGCGTACGGTACACTGGGAAAAGGGATTGATGTGGAAACGGAAACTTAGGAAAAAGGGTTGCAAAAGTTTTGTAAGTGCTGCCAACTAAATGAGCTAACTATGTATGTGTTGCAGCAACCGAAACTAGCCAAAAAAAAAAATGCATTGATGCGGGTGAAAAGCCGTGAACCTTGATAGAGCTGTGAGCGTGGCTTGTCGCGATTTCCGAGGAAACCAACTGCAAGTACTACCCTCGTTTTGGAGGGAGAAGTGCTGTCCATTATGATCGGTAACACACTGTGCTGGGAAGTAAGTGGAAATAAATACAGCATTAGAGATGAACTAGAAGACTACTTGCGGATGAAGAATCGTGGACATCACAAGGGAAGCAAAAGAAACCGAGAAACCCCTTTTAAAAATGCTGACTGGTGATCGGGAAAGATAAGGGAATTGAACGTGTGATGTTCTGCTACAGAAATATTTTCCTTTACGAATTGATTTTTGGTGTTGGGATGTTGTTCTTTGGATTGCATCCCTGATAAGGTACAACTGCAGTATCCGGCAGCAGTGGGTCGCGCGGCGGTATTAGTGGGTGCTCTGCAAGCGCGTAACAATGCACGTGTCCTTCTGACCGGCTCATTAGCCATGTTCAGCGATGCGTTCATCAACGCTAATGTCAACAAGGTCGGATCCACCTCCAAGTAAGGCTTATGCATTTTTCTGCTTCCATCGACTTTACCAATGCTTCCATGATGTGCATTCCTTTCAAATGTTTCAGAAGAACGCTTGAGGATAATGATCGAGTCAGGCAGTAAGATAGTAGTAGAAGCAGAGCCACTGTCGACGAGAAAGAAAGGAAGCTTCTCTTTTATGACTCATCAACTTTAGACTTTGAGTGTAACAGTTCACCCGCTGACCCAACAGTTTCGTCTCCTGTCATTTGCTGCTGATCGAAAACATCTTATCTGTGCATGGAATCGAACAATGCGAGTCTTCCCACCAGACATTCAATCGCAGTGAGCTTCATAAACATATATTGCGACTTTTGTGTATATTTGCTCAAAACAATGGGGCCAAAGATAGTTTTTACGTTCGAATTGCCGATTTATAGAGCTGGTGCTAAATGCGACTAGGACGAGGCCCGAGAAAATAAGCAAGGTGACTGTGTTAAGTGCGCGGTGTATGCGACTGGCTGAACTCATATACCACTAGTGACCAGCTACAGTCGGGAATAAGCGCCACCAGTAACCGTAGCATTTTGTGCCTCTTCTAGTAAGATAATGATCTGAACCAGTAATAAGCCATTAAATCACATCTCGGTTTCAGGCCAGTGAAAAGCGGCAATCTGCAGTTGATAACGGAACTGAGCAAATGGGTACTGATGGAGAAGGGTGTCTTGCGTGTCAAATCAGTCACACATCATCGCGTTCGTTTTCCACGTTTTGCTTGTTTCTTTTGAGCACTTTCCATAAGAGGCGGAACTTTGAATTACGCCTGTTCGAATGTTGTCGTGATCGTGTTACGGAAACCAAGTCTGCCTTTTTTTCATCAGCGGGGTGCGAAACGCAAAAAGAGCTAGATTTTTACTTCGCTACCTCCATCTGGAGTTCCTCGTCTTGCCTTGTTTTTAGTAAACGATTCGTCACCGTGCATGATTTTTTAACGATGTAAAGTGTGTACCAAGCTGTTCTTGTAGTGCGGTATACCTTGCCATCCGTTTGATTAAATTTTGCGCTCGACCGTGTTCCTAAGGCGCCAGTGCACTCAGTGTCCTTCGATCACAGCACCCTAACAATGTGTTCATACTTTTCATACTTTCATTCATTCAACGGGTCAACTGTACAGAGCTGCTGCCATGGATTTGTTTTAATGCAAGGGAAGGACCGTCAGTCTTGTGTGAGTGGGTTCGAGGTTGGCGCTAGAGAAATTCGAATTCGAAAGAATTCCAATGTATCACTAGTAGGAAATAAATCAGGGTTAGTGCGCGCACTGACTGACATATCGATGGATCGACGCTGGGGATTTAGCAACCCAAGGCCTTCTCCCTGCAGTCGAAGATTTATGGAAGTGGGAAGCGATTAAGCTTCTGAAGTCGGCATGAGAGCGGACATCCACTTGCTTTATGATAGACATAAAATAAGATCGCTCTTGTTTGGAAATATCAATAACTGTCAAGTGAAGTGACAGTGCTTTTCGTATTGCGGATCGACTTTGAAGTCGAAATTGTGTGTTGAAAATTGATTTTGTGTAGGAATCGTACGTAGTATTCAAAGTCGATGTGCTGAACTTTGGTACAGAAGTTGTGAGATTAAAAAAAACTGGAAGCACCGCTTCGCGGATAGCTCACTTACAAAGTCCACTTCCTTCGTTTAAAACAGTCACGATTGAACAGCCGGACAACTGCCAGAGCGATTACCCATGGGCAACAGGTTCTGGTTATCTTTGTGACGTATTAGACGGCGTTACAAAGCCGAATTCGTGATACTGCTAACTAGTATATTTAGTGATACCAAAAAGCATGGAAAATGAGGTGAAGATGAACCAGAATTTCCATGGAAATATGGATGGATCTGAAACAGGTGGGAACAATGTGGAGCGGAAAGCAGGTTGAGAGAGGTGGATGCGCCTCTCAAGAGGATGCAGCGCAATCATGTGCTGTTTGAGGGACCCACATGATTAGGTAAGAACGGACGTTTGTTTCAGGTTGGTGAAAAAACTCCTCCACGAGAGTATACGGTAACGGACAACGTGAATTATGAGATCGACATAGAGGAGTTGAAAGAGGGCAAGTGGGTACCTTTCACTGGCAGTGATGTACAACTCGAGTTTGTGCGCATTGACCCATTCGTGAGGACGACTCTCAAGAATAGCAGTTAGTTTTTGATTGAACACTTCGTTGTGGTTCCTCACATTGCTGTGTAAATTCATTATTCTTTCTTTTTCGTGGAATGTTTCATCGTTTTTCAATGATGGCTTTTTGAGCGGAAATTTTCAATATAAAGTTGATTTTTATCTCTTCAGTCGAATACTCGCCAAGTTGCACACATGACAGGTACATACGAACTGAGAGTAGTAAATATTTGGTATTTTTGAATTTTTAAAACTTACATTTATTAATTGCTAGTCTTGAAAGGCATACAATAGCAAGGGATGTTTCTTTACTAATAAAGACTAGTCCATTAATGAACTGCCGTTCTAATTACAGTAGTGTCCTTATGGCAAAAAAAGCTACTGAAAGTAACGGTGCACGTCGATGTTAGAAGCCATCCTAGACATTACAGACATGAGCAATCAAATAGTTTGTGTCACTTGGATTTGAGGATAAATGGAAGGGGTTGGCTGTACGTAAAAGTACTGACAGTTTGTAGTGATAAGCGCATCTAACCAACTGATCGGATTTTTTTCCTTTTTAAAGAACCGGAATTAAATCCTGCTTTGAAGAGCAACCAAGTTCTCTGGTGTCAACGGATTACTCCAAAAACAAGCGTTATTTTATGTGTGTGTATGAGTGTCTTTTTTAAGATGGAAAGCTGAAAGCGCAGTTCAAGCTCCCGGATGTCTATGGAGTATTCAAATTCCTGGTCGATTACCGTCGTATCGGATACACTCATTTATACGACGTTCGCCAGGTATCTCAAATCAGATCTAATAACTTTTTCAAATATTCTAGTCAGTAATTATATCTTGACAATTTTGCAGTTTTCGTAATGAATTTTTTGCCTGGAATTTTGGAACATTTGTTAAGCAGATCATTTAACATTTGTTAAGCATTTCAGTTAAGTTTTTGGAAAGTGCAGGTCATACAGTCTGTGACATGTTTTCTAATTTTTTGAATGACAAGACAAATCAGCGTGAATTATCTGCGTGTTTTACGCTTCTATTGTAATTTTGTGCGGTTTGAGCTTGAATTGTAAGGTTTTCTGTTTTAAAATAGTTTTGGGATTTGAGCTTGAGTAACATCGTATTCATTCCCACAGCTGATCTCAGTTGCTTTAAGTGTTTTGTAGGTTTTGGCTTGAAATTTTCTTTTCTTTTCTCCATAAAACGAAGACTACACGCAACCTTCGAGGCGGCTTCAGAAAATAAATATCATTGTATTTCTTGCTCTTGATCATCCTCTTCTTTCCCCTCTTGCTCGTCGTTTTCTTTTTTTTTTTTTTGGTTCCTACAAGAGCGGTGAGAAGGTGGAGAGAATTTGTAGTGCTGTTTTATGAAGATATCTTCACTACTACGCTCTTGTGAAGTGATGAGCAAAAGTTATTAACCGTTAATTACCGCAGGTGTCAGTGCGACCGTTGGAGCACACCCAGTACGAGCGTTTCATTCGCAGTGCCTATCCTTATTACGCGTCTGCGTTCTCAATGATGTTTGGCCTAATGCTGTTTTCATGTGTTTTCCTTTACCACAAGGAGGGGACTAAGGAAATGAAAAAGGATTGAGCGATCATCAATAGTTGAAATGTGTATCCTTCTTTGATGTTAATTTGAAAAGCCACAAAAAGTTATGACGGGACATTTAATTTTCACGCGAGAGAAAGAAACTGATCGATTGACTGTAGGTTTTTTTGTCTTTTTTTTAACATACGGTGGGTGGTTTAGGTTTGGGTCGAAGGTTTAGAGAGGGTTTTCGTTATTTTTTATTTTTCAATACTTTATAATAAACTGAGTGGTGAGGTTAGGATGATTGAAGAGCCAAAGCTTGGCAATTGTAGTATTTGTGAGAATCGATTCCTTTTTTTTCTCGAATACTTCCAAAAGTAGTATAGTTGTAAAATTCTCATAGAATAACTGAAGTGTTAATGAGGTTGATCGATTGCATTGGTGTTTTAGTGCGTAAAAGGATAAGCGTTTTAACAATAGGCCGTATACATTATGGCCGATAGTTTTAATTGTTGACTAATTCCGACGTTCCTTTTTTGTTTACGTGTTTCATCTTTTGTTGAGATCAGTTTACATTTTATTGTTACGTTATTTAATCGTTTTTTTTTTGAGGATAAACTTGCACATTCTATCATTTTATCAAGCATCGCACATGATTACATGCACATAATAAACGAAGCTGAGAAGAAGTGGCAAGAGTCATTGAGAAATTATGGTTAACAAGATTCGACAAATCAGGCGGAGAACATGGTTGCTGCAGATCAATGGTCCCTTGTTATGGATAGACTACTCCATCAGAGTTAATTTGGTAGCCCTGCTGTAATAACAAGTCTTTCGCAACCTTGCCAAGACTAAGGTTTACAGGAACAAAAAGCACGTGGAGATGAAATCAATTTTGTCGACTGCGTTTGTCGACTACGTTTTTGTTGACTGTGCTTCATCTTAGTAGTTTTTTCTCGTAGCGTACTTCGTGAAGGTCGAGACTGCTAGAGATTGCTTGAGTATTTCAAAGAAAAAACCCCCGGAGATTTTTCTAGACCCTAATAGAACAGTTACTAAAGCACTTTTTTTAAGTTCTGCGCGGGATCTTTTTCATTCCGACTTCTAATATGATCGTTAATGGTACTGAAGACTAAAAACTCTCAAACGCAAAATCAATAAAACCCGTTAGCGATATTATGCGTACTTTTGTCCACTTCACTTACATTGTGTAGTGCAATTCAACATATTTCAAGGACGTTAACGTGAAACACAGATTGCCGTATTTCCTTAAACGGGAGCGTTGAGTTTGTTTTTCGCATTTTCCATAGCTTTAGCTTCCGTTCGAGGGCGGCCCTTATTCCCGACTATTCTTCGGAAAAAAAAGCTGAAAAAAACGTTTTTACAAGCAGCAGCTGAGAATTTTTTTTCGCAATTCGAGGGGGCGGTTGCGCATAAATAATAACTATGGTTCGCTTTATTTTCCTTGTTTCCGGATTCGCACCTCCTAGAAGGAGTTTGAAGATAATTTTTTGCATGTCTTTTTTTGCGCCCTCGTACGTTTTCGCCAGTTTGCATCCGCAAAGTGCATTATAATAGTAGGATATGTGCGCATGCAGATTGCATAAGCGTGAGGTGATGTATACGCTGGGTGTTTGTAAGCGTGCGATGACGCAGTGCCTCATCGAGCGTGTGGTGATATTCGGAGGTGAACTTGTGAAACGGGAAAGAAACTCTGAGAAACGAACAGGATCACAAGGTATTGTTTATCAGCGGTAACGATGGCAGAGTGGCATCTTCGGAATTTAGTTGCAGAAAACAGCACTGTCTCTAACTTAGCTAATTGTAGCGCGAGCAGTGCAATATAGTGCAACTCACTTTTTCGACTGCCCTCTACTCGAATAACGATGTCGACAATCGTCGCTTTACTGAACGTCCCTCTGCTTCGTCACGATAAAGCCTACTACCGCTGTGTGGTCTGCTTGCTTTCCGCCATTTCAAATCGGGGACAGACAACCTCGAGATGAAAAACAGGTTGAAAAGATGCCAGATGACTCGCATGAAATGCGCTTTCAGCAATTGCTTAAAACGGTATGCTAACTGCCCGAAAATTAGATGAAGTATTTGGTTACGTACGGACAGCTGCCGCGATCAGACAGACGCACACTGTGCAGCGGTGGTGATGGGGCGGTTTGCGAGATGAGAACTGCTGGTGCCGTTTTACTCGAATTTCTACGCCTCTTCTCCGAAACCTATCAATTTCCCACTCATACATTAGCCGCATTACGAACTTCTACTGATGCAAGACATAGCTGGGACGAACCGTCCTCATTTTAGTGAAGGAACTGAAGTTGGGGCAGTTATTTCTCTGACCCAGCTTGACCGCCCTACTATTTTCCATGCGTCATGGCTCGTCAACAAAGCGGTAAATAGCGCTTCCGCTGCGCTTAAAAAAAAGACGTATAATGAATGCGAGCAGAATTGTTTGTTTCGTTTAAAGTATGTGATTTTTGCTGAAATGCGCAATTCGGCATAGCATCTTACGTAAGGGACTTGAAGTAACGCTCACCGAACAACCCACGAGTTGCAACGCTTCATCGCTTAAGGTGTGTGCTTTTGTTGGCCGTACGCGAGGTGTACCTCCCGATTACAGTCAGCTGTCAGGACATTTCCTACGTCCTGGCTATGCATGACTTCACTGCATAAGCTCTCTGAGTGCGCTCCACTTTTCAGCTCAGTTCATTGGCTGCTGCGTTGAAAGGTTCGTGTAGCTGTTAGCGGCGATCGCAGTGCGAACGTCGATGTGTTTTGCAGCTCGCGAATGACACGTTGCATCACCCAAAGCGCTACTTCAACGTTCTCGATTAAGTGGCAAAGAGCGGATGTAACGGTGGAAGCCGTGTACAATGAAACTATGGGTTCGAGTTTTTTTAGAAATTTGGATATGCTTCTTTCAGAAGGAGATTGGGAAGTAGAGTTTATTTCGGCTAGAACAAGGTGCTGGTTTCATGCGTCTGCGGAAAATTTGAGGAGTGCGGCACAGAGATTGAAAATTCAAAGAACTAACCAGAAGTGTTGTGGGAAAGGCATCCAAACTGTTTGGATTTTAGTGACACTTGCGTTTCACCTATTTCAGCTACGCCCAAGTTTTGACGAAATGTCATTGAACGGTACTTTTATGTGTTACGAAGAAGCGGAAATAAAATATGTCGTATACGATTCTAAAAGGAAGTTTGAAGAAGTCGTAAATCACTGACAATAACAAATAATCTGCTATTTTTTGCATTGCTTGTTCATGCACCAAATGCTAGCAGCCTTCTGCTTACGCCGCTGAGCGTTTTGTTTAAGATTTGAAAAATAAGATAAGCGATTTGGGAAGAGTGCTTTCCTGGGCGTTTGGGTGGTGCTTATGGCTGAGGACGTATCCGGATGTCGCGCAACACTAATTAAGTAATGATTTTAACATGGACGCAGCCATGGAACTATGCTAGCACTCGGTTCTGCTAGTTGTTGATTGTTGCATTGTGCTGACAGCGTAAGTTTTCGAAGATCGCAAACGGTCGTCATGCGAAGCGGGCAATCGCAGTTGCTTTCCAATCGTCTACCAATGGGCAACTGAAAACAGTCGTTCACGTTGCGCATGGGATGTGTTGTGCACTTGTTCGAACGAAACATCAACAGTAACGTTCAACAACTCGATGAAAGATGCATGCATACGTTGCCTTAATATCTGAACACTCAAAGAAATGTGCAATTTAATCGATTCCTGGGAGCATAGCATTAGCCTTAACCCAGTCACCCCTTCTAAAATTTCGGTAATTGTGAGGCGAGGAAACTGGCGGTTAACATTACCTCGAAAAGTACGCTTGGGTGGTGTACTATTGCCCGATATATGCGCACGCATTCCCTTCATAATCGATTTTTGTGTTATCCTACCACAGTAGTTGCCCTAGCGCTCTTTGTTATACGATGTCTGTAAGCAAAAGCGTTATATAAAAGTGCGACCACGAAAATGATGTAGTCGCAGAAGGACGAGCACGTAATCGAGTCGAAGATGCGACAAATTGCGAGTCTTGGGTGCAACTTTTGAGTCAGCTGGATGTCGGCTTGATGGTACACTCATTCTGGTAAAACTAGCACGGTTGCCGTCTTGTCATAATGGTCCAGCTAAATCCTTAAAGATCTCATTAACGCTTCTTTTTCGCCTTTTTGTCGTTTTCGTAACCATTGCGTTCGTGATTTTCGCTCATTATCATTCAGAATTGCGCGTATATAGGCATAGCAGTTTGTTTAGGCAATGTCGAAAGGCTCACAGAAACTCTCAAAGGAAGACGAACTCCTTTTACAGGTTTGTCATTTCACTTCAGCTTTTTTTTTGCAAACACTGGTGTAGTGGCGTTGTTTTGGCGGCTACAGCATTTCTCGTCGGCAAAACGAAAATTCATTTCGCTTTCCTGTGGATATTTCGCTCGAGTGACTTGTGTAACCCACGAAGCCGTCAGCACTTTTTTTTTGCGTCTATTTTTATCGGTAGCTTAGTATAGCACATTCCACTTTTGCGGTGCCTGTCTTTGCTAGTAGGAAATTTAGACATAAGGGCCGTTTTTCTCATCTTTTTTTGGTATGGGTTACTACTTTCATTGATTGCTAGCGATGGTCTTTTTGGAAGTAGATGAGCTGTTATTTTTCGAAAGTAACTTTATGGCGGTGAGTCAGCAGCTGCAGAAATTGTCGTGAGCTGATAGCGGAATCTTTGTTCTCTTAAATCGTTGCAATCGTTTGAAAATTGTCAGAAGTCGAATTGCGTGTGTTTTTGATGTGTTATTATCGCTTTTATTTTCGTATTTGGGCAGGTCGTCATCCATCGTACCCTTAATAATGATAAAGGGAATTGCGGTTTTCTCCAACTATTCTGTCTTTCCCACCAGGCCATCCGAAAAGAGCTTTCGTTTTGTCGTAGTTCACATGGTTGTCGATCAGCGTGTGATCTTCGCCTCTCTGCCCTTGTCCTCTCCGAATCAGTCACCGCTGTTGGAAACTTATCCATGTTGACGAAGTGTTTGAAGCTGTTTTGTTGAAGAGCACGCAGACTAGAAGAATTATTTGACAACGGAACATGTTTACACTGAAAATTTAAACGAGTTTTTCGTAGTTTCATCAGTATGGAAACTTTGCTTGCCAAACAGCAGAAATTTGAGGATTTCTCGGCAGCTGTATCGGCAAAAGGTAGTGCGATGTTTTACGGCATCTCGATGGTGATGGCAGCCGCCCCACTCTATCTCTTCTACGGTATCCATCAGATGGAGGTGGCTGATTCATGGATCGTATGGCTTATTTCTGCACTTGTTGCATCTTATTTGATCAGTATCGCCTATAAGAATGTCAAGCACATCCTCAAACATAAGTTCGTTTCTTCTTGCTTAAATGATGGCAACATAAGTCGAAAGACTGGGTGATGATTTCACTAAGCTAGGCAATAAACGAAACTTTTCGGGAATATAAGGTGAGAACTCTTGCCTGAAAGTAAATGTTTTTCTTGCTTCAGAGTTCCACTCTCTCATTTGTTGAATCCTGAAGGACCGCTTTGTGAAATGAGGTATTCATTTTATCGGATGGAGTAAAAACTTCACACTGCTAGTGAATTATGCTGAAACGCTTTCATACGACTCTGTATATGGCAGGTGCGGTAAGTGATAGCTATTAGCCAATTCAAAGTGAAAAAGCTCTAACAAGCAGGAGTTATTGGAGCGGATAAGTTGGAGGGGAGGGGATTGGAAGATAGTTTGACTGCGTACACGTTGAGCACATGAATGTTGCTGTATCGGAGCAATGTAAAGGCCTCATCACCACCAACCACAATAGGTTATACGCATCACGCAACCGAATTTCACAAAGAACATGCAAGCGGCCCGAAAGAAAGTGTTGAGACGAGGGGAAAAAAAATGATGCGGAAGAAGAAACTTCGCACTTTTATTCAAACCTGGCGGACAGCACGTCGATTTACTGCATGACAAAGAGATCGCGGAAAATTTCCAGAATTAGAAAGCAGTTATTAATTCATGTGTTTATTAGTATGCAAATGTTAGTGGTGCAAGCTGCTCTGTTGAACTCATCTATTCCTATTGGCTTCGAAGACATGTTTAGTGAAATTATTATAAGTGAGTGTTGTGAGGCTTCTATACTATGTTCTTTTGGAAACTATGCTTTCGTGCTCATGAACGGAGAGGTAGAGGTTTTATTTGTTTGCTTGGTTTGTTTTTCTTAGCTTCATTTAAACACCATGGAAACTATTGTGGAACAGCATTTCAGAGGTAGTTAATCGCATGTTTGCTGTTCGGTTTCCTTTTTTTGTCGTCTTTAATCCATCTATACGTTGGCTGTAGAGTGGTGGTGAAACGCGGCGATGCGGTAGCCCGCGAAATGAATCGCAAACTGGCCGACGACAAGAAAATGTCGAAGAAGGAGAAGGATGAAAGGATCTTGTGGAAAAAAAATGAGGTTGAGTTAGTTGCTTTGATTATGAAGGTAGTGTGTAGCATTTCACGTGGTTGCACCAGTGATATACGTTTGCTGATGATGATAAGTGGCAGAGAGCGGATGTAACGGTGGAAGCCGTGTACAATGAAGCTATGGGTTCGAGTTTTTTTAGAAATTTGGATATGCTTTTTTCAGAAGGAGATTGGGAAGTAGAGTTTATTTCGGCTAGAACAAGGTGCTGGTTTCATGCGTCTGCGGAAAATTTGAGGAGTGCGGCACAGAGATTGAAAATTCAAAGAACTAACCAGAAGTGTTGTGGGAAAGGCATCCAAACTGTTTGGATTTTAGTGACACTTGCGTTTCACCTATTTCAGCTACGCCCAAGTTTTGACGAAATGTCATTGAACGGTACTTTTATGTGTTACGAAGAAGCGGAAATAAAATATGTCGTATACGATTCTAAAAGGAAGTTTGAAGAAGTCGTAAATCACTGACAATAACAAATAATCTGCTATTTTTTGCATTGCTTGTTCATGCACCAAATGCTAGCAGCCTTCTGCTTACGCCGCTGAGCGTTTTGTTTAAGATTTGAAAAATAAGATAAGCGATTTGGGAAGAGTGCTTTCCTGGGCGTTTGGGTGGTGCTTATGGCTGAGGACGTATCCGGATGTCGCGCAACACTAATTAAGTAATGATTTTAACATGGACGCAGCCATGGAACTATGCTAGCACTCGGTTCTGCTAGTTGTTGATTGTTGCATTGTGCTGACAGCGTAAGTTTTCGAAGATCGCAAACGGTCGTCATGCGAAGCGGGCAATCGCAGTTGCTTTCCAATCGTCTACCAATGGGCAACTGAAAACAGTCGTTCACGTTGCGCATGGGATGTGTTGTGCACTTGTTCGAACGAAACATCAACAGTAACGTTCAACAACTCGATGAAAGATGCATGCATACGTTGCCTTAATATCTGAACACTCAAAGAAATGTGCAATTTAATCGATTCCTGGGAGCATAGCATTAGCCTTAACCCAGTCACCCCTTCTAAAATTTCGGTAATTGTGAGGCGAGGAAACTGGCGGTTAACATTACCTCGAAAAGTACGCTTGCGTGGTCGCTTGTGGAGAAGTTTTCGCCTACGAGAGCTTCGTTTACAAGGGTCAAATCATTTGTGAGGACAAAGTCGAGCATGTTGTCTTGACGAGTTGCGCCGTTAACCAATTGCTGTACACCGCACTGGCGAATGAATACCTCAAGCGAACTCGAAAGGTGTGTAACGCCGTTATCATTCAAACACGCGTTAAAATCTCCAACAATAATACATGGCATATTTGCCGTAGACAAATGAGCTAGGAAGTCGAAAAACCCTTCCGTCTCACTGGAAGCACAATAGGAAGGACGATAAACGACAATTAAACGGAACATTTTCTCGCAAGCAAAGTCAATATAAAGCACTTCGCACTCAGAGGAAAAGGGCATGTCTTCAGAAAACGTGATAATAAGATCAAGACGCACAAGAATCGCTACACCACCACCACTCTCCTTTTTTGTTAGGAAGCGATCACACCTGAAAACGCTGTACGTGGACTGCAAGGAAAGTAGGCAGTCTGGGAACGAATCAGTAGCCAAGTTTCGAAATAAGTATTACATCTGGAGCTCTGCTATCGCTAGCAGTTTTAACTACTCAATTAAGTAGTGCGAGCTTCTCGCAGTGATTGTTTGACACTTAGGTTACTGTAGGTGCACACTCGCACCTCTGTTTCAGGAGGTTTGCTCGGGTATACAGCGGTGATGAGACGGTGATAGGAGTTAGTGTATTAGGCTAGAGGGGGAAGCGTGCTTGGTCTGGGTTACTCTGACTTTGGTAGAAGGTCTTGGAACTCGTGTGCATTTCAGAGGAAGAGCGGTATTTTTTTAATATTTGCGCAGTTGTGTCTCTATTTTCCCACTTTTTAATAATACTTGCATGTGATTTGTATTTGCTTCAGATGACTGGAACAATGTTGTGTTTTGGACCGCTATAATACAGTTTTGTTTTCGGTAGCTTTTTTAAACTTGCAGCAATTCATGCAGCAGCTAAATGACATTAACATCGGTGCGGTCTCAAAGATGAAGGAGGCCGTTGAATTGAGAGGCTACTTTTTAAAACGCCAGCAAATTACTCTGGTGGCTTCACCTCAGAAGCGACAGTACCCTAACTGCGGTATCCCATCGGTGCTCCTCCTTTCCTATTTTGGGAATTCGTGAATTAGTAAGATCATCTGTGGCCAGGCTCTGACCAGTGTTTCTTACTGTGGTCGCTGTAGAGAAATCTAGCCTAACCTTGGTTTCTCTATTTGTTGAGGGCCGTTAAAATCCCAGCTTATCTTCTAGTGTAGAGTCATCGTATGAGGTTGTAGTTGTATGCTGATTTTGAGATGTGGGCAAATGTGATCCTCAAAGTGTACTGTAGCTAAATTCTACCCCATCAGCCAACCTAATTCTTGATCTGTCCTTTAGCTAGACACATCGATTTCAGGTAGGCGATTACGAAGCAACGACAATGTCGATTTTCTGGAACAACGTGCTCTTCGTAGGGTTGCTGTTGGTATTGTCGTTCTTCGTGTTCGCCTCGCTTACTCCTGTTTTCAACTGTCTTTTCTCGATGATCGGTGCGGCTGGATTAGTTGCACTCTTCTCCACTGCAAAATAAACTTTCATCCGTGTTTCATCCACACATAGGCAAACTTCATGGGTGGTTTGCTTCTGGTATTCTTTGACATGAGCTTTTAAGGAAGGCGGTAAAACATCTGACAGTCGGTTTTTTTTGAATTAATAAACGGTGTCCTTTGGATTTCCTTCACCATTTCTAACCACTATTGAAAACTCGTTCTTCCGGAGCTTGGTTGAAACAAATTATAGATTTTAAATTTAAAACCGCAAAATCTGCGCATGATATTTTGAGGGCATGAGGAGGAGGAAGTGATTTTATGTGATTTTAATGCTTTCTGGTGAATGTGCAAAGTGTGGTTACGACCTTATGAGCGGTACATAAGTGCGCGACTCTACCCGCTGCCGGCCATTATCCATCTTACCGCCGGCCATATGCCCATCCATCTTACTGCTGGCCATATCACATTTGGCGGATAGAGAAGCGAGGGAAGAGAAAGTGTCTCTATTTTCCCCGCTGGTCACCGGCGCATTCTCCTCGAACCTCTGCGTTGTTTTTCTATATGGAGGGGGATGCGAGGGAGGAGCATTCGCAAATTTCGAGGTGCCTGAGAAGTGACACAAAGTTGGCGGATAGAGAAGCGAGGGAAGAGAAAGTTTTTAAAAAAAGAATTGTTTGAAATGTGAATTTTTCGATGTTTTGCGCTGCTTGTGCTTGCAAAGCGTGCCTTTTTCTGACGCTTAAACGCTCTATTGGTGCAAGATGGTGCCCTGCAAAATTTCGGTCTAGTGGCATGCAAAATTTGGTCCAGAAATAACGATCCGTAATCCTCCAATCTTGGATGTTTGCACATTTGTTGTATGAGCAGGTTTCAAGCCAAGTGACAGGACAAAGCGTTCATAGCAGTAATTTGGGAACGTTTATGTGCCATTTAAATTGTTCAGTAGTATTTTACTGGGTCGACGACGGCCGCAAACGAAAAGCTAATTAAGAGGTATCCGATGCGGGCTTTGTACTGTTTTAGTGGCGTCCTCTTTGTTACATCGTCAATACTTTATGCGTTAATCGTATATTTGTTTACGTCGGGAGCTGACGACATCGTTTTGTTTCGTCGTGTACCACCATTACCTTTCCGGTATAGAAGTGCCTCCCGTTGACATGTTCTGACTTATTTGCAGCAGGTAAGTATCGCTTTCAGCGCTGTACCGTGCTCATCTGGTTGGCGACTTCTCGGTCGGTCGTTACGTTTGCTGTTTGTGCGCATGAGTACAGGCTGTCGTTGTTGTGTTGCCCCGCGCAGCGCGCTAGTGGGTTGTCTGGGGTAGTATGTGAAACGTGGAAGTATTTTTGCGAATTCAGGCAAGTGCACACATTGCCATTGTCTGCAAACCGGTCGTTTTGGGTTTATCTTTTTGCGAAAATTAGAATCCACGAATGAGTGGTGCACTCGATGAAAATAGAAGTGAGTTGCATTGGTCATTTCAGGGCTTTAAAGCGGATCATGTCATCAAAGTTGATCCATCTCTTTTCCGCTCGAGCTACGCATTACTCGGCTGCTTTAAGAGGTTTCTTTTTTGCGTATTCCTAGTCTGTTTTTACTTCGACTACCTATTTTTGTTGGGTTATATATTGGCTATGTCCGTTTAATGTATGATTCATTGTGGTTCAGGAAGTTCACGCGCTTACTGATGAATGAGGAACTCGTGTTCTAACAATGTTTCTGCCTCCTTACCATTGTAATGCTCTCTTTTAAAGTGGGTGCAAAGCGTTAGCCGTGAGATTTCCCGACATTTCTTTCGTTGTCAGGTTCTTCGAGGACTGCGGTGTCCACCCACTTCGATGTGTGATGCTGTTTCATTCGGCGAGTGTTGATCGCTGAACCTATGGTTTGCTTTTTCTTATGAACTCTGAGTTTGTTCAAAGGCTGCGATTGTTTAATTTGCGCCATCAGAAAAGGATCGTTGACTGGAATGAGGAGACTGTTGATCGCTTTCTTGATTTCAACGCGTTTAGAACTCCCGTTTAATTGACTGCAGATGCGGAATTTGGTAGGGAGTGAAGCTTTCTGCTCGAACATCGGTACGGAGTCGTACCGTAGGTCTTGATTTTTAGCTTTCTCGTGTTTTTAGCTCGAGGCCCTCTAACATTCGACGGTTGGTATCCTAGGGACCATAAGCCTGACAAGTACCCGGAGAACGAAGAAGAGCGACGAGCAGCAGCCATCAAGTATGGTATGCGGCCCGAGGACTACAAGTGAGCTCACGTCATTTTTTAAACGTGTGAAACTGGTAAAACCGGAATTCTCGGTTGCAAGTTTACGTTAGTTACTCGACTGGCACGTGCATTTATTTCGTTTCAGTTCGAATAGCATGGCCATATCTTTTTCTCGTCTTTTGAGAGGTTGCTTTTCCGTTTGAGAAGATTCATTAATAGTTTTCTGCCCGGCTTTTCCTATGTTCAGGAGATATATGATATGTGTAATGATGGTTTCAGTCAAAACGAGAGGCGAGTAGCCTGTTTTTAGTACAAAAAAAAACAGAAATTGTAATTCATGTTCTGTAGCCCGTATTCCGCCTCTAAGCTTCGCCTGCTCCTTTTCACACAAGACTTGTTTATGAGATGACGTTGTTGTTAACGTGGGCGGTGGAGGTTGTGCAGTATAGAGGCTGTAGGTTGTGCGTTTTACTGACTCCACCGTTTTTTGGACTCCTTTCATCTGGTCGTGCGCTGTCGTTGTTTAGCCTGCATGAGTGCCAGAAATTTTGTGGGGTTCACCGCGCTGATGAGTGCTGTTCTTTCTCGCCCATGTTGCTCGCGCTTCTAAATGATTTTCGGACGCCGATCATAAATGAGCCTACCGTGCCCCCTTCCTGCTTTCACTTCCAGCTTCGGAGCCTGGTTGTGACATTATTTTCAATCTCGCCTTTTTAACGACTTTGTTACCCTATCTGTTTTTTTTAATCTCAGCGCTGCCCGAACTTAGACAGCGAGTCGTAACTGTCCTATCAGTAGGAGGTGCTAAGCTCATATGTAATATTGGCTAGGCAAGGGAAACCTTATCCTTTCCTTTCCTACCACCTTCCACCCTCTCTCTTCCTTCTTCAGTTCAGTTCAGAACCCCCCAGTTGGAGATGAGGCGAGGAGCATTGAGTGCCCGCAGGCGATTTACGGCAGCACCCGTAGCCGTTTTGGAACAGAGGAGATATCTCTTAGAGATAAGGGAAGACTACCACAAAATAATTTGACTGTTGCGGCAGCCGACGTAAATAACCGTTTTTGGTTGGCTTTGGCTGACTAAATCGGTTGCCTGAGCTCGCATGGTGTTTCTGGATGTCGAAATGGTTTGCGGATAAACCCATGGCTGCTTTCGGCTGTCGAGAATAGCTGTCAGCACCTGCGTTGTAGCCCATGTCACCGAAAACTATTAGCAGCATCCGCACTGTAGTTTTTGACCATCAGAAGCTACAGCCGTCAATCGCGTGGTAGTCTTTGGCTACCGAAAGTAGCAGCTAGCATTGCATAACTGCTTCCAGCTTTGGAGTCGTATTCTAGCATCCCCTTCACCAGTCGCGTAGCAGCTAAGACTATTATATTCTTTATTCGTCGAAGATCAAGGCGGAAGATTGATGATGATCAGGTGCTTTAATAGCCATTAAATTTGAAAAGCGCCTGCTTGAGTGGAACCATCATCTCGTCTCTAAAAATTTCGGTTCATTTCGCACCTTTCACCCTGAATCTTTCTATAGCTCATTTCACTAGTTCAGATACACAATGGTTCGTCTCGCTTCACATGTCACCGTCAATGTTTTTAGCTCTTTTGACCCGTTTTATACAAAACTTTTTAGCTCGCTTGCTCACCTTAGCACAGAATTTCTGGATCTCTTCATTCGTGTCGCTAAACAGTTTTCACCTCGCCTGTCTAGCTCTGAAATAATTTTTCAGTCACGTTTTTGATCAGAAGACGATGCCTTCAATGACCGCTTCTCGGCATTTTTTGCAAAACATTGCTTGGCACCAGAAAATCAGTAGGCAAAAGACAAAAAGCATTCTTTGAACTGCATTGTTTGAGCTTTACCTTGGAGCAGATTTTTTGTGTGTTTTGTTTTTAAATGAGGGTGCGAAAATTTTGCGAAGAAAGTTTTAATTTTCGATACGATCATAGGCTTCTGGGTGAACCTTACTGTGGAGCGCTTCAAAATGTCTTTTTAATATGATTACTGGTTAGCGAGTTTTTCCATTTTTTTCTATTACCTGTCGAAGGCGGAATTGGGAGGGATGCTCACTTCTAATGCTAATATCTCTCAATAGGGTGCCAAGCCGTCGTTGATTTATTTGCAGTATTGAAAAGTCGATTGCAGACCAATAGATCAAGATGATGTGGTAAGGTATGCAGGTGATTACCCAGATATGGGTATAATCACTTTCGACCACAAGGATCCTTACGAAGCTTGGTCCGACCGCCACCATAGAAGAAATTGGGGTGAGATGGTAAGTTGCGGATTTTCGTTTTTTCCTTTTTTACTGTTTCCCGTTCAGAAGTGATTGATGAAGTTAGAGAAGGTTCAATTTTTTTTTTTTCCAATCTTGCCTAGTTTTAGTTATTTGTTTGTTGAAGTCTCGTATTCGATTATACAGAAAGTGCTTTCAACGAATGCTTCCTATCAACCGATTACGTGAGAGTGTTGTCTTCTTTAATTGAGTGCATGCATTGTTCAATGTAGCTGGCAGATTTTAATGATAGTTACTGTTTTTAAACCCTCCTTTTCTTAAAGATCATTAAACACTCTCGCAATGTGTTGGGAATACGGTTTGGGTTCCGGGGTAATTCTGTGCGAAATTTGGAGAAAGGAGTCCGTAAAAGATTCTCCGTCTTTTAAGTTGAGAGTACGCTCCACCTGTCACAAGAACGCTATATACTCACGTTTGCCAGTACAGGACCCCGTGTGCGTCGCATTCCCAGTGCTGGTCGGCATGAAACTTGGGCATTCATAAGTAGGATTTTCATATTGGCAGTGATTATTATACTAGCGATGCTTCACAATTGCACAAAAGTAATGCAAGCTTGCTGTTCCCGTAATATATGCTAAATCGCACAATCAAACTGAAGTTAAATGTTGGTTTTGCTTAACAAGCGGATTTTCAGTTTCCCAGCAGTTACACCTGCCAAACTTAGGATGAGAACCTTGTCTTGAGTGTTTGCCTCTCCTCCATTTTGCTGCTATCTCTTATTGAAAGTTCGGCTTCCCACGAGGGTAGTTCTCTTTGGGGCTTTCGGGTGAAAGAGGGGTTTTAACTCATGG
Organism: Toxocara canis; assembly: GCA_000803305.1. Taxonomy (NCBI): domain Eukaryota; kingdom Metazoa; phylum Nematoda; class Chromadorea; order Rhabditida; family Toxocaridae; genus Toxocara; species Toxocara canis. Next base: position 684,884 of record JPKZ01003257.1, on the reverse strand, counting down.
CCAGTTCATTGATAATGTCACTTATATCGTACTGTTGAGTATTTTCTCATGCTATTTTAGTTTCCTGAGTTGCACCATAATTCTCAAGTTACAGCTTTAGTTGATATGGTCGTTTGGTTTTGGTTCGGGGGGAGAAGGTGGGCGGAAAAAGTAGAATGCAGATATGTTTACACCATTTTTTTAAAATAGAGCTTTTAGGTTGGTATGGATATGATGCGTTATCGCGGTGATCGACTCACGTTTACGGGTCTAGAGGCAGAAGATTTCAAAATGTGATTGTTCAGATGTTATTCTTCATAAAGCAGCTTGATGAAGTGTGCGTAAGTGCCTGGGTGTGAGGCTTGTCTCAAGTATAATTCGCATGGTCCGTAGTTTTAAAAGAAAATCAAGAACGCAGTCAAGGCAACTGGCAGTTAATTTGACGGAATGGCTTGAGCTTAGTTGGGGTGAAGGGTATGTTTATCCATTAAAATTTTCCAACTGCTGACACGCTGCTTCCAAAAATTCGCACTATGTATGGTTTTATCCCTTGCCCCCCCCCCCCCCCTATCATTCTCCTTCCTCGTTCGAGCTGCTCACCACTAACGTAATAAGCTGCGGTTGATTGGTTTCCAATGAAAATTTCAGACCTGTTTATGATGCTGATGTAAACTATTGAAACAACGAATAACTACCGTTATCACCGTGTTTTTGTTCTTTGTTCTTAGCAAAATGCTATGACACGTCTGAAATTGTAGGGCAACAGCAAATTAACGTAAGCAACGCTGATCGTGCATGAGATGGAATGAGCATTTACAAATATGCATGGCGCAACGTGGTCGAATTGCTTGCTACTCCGTGTTGTAGCAATTGGAGCACATTGGGCTCATTTCATCGTTGATGGCACTATGGCGTTTGTAATCTAATTAAATAATAAATCCTGGTCATTTATATCCACTAAGTCAGCTGTTGTTGCGACAGGTCACATGCAACCCCTAGTTTGTTTAGCTTGGACTTTACTTTATCTCGCTTGTCATAGTAGTACGCGATATGTAGCAGGGATTTCGATCTCTTTAAAACAAGACAGATGACATGACTAGCCCTGTATGTGAAGTGATATTACATTGTGGGCTGGTGTGCTATTACTGAGAGGCGTCTTTTAAGCTGGAACACGATCATCATGTGTTTGCGTGTGCTTGTCCCGATGGCGCTCGTTTCGTGGTACATTACGCGCGATGATCCAAATGCATTCCGCTGGAAGAACCCTGTGGTATGTCATGTTTGATTAGTGTCATTTAGAAAATTTTACTCTGTGGTTGCATTTCTGTATGTTAGTTTAGCTTATTTGTAGGTTTTATTCTTTTTGGAATAATGCAGCCTATACTTTAAGTTGTCTGCATATGGTTAAATATTTGCATCTGTTGTTTTAAGGCATATAAAACAGGAAACTTTGAATATGCCGGCTTAAGTAAGTGAATGTTTACTCGGTTGCAGTGAGTGTCTAGTAGTGGCAAACGGTAATGGTAAAAGTTTTTTTTACCAAGTAGCTTCCTGAGTTTGGCCTAGGTGGTCTCAGCATACAGGAGAAATTTTAAGTTTGTCGAGTTGCTCCAGAAATTTTGGAAGTCCATATTTGTCAGTTTTCCATTTTGAGTGGCAGCCCTTACTGAAGTGTCATCGTCGAAACCTGGTTGTTTACGCTGCTTCGAGACGTAATGTCGAACAATGCAAAGTATGCGACTTAAATATTGAAAAGATGTGTTGAAATTTTCGGAAAATCAAACGACTTTGTTCGTCAGGAAGTAAGAAAATGCGCAGAGAAAAGATGAAACTGGAATAGTGCGGTTCATTCAGTTGAAATGCATTCTCTATACTTTTGTAGTGAATTGCCTAGAGCGAGCCTGTGAAGGCTTTGCCTCCAGTGACAAGCACAGCCATTGTTATAATCGCGAAGCAGGAGAGATGAATGTCTAAATAATGGGTGATGAAATTTGCTCTAAACGGGCAGAATTGTACTTGCTTCAGCTTTCCCTTATTTCGCTTAAATTTGTTTGTGTATTTCGACTGGTTGTCGTGTGGAAGATAGATTTGAATTTCGTTTTCTTCCTTTGTTTCTTTCTTCATTACTTATTCGCTGTATGCATGACAAATGTTTGGGTTGTGCTGAAGACATTTTGTTCTTTTTTGATGTAAGCGAAGCTAAAGCACTCGTTTTTTACGCTTCTGACGTATGAAATGATCAGACGTGATGTTGGTCTGTTGGCCCACTTCCCCCTTTTGTTATGCGTCCATCACATTAAATTTTTTTTCAGATGCCAAAGCAGTATTCTTACGACTATTACCGTGCGTGGCCGTGGGGGGACCCACGCAAGTACCCGATTGTTAACTACACATTCGAGCCGCTTGACTAAATGTGTGGCTATGTGACCGATGTATATTTGTAGTTTACCGCTTGTTGTTAGAAAATTTTGTGCGTAGCGCAAATGAGACACGCATCTGAGGTTTATTGTGAATTGATTGGCTTAATATGGCGTAATCTTTTTGGGATTCTACTGATAAATGTTGGAATGCAATTTCTTATAAACATTGCACAAACAAAACAAAAAAATGAAATCATTTTTAATGCACTGCGCGTTGGCCAATTATTAGTGCAATTTGTAGCCGCGCATACAAATGGAGTTGGAGAGAGTGGTGATAGCTTGTGTTGTGTGCAATCTGTTTCTAAGAAGGAAGGCTGAGAATAAAAGAATTAATAGCTGTATTTGTTAATGTTCGTAATTGTTCACACTGGTTCAGCAAGTCCATTCATAACTGATTATTTTATATTTGCGTTTTTCTAGTCATATATGGGGGTATTTTGCATAGAGCTGGGGCTGTGTGGATTTCACCAAAAGGATGTTCACCTCCAATTTTATGATCTCTTGGCGCTGGAATGATTGGTTTGGTTGGGTAGAATTCAAATGTTTCATTATTTGTTGTTTTGTCGCTTACTGACGTCGCAACGATGAGTAAGTTTCGTTGAAAGGACGAAACGCACTGCGGTGAGGCGTGACTTGCAGTTTGAACTGAGTAGAAGTTGAATTAGTGTTGGTGCTAACGGCTTGAACAAATAAGGTAAGCAGGTTTTTAATGATATTGTTGGAAGTGGAGGCCGAAGCATGCTAATCATTTCGATTTGTCTCCAGTAGTTAAGTGTATCGCATCGGTGGTGATTATTCGTTATCGTGAGATTTGCGAACAGCCGCGTCAGATTGGTGTTAATGCTAACAGGCCTGTCTCGCATGCGTAATCGACAATTGTGAAATCATAAATTAGGAGCAACAGAGATCGTTATCTTATTATATCAGGTGTAGACGGAGTGTAAATGACAAACTCGTTCGGTCGTAACGGAATTTACGAGAGGCGAAGTTTGCTGGTAGACGAGGTTGATGAAATAGATAAATTGATTACAGAAGAAAGGCTTTATGAATTAGTTTTGCGGTTAATGGCCGATTGCTACGCGTGGTTTGGGGTCGTCTTCACATGCGTCTTCGGGAGGATGTCGACAAGGGTGTATTATGAAACAGCTTATGGCAGAGTGGGTGCCCGTACACCGTGGTGTGACAGATTTTCAGCACTGACAGGTAGCAGCCAACTAGGGATGTTATATTCGTTGTTCAGATAATCGATCGCAGAAGATAGTGCCACTAGAGAGGTTAGTTGCGAAGTGTATCTGAAGTTCCATCAGGGAAGCATTTGTCCAGCGCCGAAGCCGAAATTCCGAAAAAAAGGGAATTCAGGATCTGAAGAAATGGGGATTTTGGTGATATTCAACACATACGTCTGAAGTCTTGAAATTGGCATCAGACAAAAAATCGCTATTTTCTTATACAGTTGGCGGTTTATGTGCTAGAGCTGAAGCTAGTTCACAAATTGGCACATTTAACTGTTACATTATTTCGTGACGTGCTCACAGCTTCGGGAAAGCTTTTATGCCCGATAACTTCATCAGAACGTGATTAGGTAGGGTGGTCAGCGAAGCATTTCGGTTAAATTTGTGGTTTCATTCGTTTTTATCTACTTTGGAGTTGATTTTGCAGGAGTGGTGATCAGTCAGCCAGGGAGCGAGGGGCAAATGTGTAATGCTTTATCTGGAGGATTTTGTGGAGTGTAGGTCGTTTATTTGTCGTTGCGTTTCAATATGGGTATGTAACAATAGTTATGCAGTAAGTAGACTGATTTTGTCCTCCGATTTGCGTCGAATTACTTGGTGGCGCAAAACAGCAGAAAATATAAATTGCTTTTTTTGCGTTGTCAGCCTTGGGAGGGATTCAAGAGGGTCCTTTGTTTTTGTCGAGATATGGAAACATGATTCAAGGAAGTGGTACGTATTTGTTTACGTGTAAAATGAGTCATCTACATCTTAGGTAACACTAGAGTGCGTTGCTAGATCTCTGTAACACAGCAAGGTCAAAGTTGGAGAGGCCTGCGCGAAAATCGATGGTAAGTTCACATGCGTTATTTGCACAATTCCCCTCCGCTCATTGTGCATTGTTCACATGCGAGCACTCTTCTTAAACTGTGGAGGGAAATGGNGGGAGCTACCAACAGGTTGTATGCGTACTCATTTTCCACAAACCACGACCATCACATCTTTTTCTGAGGACTGATCGTTTCATCATTTGTAATCAGTGTGTTGCCTTTGCGGATTTGGAGTAAGGTCGCAGAGCACTGCAGAGGTTTGTTTTTCAGTGATCGAGCAATTACCAGCTGAAATGCGAGACAGAAGCACGGAAATCCGAATGCTCGACCTACAAGTGCAGCGTAGGTTTTGTTTCTATAATTTTTTCGCCCTTGCTTTTGTTTGGCTGGCTCCTTTTTTTCGTAAAACAAGAGACGGTAGTAGAGCTAGAAAAGATCGGAGAGGTATAAGAAATGCAATCGCCCAATTATAGAGTCCGATACAGGTAATAGAGGGAAGGGAGCAGATCAGGTGATATACAGATCGCTTCGGTCGCATTGCCTCTTCGTGTTGTCGGTATGGGAAAGGGAATTCCTTTTTTGATTGCTGCGGTGCCATTTTAGTTGTTCAGATATGAGTGAGTGATTGCTATGAAGTGTTTTTGGAAGTACATTGCATCGTCAAAATATACCATCTTTATGGAATGCCGCTTTGATATCGCCTCCCTCTACTTCGAATATTTCCAGCTCGAGAAACGTAAAAGAGGCGCATCGCCTAGAACTTCATTAGAAGCACTGAAATAAGGCATGTGCTGACTGTGTAAAACGCTAAATTCTTTGAGGAAGTATTGATCAGACAGCAAAAGCAGCAAAGGAATTTTTCGACCAAGCCCCAAATCTTTCTAGAGAGGAGCAGAATCGTCGGTATGCGAAGCTGAAAGAGGTGAGTGGATTCAGTGCTGAAGGTTAAGAACTTGAGCATGTGCAGTATTCGTAAATATGGTTAACAATTGCTGTCGATCTTTGAAGGGTTTTGTAGGGATTCTCATTTTCTGTCTTTTTGTCTTCTTCAAAGGGCTACATTTTTCACAGTACTCCTATTTTGCCAATTTCAGTTGTTTCTCGTGGTAGATTGTTGGCGTTGAGAAGAGCGGATTGTGTAGCAATTGAAAGGAGTTAATCAATAAGGTGATATGGAATAGTTACCACCGTGATTGAACTTTGAGATCGCATTCGTTTAACTCAAATTTTTTCAATAAGCTAAGAACAAAATGGTGTAATCGAATCGCTTTGCATGCGAACTGCCACATTACGTTTCTTCATTGATTTCAATATTTGCTTTGAGTACTTTTATGAACTCAGACGCTTCCTCCTTCCCCTCTATTCTCAATTTAAAAATTGGACAATCTTCTCCGCATTCTGGGGCATTGAAGTCTGCGTGTACTATTCCTGTAAAATGCTTTCGTTTTTCCTTTTTAAAAAATTGTTTTCGTTTTTCCTTTTAAAAAAATGATTTTCTCGATTTCTCAACTTGTCATCCCGCCCACCTTATCCAAACGGTAGAAGAAATGCTGACGAAAAGAGTTTCGTTATCTTTTGGTCGTTCCGCTTTTCTCACCAGTAAGTCGACCTGGTCACCGTATTTTTTCCATCGAGTGTAATCACTTAAGGGATTTGTTCAATCAAACAGTTTCCTTTTAAATCTTTTTTCTCCTAATCTTTCTTCAGGCCTTGAAGTTAGCGCCGTCTGGGAAGCCTTCAGTTTAATCTGCCTTGATGCATTCTTCTATCATTACTTGATGATCTGTCACTAACGTGAATTGTTTTGTACTGCTTCTGGCAGACCCAGCTGTGGTGCGAGTCGAATAGTGTATAGTTGAAATCTCAGTTTACAGTCCCATTTTACACCGAAAGGTTTTCTTAGGAATACAAGAAGATCCGAGAGCAAACAGAAGAAAAGGTGGCGATCGCGGAAACGATGTACACCCTGCTGGAAAAGTATAAGCAGAGACTCAATAAAGAGGTTCTGCATTTCAAGTACGAGTTAGAGGCCGACAATCCGGGCATTACCGAACAAATCGAAAAAAGTTGGTTTTATTGATGCATTTTGGCTTATTGCTTACTTCGTTAGTGTTATTTTCAAATATGATTACTTTAAATTTGAGCACGATGTTGTGCCGTGGGAGCTTTATGATGATTCGTTTATGACGAGTGACTTTGTTTACTTGTCGTAAGTAGTTTTTGAGTTTTGTTTAGTTCTGTTTATGACGCTTCTTTTTTTCTAGGTAAGACGTGTACTACCTAGTTCATATTTGTTGCGAATTGAAATTGAAAAAAAATTTTTGATCGCATTTTTATTCTTTCATTGTGATATACCGAACACTGACGAAGGGAACGAGGAAGCGAGAATCATTAAGAGGTGTTTGCAAAAAATCTGTCGTTGCCGACGGAGGAATGCAGTGGTATGATTTGAAATGTCCAAGTATCATCAACTTGTTAAATGATTTTACAAAGAATTCTTACTTCTTTTGATAACAGTTTCCTCGCACTGAGCTCTTCTTTTTTCCTCTCTCCCTCTCCACCCACTTATGCTCATCCTGCCATTTATGTTTTGCACGTTTTTCAGAGATTATCGAATCCGAGAAGGCGCTTCTCGTTCTGCGAAAAGAACGTATGTTCCTTCTTTAAAGATTTGTTTAATGATTCAGTTATTCGCTGATTGGTTAGTTATTTGTTGACATTGGTTGGGTACTGCGCTTTGAGATATAATAATTATTTTGATTTTCGATATATTTAGGAAGACGACGTGGACACGAGGCAGCTCATGGCTCATCACCCGCAGCAACAAATGGCAATTTGTCGGCGATTAAAACTGAACAGTCGCCTACTCCTTCCCGGTCGAGTGTTCACAGATGTTAGTTTAATTGTTTGTGCTGTCATGAGCCGATTGTGGTAGTTGTAAAGGCTAGCGGTCGCGTCGTACACCTCCTTTTCTATACCTCCTCATGGGCCACGGCTCGACCATTTTGCTTAAACTTACGAGTTTTTATTCCAACGCCATTGTCAATTCTTGCTGCCTCCTAAAGAAGAGAATAATGATTTCAGGAACAGTGGCAATCAGCTCCCGTTTGTTTGTAGTTGCATTCTGTCATATTTATTTATCGTTCACTGACTTCCTGCACCGGCACAAAATGGTTATAAGAATTTCTCATGTTTGGAAGTGATCTTTTTAGCGAACGCAAGCGTTAGTGCAGGTGAGGCGAACCATGCCGACCTGAACGCATCTGCACAAAACAGTCGTTCAAGTTTCACGCAACACGAGGACGAGGTTTCATCAGTTGGGAGTACGGGGGGTGCAGCATCACGGGCTCGTGGGTCGACGGCAACCCAAGAGAGAGACCCTGATCTGCCCCCTCTCAAGGTAACCGTGGTGAGTGGCTAGTCGCGTTTTGTTGCTAAGCATTTTCCGTTCTTAGCATTCGATGACACGCTTTCAAGGTCAGCTTATTCGTGATGCAGACTGTAGAAGGTGTTAGCGTGTTTTTGCGACCCGTGAAGGGGGAGCTGAAGGAAGGTTGTTTCTGAGCCAACACGACAATTTCTGAAATCGAACAATGCGGCGACCGGTTTATTCAGTTGAAATTATTAATAGGGGGAGGGACGATGTAGGCCTATATGGAAGCGATGCCACCGTTTGCGTGCATGCTGTGCTCGCATTCTAATGAGCACTTCTTTTTTCTGTCCTTACTACTTGCTCATTACGATGCTCTCGGGCATCAGAAACTTCTGTAACTGTGGAAGCTAGCCACAATAAGGTACTACAGTAGGCACATCAGGTTCTTTTCTGTTGGACCACAAAATCAACGCAAATTATATTAGTTGGCGCATTAGCCGACATCTGCGGTTTCTGGCAAAAATATTTTCGATTCTTTCAGCGATATGTTTCTAAGGATTCATATGTTGCTGGCCATTTAATTTGTTTTCTGAAAGCTTCCATATCGGCTGCATAGTGTTCTATAAATCTTTCAGATTGTTTCCATTTCGCAATCAAGTTTTAAAATTTTCATTCGTTGCGATTGAATTGTTGCGCACAAGAACTCAGTCTGTCGCTTCTTGACTGTCCTCTTTGGGTCCTGTTGCGTAGCGCTTTAAAGGAACTGTACCACGTTGGTCGTTCTTTGCTCCAGTCTATGTAGCTTAGCACTGATTGCTTCATCAGTTGTCTTCCTCTTCTGCGCCTATCGAGTTGCATTTTCTTTCAGTACTATGGACTTGATACGTGCTTGACGTAGGTGTAATAGTTTCTGTTGTATTTGTTTCGTGGGAGTTTGATTTTATTTGAGGTGAGTGGTCGGAAAGCCTTTTCGTTCCACCGTTTTCTTTAGAATCGGATCTAAATAATCTGTTGCACTATTAAGTTCTGCATCTAATGGCATTCCCGACCTCACATGTTCTCATCCCGTTTGCCAACAACCGTCTTTCCGGTTTGCCGTTTATTATCTGGTCCATTTGGATCTGTCTTTGTTATGTAGTTCATCATTATCGTTCCCGTAGTTTGGCAGTAGTATCCAATGGGATGTTCTTGGATGCAGCTATGCTTCGAGCAGTTATCTTATGAGGGAATGTGCATGAATGCAGAGCACGATTTCCACTTGATTTGCGCACTGTTACGGCTTATTATAGTGGGTAATGTGGAAAGGAAAAAAAAGGTGAACTGTCTGAAGTGAATTCAGTTTTGTCATATGTTTGTCATTTTCTTCATGGCTGATGCATGTTCCGTGCTCACATCTGCAGCATAGTGTGTACGTGGAATTTGCAAAACGTGAGTTTGAAGTTGCGTTCCAAATATTCCACCGCATTTCTCATAAACAAGCAGAACGCACCAAAGATTCAGTACCCGCATCTTCGCGCTAATGAAATGTTTTCGAGAACTGATCTGTTATATTGAGAACTGTGTGTTTGAAAAGTTATCGTCAAGAATTGCGTGAGTGGATGGTTGGGTAGGTAAGCTTATGTAGACGGAAATAAGCAGTATCGCATGAGGAAGAGGGAGGGAGCATGCGAGCACACCCCCTTCCATTCTTCATCTTTGCGCATTTTCGGTTGTCGGCTGCTATTATTGGTTCTGGTAGCAAATTTCCAATAATGAGAAGCCGTCAAGCGGTGCCAACAGCCATTTTAAGGCAGGATTTGACTGCAGATGACAAGATCCAGTCTCTTCTCAGTTTGGCGAGATGTACACATGTGATTGCGATAAAGATTTTATTGTAAATATATTGGATGTTTGTTGAATAGAGGTGTTGTTTGGTAGGTTAGGATAGCGTCCATAGGCGGCTTGTTTCCTCTTAGATGACTGCTGTATTTTTAATAATGAATTTTGCAACGAAAATGTTATGTAATCGCATGGTCGTCGTTGACCATATTGGGAACAGAAATCGGTTGCAGGCGAAAAATTCTTGTTCATTGCGTTCTGCAGGGAGATATGCTTTCTAGCTTTATATTACAGTTAGCATGAATCTTACTAATCTGGAGGCTAAACCTCAGAGGATTTCGTAATCGTTATTTTAGAAGCGGTCGGCCACCAATCCGAAGCAGCTCATTGCAATAACCAATGTCGCGTCGTCACCAGCCCTTTCCTCTCTCTCACCGTCATTAAGTGAAAAGGGTATTGTTTGCTTAAATTTCCGAGTTCGCTCGTTTATTTTTCTGTTGAGGTTAGGTATTGTAATGTTGTACTCTTTTGCTAGAACTTTTGATTTTCATGCAATTTTTTCTCTTTCCATATATCAGGGTTAAGTTCTCTGTTTTAGTTAATTGAAGCTCTCTATTTGTTTATAGAATATTTTTTTAACAACGTTCATTCGCCATTCTCGCTCGTAAAGTCTCTATTTACCTACCCATTTAATTTTCTGAAATTTGCGCTCCCTTCGTTTGCTTTTCGACTTTTTTTTCAGTGAGGTCCTGTGAAAGAAATATAGGTGGTGACAGAGTTCAAACATCCCTTTTTTGCTCGTCGGGGAAGGGCCATAGTTCGTAAAACCGATCTGTTATGTTTTGTCTGCTTCTTGCAATGTTTGACAAAATTAAGGCGGTGACCGCTGGGCATCTCCGTCGACTTCATCAACTCCTCCCGTGCATTCGCCAGTAACGAATGCCAAACTCGCTCATCAAGTGCACGTATGTGATTTTACAATATTTTGCAAGTATCATGTTTGTTGGCGACGTTTAATAGCTGTAATCATTGAGCATCGTCTTGCGCTTGTTGATGTGTCGCCGTCTCTCTCCCTCTATCCAAATTTTATTAAGTAGCTTTCTGAACGGGGGCGTGTTGTGTGATTGTAATACAATGTTTGATAGTAAGAACGGTCGTGTTTTTTGCACTGTCACAGTGGCGAGCGACATTGTAGTAATGGAATTTTCTTCACATGAACTATGATAAATTTTTGGGTGTACATATTTATGAATCTGATGGAATTTAATTTCTTTTTTTTAGGGCTCCAATTTGAACTCGTCCACTTCCTCCTCAAATGTGGCGTCTATTGCGGGTGGGACGTCGATGTTGACGTTCGCAGGGCAAGAAAGTCGGCACGGACGACCGAGAAAGTACGCCCGTTACCGCCTATTTATTTATATCTGCCTATCACCCGCCATCTGCTTTGATAGCCAATAGTCTCATTTTTATATAGCCTGTTTTTAGAGTTGTTATAAGAGTCACCGAATCGCTGATTTAAATTGGAAGTTTTGCTGCCAAAAATTCGTGGCAGCTGTATGTTCGCAAATTGCAGAGAGCGTAGAATAAGAAGACATAGTCCAGAATTGCTGCCCTTCAGCAGTCGGCGGCTATGCGCTATGCGAACGTGCTGAATGTTTGACGTTTTGCAGTTCTTTCATGGCCTATCGAAATTTCCAATTTTTGCGTGTGCTTGCAAATTTTTGGTCTTTTGAAGTGTTTGTTCTCGGACTGCGAGCAGTTTGAAAACATGGCGAAAATTAGGGCGGTCTCTCATCCTTTACTCAAGGAGAGGTAGAGGAAATGTCATCATGCTTTTCGGATTCGATGCGTGAGTTTAGGTTGACGTCGCGGGTGCAAGAAATGCTGAAGGATACAATGCAACGTCATGAACGTCGTATGCCGAGCCATCATTCGCCCGAGCAAGACGAGGGCTCCGATGGAGAAGACTCGGACCATGATAACGATAAGCGCACGTGGTGTGTGTGCAGTCAGGTTTGTGCACTTAACATGTTTATCTGTGAACAGCAGTTTTCGGAATTTTTAGTTTGTTTCCAGTACGATTGTTAAATGATGTTAAAAGCATTTAATGAATTGACTGCCCAGTCGCATTTGTTCACTGATGTGACGCTCAAAGGGATGAGGATGAGGATGAGGTCGGAAATACGTGACCACCTCGAATAGAGCCTCTACGCTTTATGAAAGAGGCGATCTATTCAAAGGTTTGCTTCCATTTCTCGCTAGGCCTCGAGTGGGAACTAGTGTGCATAAACGTGTTTATAAAATAGATGTTAGGGCTTAAAAATGGGTTCACGAAAGGGGTGGGAGTGTAGAAGTAGGCTCATGAACTGGTTTTTTTGGCGTGTTCGTTTGTTTGCAATAGAGATTGCTTCACTCTTTGTGTAGAGGGCCGTGACGGAAGAGTGAGGGGAAAGGATGTGGACGAAGGATAGGAGAGTGATGTTGAAAAATATTTTAAAAGTATTGTAGGTGATGGATTGGCATATTGTTTTTTACTGTACTGCTAGTGCACTCGTTTCGAGCATCTTTTACTTGCAGTTATGCCAGTATTTCAAAGTCACGCAGATCGTTCTTTGGTTTTCTAGCGTCATTTGTTGAATTTTATTTGCGTTTTTGTTTGTTCTGGTATCGGGCTCTTCACCACGCAAATCAGGATCTTCGTCCTTGCCTGAGACAATGTTATTTGTAAATTTTAGTCAGAATAACATGAAGAAAACTGTCTTGAGAGGAAATGAAGCAAATTATTTTGCCGATGAGAAATTCTGGAAAAAGAAGGGGATTATGTTTTCCACAAGATCTCAGAAAACACGATGTGTTGAGACGTCAGAGTAGCAGGCCGTTGGTGATTTTATATGTACTCTTCAACTGGACTAGCAACAACAGGATCGGTCGATTCACTGGTGAATTGCTGCATCTGACGGCAGACTCGTCGAGTATATCGAAAAGCGCATATATAGGTAAAGGAATATTCAGGAATATAATGATGTTGATTCAGTTGTTTTTCAGAAGTCATACGGCTGTATGGTGGCGTGCGATAACAAGTCGTGTCCCATAGAGTGGTTCCACTATGAGTGCGTCAATCTCACACAGCCACCCAAGGGCAAGTGGTACTGCCCGCATTGCACGCAAGCCAAACAGAGAAGGAGTGTCTCCATTGACACTTTCTGACACCGCTCCAAAACTGATACTTGCTTTTTCGGTGGAGGTGGGATAAGGGGAGGGGGTGGGGCACAGGGAATGAACACTGCTGAAGATACGTGGTGTCGACCACCGTTCTAACATTACGCATTTATTTATAAGAGTTTCATTTTGCATGTTTCAATATCCCTTCATTGTAGAGATTCTCTTGTGAATTTTATTTCTGCGCTGTGCTGTTTTATACTTTGATAACTTAGCTGACTACACGCTTTTCCATGTCGGTCGGCGGCCAATGCCTTTTTCCCATCCTTAGCACGACCATTTGTTTTTTTTTGTTCCCATTCATTTTTCCTATCATTGCTAGAACTCCATGTTTTCTTCTAGACGATCCCATAACAAGCCATTTGAACAATTTTTAAGGTTTTTATTTATAAGCATTTCTATGTGATATTTCTTACATTTCTGTTTTATATATTGTATTTTATCTTTATAGGTCAATTAATGACATCGTTTGAAATTTTGTATTTTTTGCATGCTTTCAATTTATAAATTACATACACACATTTCCGCAGTTTTGACTGAATTTTTGTAAACAATAAACTTTATATGCTCGATATTGCTACTAGTTTTGCTGGTGTACACGGTCGACGGCGTTCGGTCCTTGCTTCTGTGTTGACGTGATGGTTTAACTGGTGAACTGTTTTGGTGGAGACCATCCATTATAATTTCCTCATTACTCATTGTTCGTTGAGTGGTAAGGAGATTGGTGGATTTTGTTCGTGATCATGGCTTATTGAAAGGATGCGGCACGTCGAGCTCTTAGATCGCTTCGTCCTGTTCGTTTGAAGTGCTCTTTATACGGTGTTCTATCGCAAGAATGGTTTTTTTTTTTTCAGTCCGGGGCGGATGGAGAGATCTGTATATATCTTCCACGAAGGGATGTTGGAGGTCGCGTGGTTTGTCTGTTCGCGTACCATACGCTTCCAAATTCACTCCATGGAGTTGTAGCATTCCAGCTTAGTGAAGAGTAAGAGGGGCTTAAGTGAGGGATCGCGGGCTTTTCCAAAGGGGGAGGGAGTTTCTAGTTTAAAAAGAATTTATATGAAATGTTATGTCCGAGACTGAGAGGAACTGAGTTCCAGAGGGTAGGCTCATATGCCGACTCCCAACTCTACGGCAAATCAGTGATTACCAGAGGAGCACCGAATTGAGAGGACGGTGCGGAACTCGGGAGTTTAAAGAATTGTGATTCGGCGTCCGACGTAACAGTGAGTGAAACTGAAAGATAAGTGTCCGGTCGCAAAACGTAAAAAATGGCACAATGTTTCGTCAGTCAGCGGTTTTATCAAATGAAGTCCAATCGGAAATATGGTTGCGGTATGTTCGGAGCATGTTCGGGATGTGCCAATTCAATGTAAAATGCTTAGGTCTCCGTTCGTGAGTCCCGGGGTTGGTCAATTATTTTAGGGGTGAGGGGTGAGGAGCGCACCAGAGAGTTTTTTTTTTCAGCTTCGCTATTTCAACTTAGGAAAGCGTGTGTTGAGGATTGCTGATGTTTTATACAGGTTGCAGGTGGTTTAGAAGTCAGAAAGGAGTAGAAGACACCACGTTTAAGTGCTTACCTCGCTCGTAGAATGGGGTGTATAGTCTGGAAGGGGAGTTCTGTTGATGAGAACATGCAATCGAAGGCGTTCTTGCAGCTGTTGCTCATTTTTAGAGAGAACGTAACTCGAATGTTTTACAGTATCTTTCCCTACGATTCAGAGTTTTCAGTTTCCTTGAACTAAGGATCCTTGAATAGCACAGTGTACATATATTATCAATTTCGTTTCCAGACTCATTAACAAATTGATTTTATTGATTAAAGGGGATTATTAGTAGTTTGTTTTTTTTTTTTGAGATGGCCAAATTTATTATGTTGCATTATAACATATGCTATTTACGATGTAAATATGCGCCTTGGAGTGTTAATGCGCGCAGAAATATAGGAAGATAGGCATTTCGAGGATCAGTCAGCCGGATGTCCTCCATGCGCACGAAGAGCGATCGCTGAGGCGATATGCGCCAAAAATGACGGCTTCGGGTCGTTGGCGCACTGTGCTAATGGCATCGCTGCAGACAGAAGCGTTTTGCTGGTGACTAGTTTTGCTGTTGCTTTCATTTGTCAACGTTCGTTCCTTCAGTTGCTTTTCGTTTAATAGTTTAAAACTTTTTAATGAGCAACAATAATTCTTATAAAAAACGATTGTTTTACTAAAAGAAAATCCATAGATGTTGAATGAAAAGGTGTGTTTACAGCATGATTTTTTAATTTTTTTTTTTTTGGTTCCAGCTGACACCATTATTTGGTCACTTGATCCTGTTTGATTCGGCATTCGAATTTCACATGCTTAACCAAAGGGGTCGAGTTTCTTCAGTTCAACTATCTCTGTGAGAATTTGGCAGGTGACCGTCTTCGGGAAACTGGGATGGGAAAGTTCCGTGTTTTCGTTCGGTGCAGAAATTCAAATTTAGTGGTCGAAAAAGATGGAAGAAGAAATTTAATGGTCAAGTTAAGAAATCGGAGAAGACAGCTTGTGCGTAAGCGTGAAACGGTAGCAGCGATCGTAGCGGGTCAAATGGTAATGCGCTAATCAGCCAACGAACTTAAAGGGACGACACGTTTAAGTACAATTTATTTGTGGAGAATGGTGTCACTGCTGTATGCTATTCGTATTGAGGAAGTGCTCTTTTATTAATCCTCCTGTGAACGTTGTAAGCGCTCAAAGTTCACCCGCTCTGCAAACGTGTCTTGTTGTAAGCGTCTCCCACACATCATTACGGGACTGACGGATGTGAACAAGTGCGCATGGAGCGTGCTGATGTATGCACGCGTGCGTCTGATTCGTTTAAATTTACGAATCAAAAGTGCTATGGTGGTGGCATTTAAAATATTTATGGCTCTGAAGTAAAGTTTGAGCCCAGCCGATAAACATTTCAAAGTAAGCTCTTGGCTTGCATTGCACTCAATAGCCTGACCAGGATTGCCAAAAGGATGAAGGGTTATTGGTCTGGGTGGTCTAAAGAGATTCAGTCGGTCTGGATGGTTGAAGGGGAGGTTAATGGAACGAACGCGGAATTTCATGAAAAAATTCCTGATTAGAACACAAAAAATTCCTTCTTGATCAAACCCAAAAGCGACGGTTACAGTTCATAAAACCGTCATTCAGTGCGCCCATGATTCCAGCACATATTTTCTGCCTACTTTGTAACCAAAGATTGACTTTGTTTAGATGTGACATATTGCTAATTAAGAGATAATAATGAAGACGGTATTCGCTTTGTTTATCATACGATTCCATTGCGAGCACATCCCCGCAGCTCGATGTTAACTGTTGTTCGTTACTTTATCGGCTGTCGTTTGTTGGCATACGGTGCACGAAAAATGAACTCAAAATTATTGACAAGTCGGAGTAGCAGAAAGTACTCGAACTTCTTATGCTGTAATATATTACGTCATGGTACTGATCAAAATGAAATTTCAATGCACGATATTCATATCACTTTTTGGATGAAGGTACAGCTTGACATACGCATCGCTTAAAACGCAGAATGGCTGAACTTCTGAAGAGAATGTTCGCGAGGGGTAAAGGCCGTCACGATGCAATCGCAGCCATGTAAGTTGATAGCTGCTTTGATTAGAAGGCATCATTGTGGAAAAAAGAGGAGATAGGTACAAGTATTCTGAGAATGTATAGAAGGCTGGAGAAGAATGTTGTTATGATAGGCCGAGAGTATGGGTGCTTTAATGGAAGGTGCATTTCGAGAAGTACTCAGTGGCGTACCTCTCTTAATATTCATCACTTTTTTCTACAACATCAAAATGAATTTCTTTTGCTAGGAAGAGTGAAGGAAAAAGATAAACTTCACTGTATTCTCCGAAGTTCCACAGTTCCCAGAAACTGTAGGCGATCATGTCGGTTGGTTGCTTTTTGCACTTTTTCGTATGGCTTGGTTCTTTGAGCCTGGAGGTGTCTTTGACCCTTGGTGAACAAGACACTAGAGATTTTAGCTGGGGTCGATTTATCAAGATCAGTTAAGTCTTCGACTATCCTTAAATAGAGCTGATATTTTTCAAATATAACAGAATCGATGAAACAACTCGTTCTCGATGTATTTTACGAGGGCGCATAGTCATCCAAACAAATTAGCGCTGGGTTTAGCTTTGCAAGCGGCTACTATGCAAATTGGATTATGGCCAGATTCGAAGGTAACTTTGAACATAAACCAGGACGTGCTTCATCTTTGTGAGTTAGCAAAACGCAAAAGCTATATACGATTGCACTATAAGCAGTTTTATTGTGGGTCGTTTCATTGAAGGTATAGGTGCACAACCCGGCGAGCGCATATCATGTTTAAGTGGACGGTGCGATAAGTAGCTGTTATGGAAGAAGGAGCACCTCATGTGGAGGAGTGCAATCTCGCATGAAGGTAACTTCGAAAGATGCTCGACGAAAAGCGCCTATTGCACACCGGCAAGTAAAATATTTCAAATTGGAGGGACTTTATGTGAACATTCTAAAATTACGATGGAAAACTGCATACGAAGAAGTGCACTCAGTGATCGCACTGCTAATGTGCATCAGTGAACTTCTAATGCTTGTGATTGTTATAGAGGTGGTGCACGTTCGGTCTCCTCACTCCTAGCGCCAGGTTTCGTTTGGGGTGGGAGGAGAAGGTAGGACGTTTTGACACGGCGTCGGTCCTCGTTGCTCATTGGTCCTCCTTGGCTAACAGCCACCGTGCATGCTGGTTGACGGAGTAATGCTTTAGTGATAGGAGTAAGTCAGAAAAGCCATTAAGAGGTTACATTTCTTTATGAAGCGTAAAGTTCTAATGGAAAGAGCATAACCTTGATTGTTGAGTAGTTTCGAGTAATCATAGCTTCAATTTTGATAAAAAGAAAGCTCAATGATATTATTCTGCAGCAGTGCATTATCGAACCATATTGCAATAACGAGAGTTCAGTGTATGGAAGTGCTGAAACGTCCTCTGCAGAAGCTCGTCCTTCACTCTGCTGTGAGGAAAATAGTGTCAACGAGCGTATTGCGGTAAGTTATCTGAACTCTGTTAAGGTGGAGCAAAAATAGCTTAATCATCAATCAGTTAGCGATCCCTGTTATTGAACGATTGATGATGTATATCAGTACAAAAGGACTCGTTGCTTTTCATCTTAGCGCTCATGTGTGCTACGTGAGTAACAAATGTGATTCGGAGATACTGGAAGGTTGATGCTTATCGTTTTGCTTTTACCACTCATTTAAGTTTGGTACCCGGTTTGGTTGTATTAGGTGAGGTCACGACCATTTATGTGTGAACTACGGTATGGCTATTAGCTGCATATAAGTATGAGGAGCAAAAGCAAAGCGAGGTAGTGGGAACAACGAAAAACAACTTATGTTAACAACATTCATGGTCATAGTTTTTAGTGAATGCTCAACGTATGACTTGTACAGCTGTGAATGAATGTACAAAAAGCGCATATCGTGCCAGCTGCTCGACATACTTTTCTGCCTGTTTGAAGCCTTAAATCACTGACTAGGTGGGCTGTACGGATTTCTGGAAAGCTTAACGCTTAATTAATTAATACGGTTCGACTTGTAACAATCACATATCACATTAATGGATTCTTTTCTTAGTCGTTCGAACCAGGATTGTTTCTGCAAGTTTATAGTTGAAGGTGCTTGAAGCTAAGCTGCAAGCTTATCAAGTGCGATTGCGAATGGAGATTAAAAAGAAACGCCGTTGCAAGGAGAAGCAAATTGTCGAACGAGAGACGCACAAACATCCGAGAACATGCACTTAACAGAGATCATGCGATTGAAGAGGGAGCGTCAAAATCTGCTCTTCAAATACTATGTGGTCGAACAAAAATACTACAGATTCTGATTATTGCACGTCGGGAATGCACAAAATTTTATTCTTAATGGATTGAAACAACAATCCTCCGCCCTGCCTTAATATGGAAGGAGAAAAATTCAGGAAAAATTACCAAACTGAAAAATTGATTTTACGGTCATATCTATTGGAAATCCTGTGACTACAGCACGTTAGCCTCCTCTATGTGGACGCTTTCAACAGCATTAGTTTGTCTTCATTCGTAAACTGTAAGTCTAGTGGGGTTTTTCTGTATGACACTCTGACAGGGGTACCGAATGATTAAAGATGAATAATATTTGTTGAGCTAAATTGTCAGCATGATTTATCAAGGTGTCTGTAATGAATCTGTGAATTTCGACTGCTCTCTTTCTACGTTCTGAGAATCTCTGAAGCCGGTTGCAATATTAATTAATTTTCCTTTTCATAGAAGCCGATAATTTTTTGGCGTTTGTTCAGAAGTCTTGCCCTCCACATACTTTTAGTGGAGTGTTCATGTTATCTTTGCATGTTTTTTAGCAAATCATTTCCTTCATCACCATGAAAATACGTTCAACTGACTAACTTATCGATGAACAAAGCCTCTTCAAACAGTCTCGCTCACTTTACTCACGTCTTTCTAAACACTGTAGTAGGTTCGCCTATCGTCGGACCATAGCCAGTTATAGTTAGCAATGCAACTTTAGTATTCACCATTGTAACGCTTCACATCGCAACTCTTCACAACGTTCCCATCCAATCAGAGTTGTGAGCGCCAACGAGTAAAGTCTGCCTGTAAACAGTGAAAATGGAAATTCGATTTTTGTGATATTAGCGGAAAAAAGTTTTGATGTCTGATGATGGGTACTTTCAGTTCCCAATAATGTAGCATTAAAATGAAACGAATCTACGTTTTTGATTTTTAGATAATTCAGAAATTTGGAGGAAAGGGTGATAAAGCAAGTAGCTTAATGGAGTTTAGGAGAGTAAGGCACTGAGAAGCAGAAATGGTAAGTCATATTTTTCATTACGGTTTAATTTTTCGCTTTCCATCCGAACACGCATCGTCAAAATTATTTCGACGATGATTTTCGACCAAGGGATTTTTGTCAGACAGTTGTAGTGGTCAGAGAGTGAAGTTACGATGAAAGTCGAAGAGGAGGGTGTACGTAGTGTGGTGCTGCTCCAAATTTTTGTTTGTCTCCTCGTATTGTTTTGTCGTCTTACTACTCGGTGTTCAGCTATGTCGAAGTTAAAATGCTTCCCAAATTTGACATCTATAACTTAATCACTTTTAATACTTCACGATGAAGGAGTTTTTCTGAATAAGGTAATGATAACAAAACTATCAATAAAAGCAGTAAAGAACCGTTTTTTTTAAATAAATTTGGGTTTGTTGGTGCAAGCGAAGAGGCGTCTTATGTCAACAAACGGTGATGAAACACTCACGCTTGTGATAAGGATGAAGAGAAGCGTTAAACGCGTTATAAGTGCGCTCTTTGAAACTGAAGCATTGAATTTTCATGCCATCTTCTCAATTATACTTTTCTTCAGTTCGCCAACTTTTAGTCGTCTGCGCTGATAGATGTCGTCTACCGCTCTTTACTGGATCGTTCTTTTCCTGACCGAATATTTGCAGTTCCTGGGTACACGCCTTCCCCCCCCCCCCCCCC
>JPKZ01003257.1:648594-663544 GCA_000803305.1 Toxocara canis | reverse complement strand
CCCGGGCTCCCCCCCCCCCCCCCCCCCCCCTCAAGACCAAAGTATTTGCAAATTATACGTTTAAAAAAAACAACGTGGTAGGTAGATGAGCTATGGTCGAAGTGCACAAAAATTCAATGTCTGCGTAATGATTCATGGAAGTATTTTGCAGTGCTTTTGCGACTTTTTTCATTTTCATTCGCCGACATGACTCTGCTCATAAACGACAAAAGTGAGCTTGACGAGATCTATGAGTATCGAGACATTTGTGACAGCGTTTTTATTCGCAATACCCGTAAACTATGGCGTGAAGGTGTCGCTTATGATTTTTTCTTTCTTCTTGCTACGAACAAAAAGGTTCGACGTTCACTTTATCAATTCCAATGTTATCTCTCAATTTCTGATACATATAAATATGCAGCAATTAAAAAATTCTTTCGAAAGTAGTTTTCCTCTTTTCGACCGCTCTTTCGAAGGTCGAAAAGTTTTTTTTTAAAAAGCTTCACAAATAGCAAATTTAAAAAGCGATCATAGATAGCAAGAATTTGTTGACGTAATGGAAATGATCAAATTTTTGATTAGAAGACATTTGTCGTTTGAAGCAGCTGAACGAATGGAGATTTGGACCACACATGAGTAATCCTCATTCCTCTAACTGATGAGGGGTGGTTGTCCGCAAATTTCAGAAATTTTGAGCAATAACATGCAATTAATAGGGTAACTAAGATTGAATATGAAGAGGAATTTTGAACGTTCTGAAGTGGTCGTCTAAAAGCGCATTCTCGACGCTTTCAATGTTGCACCTCACTTTAGTGTTTTTTTTTCTGATCCAAAAATTTAATTTTGACATTTAAAATTTGATTTAATCACGATGGTGATTTGCAAATTCTGGACCGAAAATGATGAATAGCAGAAATTTTTGAAAGTTGGATGGGAAAACGTTCACATTAGATTTGGTGGCGAAAGACGATCAAAGAAATGCTTCTTTCTCTCTACTCGAAAATTTGAAGTGAACAATTATCGATGTTTCCTTCATAAAATTGGATCAACTTCTACATTAGCGTACTCTGGTCAGTCGTGCTGATCAGCTAAGCTCACATCAGGTATTTAAAGTTTCTGCGAATAAAATTGGATCAACTTCTACATTAGCGTACTCTGGTCAGTCGTGCTGATCAGCTAAGCTCACATCAGGTATTTAAAGTTTCTGCGAATATGCATAATTTAGGTACGAAAATATTTAAAATTTTTTTCTTTAGTGCACTGATGTGCACGTGTTGTCTTTACTTAGTTTAAACGCGAGTATTTTTATTGACGTTTGAATAATGAAATTATCGATGATTCTACTCATCACTATATTGAGGGTGATTGCGTTTTAAGACAAATTAGAAAATGTGAATAATTTATCAGATTTAAGCGCTTTGCTACTCATCAACTTATTTTTGCGGCTGGATCGGAATACTTTCGTGACTATTTCTTCAGCATGAAACCAGGTTAGTAGTAGTTATTATAGGTTGTTGTATGATAGGTCAGTTATGATTGATCAGAATTTCGTTTTTCATCCTCACTTTACGCTTCATTCAAATGGTTTCCGCAGCAAAACGCGTCCAGCATTATTTGATCTCGGAGTTGGAGGCAAATGCTAGTACAACAGATATGCGTTCATTGCTACGCGCGCACCTGCATTGTTCAAGACAGCCTTTCTCATTGCGGGTGCACGAGATCGCCCGCACTTCTGTGCTTGGCTCTCTAATGACACAATTATAGCTGTTCAATCTTAGCCATTAAATGACGTTCGGTATTTTTATCGCCGCACTTTTGCCCCTCTCAAACGATTTTAAAACGGGCAACTGTCTAATCAGTTTTTCATCTCCTCTGTTAAAAATTCTGAGACGCCTTCTAGTGCCTCGTCATTGCTGTGGGGGTCTGGGCAAGGGAGTGAAGGAGAAAGGCCGGAATGAGCAGGTGATGCTTTTGAGAGGAAAACGCACATCAAGTGCACGACGCTTTTCGTTTAGAGTAGCCGTAAACTTGCTGGTTGCGTTGTTTATCTATTTGGTATGTCGTAATATTCTGTTTGTCCAATTTCTATCGACTATGACAAGTTTTGTATTGAACCCATAGCTGTGCTGGGCTTGCAAACTGGCCTCCTAGTAATAGACCACACACGAAAAAACGTTTTCTGTCATTAAATGGGACGCGCCACTGTGTGCTTTCCCAAATCTTCTATCATCAAAAATAGAAACGAATTCCATCGAAGAGTATTGAGCTCTATTCATATGCTAACGAATTTTCCATCGAAATAGGCGATGCGGGTACATCGGCCAGCAGACCGTTTCGTGTGATCAATATCAGTGAAGAAACTTTCGAAGTGATCCTCAATTTCCTCTATTCGCATCAAACAATGCACCCTAATCTCATTCCAACAGATATCCTACTCGAACTGCTGCATGCAGGTTTGTCCGCTTTCCAAATACGTTTTCAAACGTTCACTTTACGTTCTTCCATCGAATCTCTTCGTGCTTATCGATAAACTTTTTGATTTCATTTAGTGCTTTCTTTAATAGACGCACTCTTTCACGTACAAAATCGCTGCTTGAGATGTTCACAGGCTTTTCGAAGAATGTATAGTCCACAAGCGACAGCATGGAATTTTATAAGCTGCTTTTATACTACAGCGGTTAGTCGCTTCCTCTAGAGGAGCTTAGTCTACTAAATATCACAATAGTAACTGTTCCGGAACGCAGAATCGTCAAACTCGTTTTAAGTGAAGATTCTAACAAGTGCGACTCGAACCTTAATGGCTGTCAAGTAGAACAGAATGTTAACAATTACACTTCCTTAACCATTAACTCTGTCTTCTTCCTTATCCCCATCACTACCCTATCCCTCCCTCCCCCTCTCCTTTTAGATGCATTTTGCCAAGGGGGACTTGGAATTATTCTCATGTCAAGATAAGGGCTTGATGAAATTTGATTTAATCAGATTGTTTTCAGCAAGTCAATACAAAATGCAGAAGCTCAAGTTGGCCTGTATTTGCAAAATAAGGAATATGTCACCAGAACAGTGCATACCGATTCTGCAGCAGGCGATTTTTTATAAAGAAGTGGTCATTGCTGAGAGGTGTCTGATGGTGGCTGATGAGAATGCCGAAACCATACTCAATGCTGAAAGTAGTGCTTCCATGTTCTTCTTTTTCATTTTGCCTTTCAAAAGATGAACTTCTTGCTTTCGGTTGTTCAAGCTCGGTTCGAATATATTTCTCTCCGGCACGGCACCGAACCCTACCGCACCATCGATGGTGTCCGTCGCGTTTAGGTGTCGTCACGCGGCGCATATCTAGGACGTTTATGTGTGGAAGTGTGTGACACTTCCGGAAGCTAGCCTCCTCGTATATGGGTGTATGATGTGCCGTTTGCTTGCGACAGTAAACGTTGCTGCACTCGTTAAGACCAACGTAATTCTTGATGTATCCAAGCAGAACGTCGCTGATGTCAAAACCGCCCATTCGCCGGTTATCTTCCTCCTTCAGAGCGTATCTTCCAGTTGGAAGTGTGTGACACTTCCGGAAGCTAGCCTCCTCGTATATGGGTGTATGATGTGCCGTTTGCTTGCGACAGTAAACGTTGCTGCACTCGTTAAGACCAACGTAATTCTTGATGTATCCAAGCAGAACGTCGCTGATGTCAAAACCGCCCATTCGCCGGTTATCTTCCTCCTTCAGAGCGTATCTTCCAGTTGGAAGTGTGTGACACTTCCGGAAGCTAGCCTCCTCGTATATGGGTGTATGATGTGCCGTTTGCTTGCGACAGTAAACGTTGCTGCACTCGTTAAGACCAACGTAATTCTTGATGTATCCAAGCAGAACGTCGCTGATGTCAAAACCGCCCATTCGCCGGTTATCTTCCTCCTTCAGAGCGTATCTTCCAGTTTTTTAAAAGCGTCATTGCATCATGGAAGGCGGCTTGTATTGTTTGACCTGTAAAACTTCTATACGTTTTTACGTGTTCCAAACATAAGAGACATCCAACAATGCAGTTTGCCTTTCGTAACATATTAATTAACAATTTTTATATTCTCAAATTGCAAGAGGAATTGAATTTGATAATGTCGCCTATAATTTTTTCGCAGTCGATATTCGTTCGCTTTAAAATTATAGTATTTAAAAAATTTCTCGACCAACATTCCGCTGGATGCATCCCGTTTCCTAGCAACCAATCTATTATTATTCCATTCTGCGCTCGCATCCTTTTTATCGTTTTTTTTTAATATCTCATCTTTTGAATCGTGCTACCAACACTTGAAGGGGTAAGCTATTAAATTTGCCATGATGAACGAATTTGAAATGATCGGCCATCGCTGTTCTACTATGCATTTTGAGAAGCCATTCATTTGAGGTCTTCTTGACAGCGACAGTAATGTTCTGGAAATATTAATTGGGCGCGAAACGTTTATTCCGGGCAGCGAGCTGCGTCTTTTCATGGCTCTTCTCTCATGGAGTATTGCTGTGAGTTTCGTTTTCATTATGTTAAGCAACGAGGGAATGTGCCGTTTGTGTTCACTGCGATTGCGCTCCCTTTTTAATAAAAAAGAACTTTATTGGCAATGGCTGTATGAGGAAATTGTATTAGTGAGATTTAAGCCAATTCTGTAGTCTTACAGACAGTTTCATTTATATGCATCACTTCTAAAACGTAAAATTTGAGTTCACCAAGTGCCATCATTTATCATTGGTCTTCCAAAACGGGTTTGTTTGCAAGCCAGTTGGATAGAACATCCACAATAACTGGACGATACTCTGAAAGATTTATTTTATGCAAGTAAAGTGGGGAGAAGATGGAAGACAGTAGAGCTTTCAGGATCATATGGCAGCGTCAGTACGTTCATAATAGCACTTTTTGCGTGTTTATTTTAATTGGTCAACCTAAAGTTTGGAAAACAATTCATAGCAATGCACACAATCCATTGTATGCTGAAAAGATGATTTTAAATATCTTGCAGAGTTCAAATGTTGTGAAGAAATAGGGCACCGCCTGCGAGAAAAAGACGTGAAAATAAAAAGTTAGGAGAGCATCTGAAAAAGTCAGTCCAAACAGTCAGTGCCTTTTTGACGCCCGTTCATGAGCTTCTGTCGTTATTCCAATGCCCTTTTTGTGTAGAATAGTATGCTGACCGCCCTTGAAACGCATAATGAAATATGTGCTTACGAAACGCTAATGGCTGTATGTGCTTGAGAAGACGCAGCAACAATAAAGCAACGTCAAATCATAGACCGTTCGACGAATGTGGATTGCATTTTAAGACATGTATATTCGAGGCTAAAAGCTAGCGGTATTTCGTTGAGTCGATAAACGGCGTTGGGAAACGAGCATACGAGGAAGGCGTTCTGCACTGAACGTGTTATGACACTCTGAAGACAGAAGTGTTTGTTGTAGAAATGTCAACGATCGGGTCTCGACCCAAGCCCACAAAACGAGAGAAGGGTACTCGGCAATTTGTTGAACCTAGTTGACTTCAAAGCGCTTTCTAATGACGAATTATGCGATGTTGGTAAGCAGTTTTGTGTTTTCCACATAGTTCTAATAGATCAGTCGTCTTTTCAAGCTCGATTTATTTGGAATGTTCATTTGATTTTGAATTTGAGTTCTGAATTCAAGCTAGTTTCTTAGTTAAGCTTCCACAGGTCTGTTGTCCATTTAACTAAGAATATCGCTTATTCTTTTTTATTCACTATTTGTGCGCATTTCATTTTATGCAGAGAGTGCAGTTGGTCTCCTTAAAGCTTTCGAGGAAACGCATTTCAGATTATACGACAGAGGGAAAACGCATTTCAGATTATACGATAGAGGGAATTCTATTAGGCTATGTAATCATATTATTGCTTTTGCGAAACGCACAGCTTATGTATGAAGTTTGTAGGAAGTTTCGTTCTTTACAATTCCCATCATAGGATGCGTAAAGAAATGGTCAAGTTTCATGCGATGCGTCATATCATGAGTGCTTTGAAAGCATAAGCCAAGAATATTCATTCGTAGCCGCAGTTGTTGTGAATCAGTGAAAACAGGGCACATTACAGAAACAGATTTTATTCCTTACAAGGATAGAAATAATTTGAAGGAACATATTTGGTCCGTTAGAAAATTTCAGCTGGGAAGAACATGTCTGGCTCGTTGGAAACCCTGACTGCCGATATAGCGGTCTCAGAATGTTTTGTGTCTAGATGGGGACAAGGTTTTCAGACAACCCTGTTGGTGATTTTCAAAAGAAACTATGAGGATAGTCATAATCATTATTATAATGGCAATGTTTTCACCACTCTCAAGAGTCGAAATATTTCCTCGCACAACGTCACTACTTTCAATGTGTGATAACGGAGCAAAGAGCGAGCCTCTCGCTGAACAAGCGATACGCACAACATTAGATAGCATCCACCTGTCCCCATTGGGAATCCATATATAACTGGTCGAAATTGTAATTCATGCAAATGGGGTGCAATTGCATGAATTGCAATTGTGCTGAACGAAATCTTGCTGCAATCATTCGTATGGCTTGTTATTAGCCGAAAACGATACCCTCCTGTAAATAAACTGTTTTGCTGGCATTGTTTCTGTGTGCAAGTTGCCTCTCTTGTTACAAACTGATTTCGAAGCGAAACGTTTCTCTCACTTATATGAGACAACTTCAAATTGTTTCAGTTCGTACAGGAGTGATAAATGATCGTGATATTGTGTCGTTGACGCGAAAATCTTCCACCAGCACTCGCAACATTCTCTGTGTGCTTAATAGCACATCTGATCAACGCTTAACTGCGTCCTGCCATCTCGACGGTGAGTCTGTTTTTGCTTTTATTACTTCCCACTCGATCGCTTTTGTATTTTATTTGTTAGTGTGTTGATTTCATTCCACGTACAAACGCTACTAGATTTGCAGTAGTACTAAATGCCGATCGATATATATATATATATATATATATATATAGAAAATCACTAATTTTTTTCGCCGTTATGACAGGCTCTCTTTTCAGTTTGTTTATTTTGATCCGATTATTTAAAGTTAAGCTTTTGACGGTTGTAGTTTCATGGAGTTCAACGATGAGCTTCATTCGGAAAGTTTACGTTGGTGTTTTTCCTGTCTAAAGTGCG
Organism: Toxocara canis; assembly: GCA_000803305.1. Classification (NCBI taxonomy): domain Eukaryota; kingdom Metazoa; phylum Nematoda; class Chromadorea; order Rhabditida; family Toxocaridae; genus Toxocara; species Toxocara canis. The sequence continues at coordinate 656,426 of JPKZ01003257.1, read as the reverse complement.
TTTGATACTTAGCAACTTTTGCTCATAACTTTTTTGCGTTTGATACTTAGCAACTTTTGCTCATAACTCTTTTTGTGTTGTCGGCTTTTACGTGTAATTTTCATGAATTATAGGGGTTGAGGGTAGTCACATAATAGAATACCATTTCTTTGTTTCGAAAAAAGTTGGCTAAATTGCTTTAGAAAGGAAGTTGATGAACAGGTGAGACAATCTTTACGACAGTGAGAAAAACCCTCTCTACGAGCTAGTATCGAATTCTACAGAACGAATGTTGTTTCGACTAAGCCGTTGCGATTTTCGCAGAGATTTATTTAGACAAGTAAAGTGGGTTGGTTCTATCATGAAACGTAAAGATTAGATGATGAAATTATAGTTGACCCGTAAAACAAATAAAAATTTAGCTCCCTGTGATCGCGAAAACTGAAATGCCCGTTTTCCATATTGTAGGCCATGTCATTATGACTCATAGGAAGCAGAATTCAAATATACTCATAGGAAGCAGAATTCAAATATACTCATAGGAAGCAGAATTCAAATATACTCATAGGAAGCAGAATTCAAATATACTCATAGGAAGCAGAATTCAAATATACTCATAGGAAGCAGAATTCAAATATACTCATAGGAAGCAGAATTCAAATATACTCATAGGAAGCAGAATTCAAATATACTCATAGGAAGCAGAATTCAAATATACTCATAGGAAGCAGAATTCAAATATACTCATAGGAAGCAGAATTCAAATATACTCATAGGAAGCAGAATTCAAATATACTCATAGGAAGCAGAATTCAAATATACTCATAGGAAGCAGAATTCAAATATACTCATAGGAAGCAGAATTCAAATATACTCATAGGAAGCAGAATTCAAATATACTCATAGGAAGCAGAATTCAAATATACTCATAGGAAGCAGAATTCAAATATACTCATAGGAAGCAGAATTCAAATATACTCATAGGAAGCAGAATTCAAATATACTCATAGGAAGCAGAATTCAAATATACTCATAGGAAGCAGAATTCAAATATACTCATAGGAAGCAGAATTCAAATATACTCATAGGAAGCAGAATTCAAATATACTCATAGGAAGCAGAATTCAAATATACTCATAGGAAGCAGAATTCAAATATAAGTTATAAATCATTTGTTTAATAGTGATCGGAGAACTTTCGGAAACCATAAGCCTCAAAAATTTTTGGAAATAATCAAACCGTTGATTGAACACAAGTACTTCTCAAGAAATATTTCGCTGTTTGGACAGTAGAGGTATATAGGGAAATAGGTTGGGGATTTCGATGTCACGCAAAGACGATGAGTTCAGTACCTTTACCAGTCGAACGATTCGATGAGCGCAGCTGTAGAACACAATAAATCCCCGTTTGTTCAGGAGCGAATAGACTCTGCTGATTGCAACCATCTGCTAAAATGATAAAACGAATAATTCCACCGTTTTGAGCGGATTAAGCGGCGCATAATAATATTGTGAAATCTACTTCATTTAGGTCTCTTTCGCGGACCGTATATCTTCTTAAACTCGTTTTAATCTGTATGCTAAACCAGTGCCCAAATTGAGAATAATGGATTCTCCGGGAGTTTTTTAAATTTTGTCGCGAATAACGCCCGATATTTTAATTTTTAGGAGCGACGAATAGTGGTTTCGAAGATATTGAGTTGACAATTCAGGACAACAAGTCGACAAATCCAAGCTGCTCACAGTCAGGCATGCGCGTTTTCTTACTAGAATAGCTTCCTGCGTTTGATACTTAGCAACTTTTGCTCATAACTCTTTTTGTGTTGTCGGCTTTTACGTGTAATTTTCATGAATTATAGGGGTTGAGGGTAGTCACATAATAGAATACCATTTCTTTGTTTCGAAAAAAGTTGGCTAAATTGCTTTAGAAAGGAAGTTGATGAACAGGTGAGACAATCTTTACGACAGTGAGAAAAACCCTCTCTACGAGCTAGTATCGAATTCTACAGAACGAATGTTGTTTCGACTAAGCCGTTGCGATTTTCGCAGAGATTTATTTAGACAAGTAAAGTGGGTTGGTTCTATCATGAAACGTAAAGATTAGATGATGAAATTATAGTTGACCCGTAAAACAAATAAAAATTTAGCTCCCTGTGATCGCGAAAACTGAAATGCTCGTTTTCCATATTGTAGGCCATGTCATTATGACTCATAGGAAGCAGAATTCAAATATACTCATAGGAAGCAGAATTCAAATATACTCATAGGAAGCAGAATTCAAATATAAGTTATAAATCATTTGTTTAATAGTGATCGGAGAACTTTCGGAAACCATAAGCCTCAAAAATTTTTGGAAATAATCAAACCGTTGATTGAACACAAGTACTTCTCAAGAAATATTTCGCTGTTTGGACAGTAGAGGTATATAGGGAAATAGGTTGGGGATTTCGATGTCACGCAAAGACGATGAGTTCAGTACCTTTACCAGTCGAACGATTCGATGAGCGCAGCTGTAGAACACAATAAATCCCCGTTTGTTCAGGAGCGAATAGACTCTGCTGATTGCAACCATCTGCTAAAATGATAAAACGAATAATTCCACCGTTTTGAGCGGATTAAGCGGCGCATAATAATATTGTGAAATCTACTTCATTTAGGTCTCTTTCGCGGACCGTATATCTTCTTAAACTCGTTTTAATCTGTATGCTAAACCAGTGCCCAAATTGAGAATAATGGATTCTCCGGGAGTTTTTTAAATTTTGTCGCGAATAACGCCCGATATTTTAATTTTTAGGAGCGACGAATAGTGGTTTCGAAGATATTGAGTTGACAATTCAGGACAACAAGTCGACAAATCCAAGCTGCTCACAGTCAGGCATGCGCGTTTTCTTACTAGAATAGCTTCCCACGTTAACATGGCAGAAATTCCGCTCCGTATACCACCACGCTTTTTGAATACTGGGAATCGAATCGGATAGGAACTGAAAATGTCCACGCAGAATTTTGGGAAGATTTTAAATGTTTTCATCTATAGTGAGGCGAAAAGGGAGCAGTAAGCTAGCGATTTCAAAGCGCTACTGGAATGCCTCTAATGGAAAAATTCCATTTCGCTTAATAAGACGCATGTTGAGGCGTATTATATGTCCTTTTAGAATAAGTTACACTATAACTGAATTGGAAACAAAACCTTAAACTAACAAAACATCGTCTAATTATTTAAGGGATTTTTAAACTTCAGAACCGATGGAGGAAACCGGTTACTTTATTTATTTATTTTTAGAAAATTTTCCAGTTTGTTCCGGAAACCGAAAAGAACTCATGCAAGGCGTTTCGTAAAGCCAGTTTTCTTTTGAAGATTTTTTTCGTAATCAAAATAAGGTGATTTTATATCTTATCCAAAAGACGACACGGAATGACCTTTCGAGCTTATTCATCGACTTTGGTAGCGTAAATTTTTCGCTTGAACTGCGTTAGTTTCGTAATGTTTTCTACTGCATGATTTAATATGCTCTTTTTTAAAAGAACATACAACAAAATAATATTTGTTTGATCATATAAAACAGTCGTCATTCTAAGACGATGTTTTTAGTGTGTATGTTATTGTAGCACCTAATTACAGTTGTTGGGCGAGTGAGGACAATCGCTGATGCGTCAACGTCAACGGAAGTCGGGAACGTGCAACAAATCTCAGCGGACGTTCCCACCCTTAAAACCACACAGGCGGCAGCATCGCAGAGTTCGACATCTGATGCGGACCATTACATCCTTTCAGAAAACAATATTGCCTCATCAATTCCCGAAGATAAGTGCTCACCCCTGAATGCACCAGTTAGCCGCTTCTCGCGAATCACTTCTAAAATCCGGAACTCTGTTCGTAGAATCTCAGCTACCTTTAGCACTGCATTGGGTATGTCGTCGCTATCTTCCGCGCGATCGATACCACCCAAAGGCGATGAAGTGGATGCTCCAACAATGCCAACGGCACAGCAGAAGCCGTCGCCAATGTCTGGCTGTCCTATGCGCCCAATTCCGGATTCTTCCCAGCCCTCTCCCTCTCCACATTCACATGTTGGTGTGGAATCCAAGCAAATTACGGCTACTGAAATATTGCCTAGTACTAGTAGCTTAAGTCAGGAATCTCCACTTCATCTACCTGTCGAACATGTACTGCCAGCTACCCCTAACTTGCCCCACCAAAGAAATGCACACGAAAGGAAGCACGTAGAAGCACCAGTATTACACGCTGCTGCAGCTGCTGAGGCACCTATATCATCGGTTATAACATCAACAAAAGGAGGTCATCAACAAATCCACCAACATTCCTTCAAAAATCCACGCATAGCGAAGCCGATTGGTACGGCTGCGAAAATCATACCACTGAATGAAACGAAGGCAAATGATAATAGCTCACGAATATCAGCGATACCTGAACATGAACATTTTGGTGGCGTCCTGTCAGACACGAAATGCAAAGATGTAACTCCGGTGTTCTCTTCATCACTGGACGATATCGAAACTGTTTCTGATGATCGTTCGATAGCAAAGTCCAAGGTGAGCAAATTTTCGGAAAAGCTTTCGAGAATCGTGCATTCCTCTCACAAGCCATCAAAACATAAGTCGGAACCTAAGCATCATAGACCCAGATCAGGCTCTCTCCTTGCTGCCGTGAAGGACAAATTCTCGCTTTCGAATTCAATGCGCAAAAGATCGCTTTTCCGCTGTGAAGATCACTCGCTAATTGCAGTGCCCATCGAGGCCATTCGAACCCGTTCACCCTCGGACGGCAGCGAGCCTACAGCAAATCTAAAAGGCAACAGGCCGTATGCGGCTGACAGAACGACGAGACCGGCTTCGTGGAATGTTGAAACAGAACTGCGCGCGGTAAACGAACGGCGAGTACAACAAAAAACTTGGATGCTTCAGAAAAATGAAAAAAGCACTTTGCGAGATCACACAATCCGATTGGGATCCCAAACGTCCCTCTGCAAAAGAGAAACAGATAGGGTGATTCACGAAGACAGCAAAAACGAGGCGATACCAAAAAACGATCTGTCCCATATAACGGTAGAAAGTACAAAACCCGTTGTAGGAACGGGTGAAGGTCATCATGCGGTTCTTCAAAGAATTCGACAAGACAGTCAACAGCATTCTACTCCGAAAATGTCGCATCATATGGAGATTTTAGTGGACGCTGACGATGTTCAACACACTTCGTCTGGGGAAAACAAAACGCATTTGCTTCATGAAAGGAGCAAGCTGGATGCACATGCAATAATTGCAGGATCAACGATACCGACCGATGCCGGCAAAAGTTCGCAACAATTTGATCAACTCCCAGCGAAGGAATTGGAAAGTACCGTTCCTGTCCAGGAGTTAACTCTTCATTCGGAAATACTCGCCCTTGCTCCTCGTCAAAAATCTAGAAGTATTAAAAAAATTGCAATGCAGTCAGAAATATCCCCAACAGTGGCTTCTACAGAAAAGATTTCATGCGTGAACAAACTCGCAAACATGGCTGACAAAACTGACGTCGAATCGGCGAAAGTTTCGTCCGATCAGCATTTAGCTAAGATCGGATACGAAAAAGAAAAAGTATTGACTCTGAACGACGTTGAAAAACTAACAAATTCATTAATGAACGACGTCGACTCTTCGAGGACATCTGTTCCTCACCTAAAAGAATCAACAGCAAGAGATATTGAAAAAATGCAAGATTCCCTCAAGTTGATTGACAAAACTGTTTCTGCTGACTCTGAAGAACGCTCGGACGGAAATAAACAAACCGAAAACAGCCTGAAGGGCATTAATGGATTTTCAGATTTAGAACCGCCACGCGGGGATAGTAAATGGTCTTCAGAAACCATAGTAGATCCCGTCGTTAAAACAAAAGTCGACCTTGTACCAGTGAAAACTGATGGCCGAAGAGTTTCCGATATAGGCCCTGCACAGTTTCAAATGGAAGTCAGACGAAGGTGGTGTAAGTTTTTATGTCTTGAGAAGTATTTATGCTGCAGTACGGCTGTTAAACTGTTCCGGTCCAGGACTGAACAAGCCTGCCCACAGCGGAAAGTGTTTTATGCTGTTTGAAAACGGACATGTAGATCAATTAATGAAAGAGGAACTATTCAATTGATAAATCGATAAAACTGGTTAAATCCGCTCTGGCTTATAATGAACTGTGAGTTCTAGCCCTCTATTTTTAAATTGGCCTATTCCCTCCTAGCCAAGATTGGAAACGACTGACTTTGATCACCGCCTTTAACGCGAAGGCGCGAGAGAGCAAGTTGCAATTCGCGAATTGCAGTGAACTGTAAAGTCATACGAAATCTAGAATTTTTGTAGCAGGTGAGATAACTTGCTCTCCCAGGTACACATGACTTCATATTTTTACGATAAGTCCAGCTGATCGTTCACGAGTAAAAGTCTTTCAAAGAGCACTTCTTCAAAGTTTCATGACAGCATTCCGAATCACTATGCCTAAAGTACAAATTAGGCTCCAAACTGTGTTGCATTCACACTTAAGGAGGTTAGGGCTGAAATGATTGAAATCGAAAAAGCAAACAAAACGACTATTTGCTTGGATGTGCTGTCGAGCCAAAATATACGACGTACTGCTATGAATGCCTCCAATCAGTGTGCTTAAATTCCATCGTACTTCTCATGAAAATTCAATTTTGAGGCGCTAACAACGAAATCTTTTAGAAAACTGTTGAAGTGTCGGTGGCATTTGAGCTGACAGTTTTAGGATATGATGATAGTCTTTTCTCGTGATGTGCGCATGCACTATTATATGAATTTCGGCACTCATTGCAGACAGCATAAATTTAGATTTCTGTTCTAGACTGTTGCGTGAACCGATAGGACATTCATGGAATTCCTTCATCGTTTATTTAATACATTCTTTCTCATGCCTTCGACATTTATAGCGTCAAATTTAGAATATTTTTGCAACAAGCCGCCTTCTTCTATCTTCCTTTTTCCTGTGGTTCCTGCGGATTTCTGTGGTCCTTCAACCCGCAACATAAGCACCGATTATTTTGGTCAAGAACTTTCTGTTCTGCTTTGATTTAGACATATTTCCAGGGTATGGTCATGGAAATAATGACCATTTATTGCGTCAAATTTAGAATATTTTTGCAACAAGCCGCTTTTCAGCATCACGTGAGATGAAAGTGACCGAAAACGAAAGAAAGCCGAAGTGTGAGAAAGAGAAGATAAGCGTCATAGAGCAATCTAGAACCTGTCATCATTTGGAGCCATCCGCATCCCCCCATCAAAATGAGAGACTAAAACGTAAGAATTGAAATTTTTCAGTTGATTTTGTTTTAGTAATACCGCAGTATTGCAAAGAAGCTGGGAGCCGTGGGGATTCAATCATTAACATTTGTACATTAACTATTCCGCCTCTAATTGTTGTCGTTATGTTGCGCATCATCGCGAAACTTATGCCCCGCTTCTGGGCGGTAGTGTTGTTCCTCTAGCCGAAAAGGCCAGTTTATTGCTTACATTTTTTTGCTTAAATATCTCACCTGTTGTTCGCCTGAATGGGCAGCGGAACTTGTAGTTGCACTGAGATTTTTCACCCCTTCGCAGCTGGTACGCAATATTTGACTCGTATGAGAGTAAAAACTTCTTTAAGAAATGTTGATTCGGTTTTGCTCACTTTCTGTTCTCGTTACGATTCCACACAGACTATTTTCCCTATTTGTGAACTGAGAATATTAACATAGTGTCGGTGTTTCTTTTGGTTGGAAGTGCTATACAGCATGGGGAATTGCGTTCTTGTTGTACATGTGATAGCTCGATTACGTTGTAGATTTCTCACCTCTTTGCAGATGTGCTAATGAAAATTCC
>JPKZ01003257.1:633607-646673 GCA_000803305.1 Toxocara canis | reverse complement strand
AGAATGATTTTGACGAAATGTTTTGTATTTTTTAAAAAGCGATCGGCGTTTAGAGCCAGTAGCAAAGCTGAGTACGAGAACAGAGGAGGATAGCGAAGAACAAAATCGATTTAAAAGTGGTTTGATCAGAATGCGGTGCTCGTCAACACCTGCGCAGGAAGCAGACCGTTTCTCCGAGCAAGCGAAACTTGGTGACATTTCATCTACGTTTAATTTCCAAAGAATTCTTTCATTTATTATAAGTACGAAAGTTGTACCGTGCCAACAGTTTTGTTTAGATTATTCATCAGAAGTGTCTGTGTGAGAAATCGTGTTATTCATAACTTTTATTAATCTCTGTTTTTCGCAGTATTGCCGAAGAAGTGAAGTTGCTCCCTTAAAGTAGCAAAGGAAAAGCACGAATCAACGTTGAGGGCTTGCGGAGAAGCCGAGAAATGTGTGCTTGTTTTGAGACAACCGAATGTCGTTCTCACTCGTAAAGTACCCTATCACTCATGCCTATCAATAAATTTATCAAAGACCAAAGACTGCATTTGCCTAACCTGTGCATTCCCCAGTTAAGGAGCGAAGTGCGGAGTGGGTCGATCTTCATTAAATGCAGCCCCCACAGCGCGTCTCACATCTGACGAGTCGCCATTCGCCCACGAAGCGGCTTTTGGTTTCATGGCTAACTGCTACCGGTATACTCGCTCCGTGAAGAGGTGAAAGGCGTCATTAGCCTGCGGATGGATTCGAACTGGTGATGCATTGAATATGAGCAGACCAGCTTACCATTACGTCGATTTCAGCTCGGAAAAGAGCGCTAATGGTTGAACTCGAAATGCTGCATGCATCCGCTTTGGTAGACTCCAACGATGCATTATATTCGAAATTCGTCGAGCCCACCGACAAAGCCAACAAAACATCCAGTGATTTTGGTACGTTCACGAACTTTTGCGAGCTTCAATGGTTCTGCTGTGCGCATTTTTCTTTCGTCACTGGCAGTTGATTCAGATTTTTTGTTGCTATGGGCGTCACGAGTCGAGTTTGAGTTATTCACTGAGATCGAAATCTTTTCTGGCGAATAAAAGAGAAGGCATTTTATGACATACACTGCGCTTTTAAGCTCCATTCCTCCAGACAGAAGAAAAGCAATCAGAAATCCTATGGAGAGTGTGCGGGGAGGGGAAGGAAATAACTGAATACGAGCTTCTGCGAGGAATACTTTTAGGAGAACAGAGCGTGATAGCGCAAGCTGAACTATTGGCCGCATCGCGTGGTGCATTCACCCCTCGTATCAATCCTAATTCGTCGCTTCTTCAGCTCAAAAGGACCGTTGCTGAACGGAGAAGTAGGTGTTTACTTCTTGGCCTAAAATTGAGTCAAAATTAGGCAGATAGTCTAGAAAATACTGCATTATGCGCATATTTATCTTGATTGCACGATACTGCATCTTGTCTAAAATACGCATATTTATCATTATGCGCATCTATGTTCATACCAAAAAACGAATTAAGAGGAGAAAAAAGGCAGCGATTATAGCAGGGCTGTTTATTGTTTCCATTCGAAAGCATGTATGCCAATGAATCATTGCGATCTGAATAGAATAATGCTCGCACCTTTATGAAAAATTCATACTTTAAATGAAATTCATTGAGGTTTCCATGTCAAACCCAAGGAATGTGCGAAGACAACGGTGAACAGCGAAGGACCTGCTTCGGAAGGGTATGCCTTTCAAACATTCAAATTAAGGAGATCGATTTGTGTGTCGTTGTTTGACAGGTTTATGATTTTGTCGTGCGTAAAGGATTTATTGCTGAATGGTTTTGAACAGATTCTGATAGAACATTAAGAAATTCATTTTTTGAAATGCAAAAGTCAAATGTTGTAACGTCACAGACTCTCATCTTTCGCTTTTCAGGCATCTGCAAGACAGTAAACTACCATCAGCAAAGGAGATCAAACAGTCACTTTTGAAATGGTGCCAGTTTCATCTAAGAGACTATCCTGTTAGCATTTAACGCTTTCTTAACGTAACTATCCGATAAAATGTCACTCGTTTTTTTTTCGAAAGACAGCATTGGAAATATGAATAAACAACTCGCCTGTCTTCTCTTAGGCACTCGAAGTATCTTATTTCGATACTTTCAAAGAAGATGATTGTAGCGGAAAAAAAGAGCAACTTTTTTCCTGATCGACTAGCACCAAGTAGGGGGAAATGTTTGGCAGCGAAAGGCGAGAAGTCGATAAGAATATTTTGCGTCTTTGAGAACTTTCATGCAATAAAATCTTTTTAGGAATTCTTTTTCAGCTAAAATCTCTTTTAGCTAAAATTCGTTACGTTATCACTGCTATCGGATCTGAATGGTACAGTATGGAAGGTCGGCGGTATTATAAGGTAGAGTGGTATGTGTGGTTGAATTATAAATTATAAATAATTCCAAATAATGTGAAGCTTTCTCTCATCTCCAGATATGAAGAGAGGACTGTCGTTGTTGTTATGCGTTTTCAACGCAACGAAATAGCGTATGGGCCAGATGTCTGCCCGCATACATATATAAGTGCTTGCAGATATGCGTGCTTTTCTGTCTGTGCGATAGCTGAAATTCATGAGTCAGGAATGCTTTCGCGATGAAGTTTAGCGAGCTCACTCTGAATGGTTCTAGAAATCGAGCATAATTCACAGATTCGGGGAGTAGTATTGGCGCATGGAACAAAAATAAAGTGGAAAACGTAGGTGAGGAGGGTATTTGCTCTCAATTTCAATTCTTCGGGCAGAACTGTGGGTTTGTACGATGCAAAACGTTGCACACTATATGCTATACTTAAGGCAGTTCGTAGTGTGAATTCCTGAATGAAGAGTTGGTAATTTTCGGAAATTGAGCGCAAAAGTCCGGGGAAAATGACCACGACGGGGCGAGATCTCGTGAACATATCGCTTCAACGTCATCACTTCACGGTGCTCGTCGAAAGCAACTGTCTAACCGTAGACTATGCAGAAAAGTTCTTGCACAGCTGGGAGCGCCTCATTTGATTCTCGGACATCTGTAACACCGTTTTAAGCAGGATTGGGGAAAGCGCATGTCGTGCCAATCCGTCTGGCACGCATTGCAGTTTTTCCTTATTCTAGGCGCCAGAAACTGGATGACATGGCGAATTAGAAATTTGCAGCATTCCGATGTACACTTATGGTTCCAGATTTAATCGTAAGCAATAACTGATCGCCATTTTTAGGTAAAAGTATGGAATTTTTCGTCGTGTTGGGCGGATGGAATGGCATTTTGTGCTTTGGCGCATTGTTTCGCGACGAAGTCAACGCGCTTCGACTTCCACAAGTTGAACCCCCAGAATAGAAGGGAGAATCTCACACTCGCTTTTAATGTGGCCGAGTTAGTTTGTTCACTACTCATATGAGGAGGAAATTTTTCAGTGAAGCTTATGCGTTCCTTCAGTTCATTTTATAAAATTGTTTTGCAGTTAGAAGCAAGATTACTCTTACTCTTCCCAGATCTTTTTTGAATTTTAAACAAGTGCATGTGGAGAGGCACACGTTACATTTCTCGAAATTTTCAGGTCTTAGAATTTTTGTTTTAAAAGAAGAAGAACATTTCACAATATAATCGAAAATTTAAGGTACTTCAGGCCGCACTTATTCATGCTGGTGGTTTATGATGATGTCTTCGCCCTAATATCTTACCACGCTTCCTGCAGAAACGGTAGACAATGTATAAGTTGTCCCGACGCATCATCATTCGTTATGAAAAAGATCTGGCAATAGCTCAGTGGTAGAGCCCCGCTTCGCGTGCGGGGAGACCCGGGTTCCATTCCCGGCTGCTTTCCACCATACCACTGGCAGCCCACCCACCGGGTGGTTAGCAACAGGCTAAAACAGCCAAAGAGATGGCTGTGCTTGGTGTGCGATTGCCTCAGTAACATCGAGACACGGCACTGAAGGCCCGAGCGGTGACGTACTATATATATATATATATATATATATATATACATAATGCATCACTGTTTTCTCAAGCCCGTTAACACTGCAACTTTTTTAAAATCAGTTCTTTTCAGAATTTTTTGGGGTTTTTTGGGTGTTTGCTCATTGCGGAATGGGGAATGCCTTGGTCAGGTTCATTGTACGTTGATGGGCATGATTTTTTTCATAAAAGTTTCTACGAGGAAAGCATCTTCCATACTCTGGGAAGGAATGCACAACTTTTTGTTGCTCAAATTTAGTACGGTTTGTAGCCGTTTATAGGTGTCAGCCGCTACTTTCAATCTGCTCCTGGGTGCCTGAAAATTTTCTCGAAATATTTTTACCCATGTGGAACATAAACTAGAAGGAAACTTTAAAGGATTTTTCATCCAGCTTTATGTAGTGTTTTGTAAAGATATGCACAGCGTATGTGGAGAGGTGGGAGTCCGGTTAGATTTTTAGCAATCGACGGTTGCGTCATGTTTCCGGAAAGCATGAAAATATTTTTGAATGAGATTTCTGAAGTCGTCACAATATAAGGAGTCGTGCTGCCGAAGAAGCGATTCTTTTGATCTCCCCGGAGACTCGATCCTTGATCTCCTGCCAAAATTTTGATCCTTGGTCGGGCCTTTTGATGGTTGTTGCTTGGCAGATTGGTTGACTTAAATTGAAAGATGACCGTAGAAAATGTTTTTTTTTTCTTGATGGTTGCAGAACGTTTCATTTCGGGTTTCAGGAAGAACGGTGTAGTTCCACTTCTGGAGGTTGACGACATGCTTGAGATGGGCGATAACCCTGATTGGAAATGTGTTTTCGTCTATGTACAGTCGTTTTATCGAAATTTCGGTAACCGAACCTCATTGCACAACGTTGACTAAATCTTGAATTTTTCGAAGTTGTGCGTTGCCGCTTCATTTTATGGATCGCGTCGAGTCTTATTACTGACACTCAGAGCTAGCTTTTTCATATTCCCAACGGATTACATATGTGACGGTGCGACAAAGCTAATTGTTTTTCAGCTTTTTAAAGAACATTTTCTGCTGTGATGACTGTAATGAGAATTACTGAATACACTAATCCAATGAGAGTTTTATTGACCCAAACGAATAAACTAAAGCGGTTTTCTTTCTTTTTCCATAACCATAAATACTGGGATCAATTTGCTAAGAAAAGGTATTGCTAGGAATTGTAGTTGATAAGAAGTTGATAAAAATTGCAGTGGCTATGATCGCTTTTTAAAGTGGCGGACCCCTGATCTGTAATAAGGGAAGTAAGGGAAGGGTAACAGATGAAAAGTGGATTACGATTTTACTTTGCTTGGCAGCGGTGATAGTGACAGAGCTTTTGCAGGCTTAATTTCAAATGGAACGTCCGATATGCTCAACTGTATTTTCACAAAATATATGCCCGGAAGCGTGTGATCACGCCTTTTTGTATGTGTGTAAACTGCGAATGTATCTTGAAATCGCAAATTTAAATGCACCCGTCGCTTCCTTTCTGTTTGGTTGTAGTGAAATGATTTAAAGATTTTATGCGCAGCTATGAACGAAACCAGCTGCAGCACAGTGCTTATAACAGAAACCCTTTGCTCGCACTAGCAGCTTTTGTAATCAATCGTAGGCGCGTAAAGTCACTTACAACTGAAGTGTTAAATGTTAGTTGTTTCTAGCATTCACCTTACTTTTAAATCGTTTGTCGTTTTCGCTTAAGCTCGTCGCAGAGTGCTTACAATGAAAATATCGTAACTGAACGCTCGGTTCGCTAGCAGCCAACATTTCCCAGTTCAGATGATAAATTGGTAGATGAAGTGGGAGATTAAAAACAATTTTATGGATCGCGTCGAGTCTTATTACTGACACTCAGAGCTAGCTTTTTCATATTCCCAACGGATTACATATGTGACGGTGCGACAAAGCTAATTGTTTTTCAGCTTTTTAAAGAACATTTTCTGCTGTGATGACTGTAATGAGAATTACTGAATACACTAATCCAATGAGAGTTTTATTGACCCAAACGAATAAACTAAAGCGGTTTTCTTTCTTTTTCCATAACCATAAATACTGGGATCAATTTGCTAAGAAAAGGTATTGCTAGGAATTGTAGTTGATAAGAAGTTGATAAAAATTGCAGTAGCTATGATCGCTTTTTAAAGTGGCGGACCCCTGAGCTGTAATAAGGGAAGTAAGGGAAGGGTAACAGATGAAAAGTGGATTGCGATTTTACTTTGCTTGGCAGCGGTGATAGTGACAGAGCTTTTGCAGGCTTAATTTCAAATGGAACGTCCGATATGCTCAACTGTATTTTCACAAAATATATGCCCGGAAGCGTGTGATCACGCCTTTTTGTATGTGTGTAAACTGCGAATGTATCTTGAAATCGCAAATTTAAATGCACCCGTCGCTTCCTTTCTGTTTGGTTGTAGTGAAATGATTTAAAGATTTTATGCGCAGCTATGAACGAAACCAGCTGCAGCACAGTGCTTATAACAGAAACCCTTTGCTCGCACTAGCAGCTTTTGTAATCAATCGTAGGCGCGTAAAGTCACTTACAACTGAAGTGTTAAATGTTAGTTGTTTCTAGCATTCACCTTACTTTTAAATCGTTTGTCGTTTTCGCTTAAGCTCGTCGCAGAGTGCTTACAATGAAAATATCGTAACTGAACGCTCGGTTCGCTAGCAGCCAACATTTCCCAGTTCAGATGATAAATTGGTAGATGAAGTGGGAGATTAAAAACAATTGCTAGTGAGTGTGGAAATCAGCCATTAGCGAAATCACCGATTACGAAAATGAAAAAAGAAAATTCGCTCTCTCCCTCTCGGATTCCCTGCTCTCCTGCTTCCTTGCATGTGAGCTGAGCTGAACTGTCTTTATCTTAATGAACAAAGAAAAATGCACATGGATATGACAAAGATACAACGATATATGTACGAACATACGCATATATACAGTATGCAAATTCTCATAAAAGAAGATCCCTCCCACCCGCGTACCAATGTTAGGGAATTAAAGAAATTTCGAGAAGAAATAACGTGAGCAAACTTATGTAACCCGTGTGAGTTACGCTCGTTGTTCGAGCTCTTCGGAAATCTCACCTGATTTTAGTAATGCAGACAAAAGGAAGGCGTCGAAATAATGCCGAAAACTAAATCGCATACAGCAGAAACCAGCGAGTGTTCACGGACAGGAGAAACTAAATGAGAACATGCTCCAGCTTTGCATGACTTACAAAATCTGCGAAATGCGAGGCGAACTGGCCGACCGAGCTAGAATTAAACAGCAGCGAACTCGGCTAAGCAAAATGCAACGCGTAATGAAATTTTACTGGGTAAACTCTAAAATCCAGCATTCTTCCAACCCCACTTACTAAAAGACCCTGCCAACATAGCATATCATAAATGCTCCCTTCTTGGAAAAGGTAGTCTTTCTATTCTACCATCAATCTAGCGAAATACTCCCATAAGCGTTTTCTTCTCGTCTCATTAACCCTGTCCACTCGTACACGGTTAATGAGGTGAAAAGAAAACATATCTTTAAGCACGCCATTCAAACAACACAACAAATACAATTAATTGACACATCAACCCCTCATATATTTATTTGGTCGTTTTTCTGGCCGTATTTGCATAGTGGCAGTGCTTCAGTGCATCTGAGTGCATGATGCGCACCACAAAACGAATTGGGGAAGTAATTAAGAAGGTGGCGATGACAATCCTTGCAGTTTCAAACTATAAGCAGAACACTGAGTGCATCAACTGGCACTTCATCAATAAATCAAAATGCAACAACAATGAACGCAAAGCGCACATTTCATTTGCATTAAACAAAGAATACCCGCTGTAAAGGGAATAAGAACATTTGACGACGCGCATGAAACTCCGATCACAGAGAGCAGTTAGTACAAGTCGCGAGTAGATCAACACTTACACACCGGAAGAAACAGTGCCAGCGTCCTCCCACTACTGTTCAGAAATTATGAATAGCCGCATTTAAGCGTATGCAGAAGGCGGGGAGATGTAACTCTCGACAAACGTTTTGGATGTACCTAGAAGATCAGAACACAAGCACATTCGTCAGGCTGATCGGAGCTTACGTGCACCATCCTCGAGAACACTACGATCACCTCGCAACAGATAATATACTACCGCGAAAAAAAAACGATACGAAATGATCACAGCGAAACAAAAGAATGCGCTAGTACGGATTAAACCGATGAGTGGTACTGATAAGCCAATTGGAAAACGATGAGATTTCATCGACCCCGTGCCAAAGACTGAACTAAATAAGCTGAATATTCGTTAGCACAAAGCGGCAGAACGGCCAATATTTAAAATGCAAAAAAGGTCGCCCATCGCTTTCCATTGTGAACATTTGTAGAAGTCGAGATGATGCATACACAACTCGTAATGAGCAGCACATTAAGGACAATCCACAGTGAGCGTTATGAAGAGTAACGAAGTTAGAAAGTCGTAAAAATAAGATAAATGAATAAGCATTAAGAAATCAACACGATTCGACTAAACCTGTCCTTAAACAATGCAAAACTATATATAACCCGTAATCGCTCCAAAACGATACGCAACGCCGACCTCTAACATCATCCCCCACATCCCTATCATTCGAAAGAAATACCTGACACTGCAATTTACATAACGTAATTTAAAAAAAAAAAAGAATCAGAGGTATCGAATCGTTTGTAAGAACTTTTCAGTAAACAGTGAAGTGGCAACAGTAGCGAACAGTTCTGTTGAGTGTCCTATATGATAAAACTGAACTTTAGTGAAGAACGGCGAGGCGAGTTGCGAACTCGACTGGAATGCTGCATAGAGCTTCGATGAGCTCATATCCTTGAAAGCTTGTATACGACTGTTGAGCACGGGCGTATTGGCAGCATTCCTGGGCGATCGATCGGGTGCAACCGTTTGCTGTGTCAGGTACAGCTCCATTACATTGCACAAATACCGAATCCTTAAACAACCATTTTAAGGACTCGGTATTTATAATTATAGCCAGTGCATTATTTCGATAGAATCTAGGCTGATTCAGTGTCCCCTGCAGAACGAACCAAGAAAACAATTTATCAAAACAGTTCCATTAAAATTTCTCCTCGTGTATTTCTCTCTTACCCTTACCTGGACATTGTGAACATCGCTTTTTTGTAAATCCAGCGACTCGATCTGCAACATTTCATCGAAACGGGACAACAAGACCGTACTGCATAGGGCTATGCCAAGTATTCATGAATAAAAAGTAGCTAAAAACTGATGCAGGGAATGCATAGGTGAGTGTAAACCACTGCTTCGAAGTTCTTTTGTGTTCGGAACGACGTGGAATGATTACAGCTGACTCAGCACTGGGAAGAATGTACGCAGAGTGATTTCTGGAACTGCGGAACACACTCTGCAAACTTTAAATTTTGCATAAACTCGCATATTTCAAATTAGCAAAATAGACCTCAATGCTTAAAATCATCTTGAAACAGGAATGTGCAGCCGAACGTCGAATCAGTCTTGGTCATTTCGAATACTTACATAAATGCTCGCGACAACGTTGCACTGTAGTGACGCACTCAACTCATTTGGTCGGTAACAGCCGAATGAAATTTCTTGAATATGAGAACGGAAATGCACGACTAAACGAATAAAAACAGAGATGTTTTTTAAAAAGACAGCTTAACGTCACCTCACTGAGAAAGGTTGCTTTTTGGAGAGACCAATTATCGAGAAGAATGAGCTCGATTTCTCATCGCTGTGAACATGGAAAAGCCAATCGATGAGACGCATTAGCGATTCGTTGCCCTGTTGCAATCCGAACCCATATTGTCTCAATGTCAGCTTCACTATCTTGTCAATTATCAGCACAAATGCCGCTTCGTTTGTGACGTATCTGAAAGTTAAAATCAAACACTATGCATAATATCCTCCTTGATAAAGGGTGGTTTAGCAGTTACGATGTTTTGCTCGATATTAATTTTTGACACTTACAACTCTTTGCCTAATCAACATGTCCTGAATAAGAAGAGTAACTCAGCGAACGAACTTCTCGCAGCCAATCCTTTACACCGCTTTAGCACAACTCTCCCCTGCTGTTTCGAACAGCTCGTCGCCAATACCTTCACGTCTTTGTCCGCCCTAAACGAGACTTCTGAACTAAAAAAAATCGCTGATCGCCCCCGAGACAAAATTCACATATCAAAACAGCGCAAGTAAAAATTATAGCTCACTTGGGTTTAATACCAGAGGCATATTCCAGCAGACTCTTCAGCGTCGTTGTTTCTTGGGCAGCCGATGTGCAGTTTTGAAGCGACTTTTGCATAAACGCGTGCAACGTGAGAAACTGAGGCGTCACTCCGTTCTCTGAGCTAAAAAGACAACAATGGAAGATTCAGTGGAACAAAACTGATCGGAGCAGATTTCAAGCAAAAAAAAAATATCCATGATAAAAATAAGACCGCGTAAGTTCATGGTTGGAGAGCGAAAGAAAAATTAAGAGCTGTACCAAAGCGAGATGGTGAAAGAAAAGGAAAATTCATTCCCAACCTCTACCCGTCCCGTTCGAGTTAGAACCATGTTGTGGGGGCATGAAAAGATGCTAGGAATAGCCAGTTTAGCGACGCCAAACCACTTCCGATTTCATCCTGCTGATAACAAAATGAAAAGATAAGTCACGCATATTTAGAAAAGATGCCCTAACCTTGGCAAAGTAAGCAAATACTGCTGACAGAAATTTGGCAGTGAGGCACAGTTGACCACCACCGACCAATCACACGGCCCCGTTCCTAAACGAATATAATAACTGATCTGCTGCAGTTGCTGTTTACTTGCTTTTTTAAGGATTATTGGTTGAAGAAACCGAATCGTTCTTTAAAATGATTTGTCACGGATAGCACAGTCTGGTCACAGCAGACAACGAACGTGGATGGACACCAACTATTTCCACCAAGTAGCCGCAAACGCTCTCTAAAACGTGCTTTCTCAACAAAACAATCAACTGCACGTGCAATCGTTTGCCGAAAAAGAAAATGCAAAGTTACAAGTTTGGCTTCAAAACTTAACGGATATTAGTAACAGGAGCCTAACCTCGACCCGCAAGTTAACAACCACTTTTTTATTGAAAACGTTTCGGCAGAACTTACTTCAAGGGATTCCCTCTCTGCTTGAGCTCATCAAACTGGACATGGTGACCAGGCGTACTGATAAGTAAAATCAGGCAAGATGGATTCGTAGTACTGCAACGCTATCGCGAACAATGCCGACGAAAATTAAGCGTGAAGAGAATTCCGCCCTTGATCTTCCATTACGGCAAAACGATATCTTGCGAAAACACGCTTTCACATGAACCAAAACTATTCTCGGTGTATTCAGCAGCCGCGACCGAAGTGCTTCCTAAACCCTTCTTTAAAAGGTCCGTCCGACTTTTTTTCCTGCTAATTGTGTAAAACTATGGGACGATTACGAAAATCATACGTATGGAAACCAAACGAAGAAATCGAAGAAAAAACAAAATGTGGAGATAAACTTGTTACATATCATCATAATAAAATGGGGCGATATGTAATAAAAATTATTGAAATTAGAAAATCAAAATGTGGTCGCGCGGAAAACATACGGGTAAAATAAGTGGCAATGCAACTCTCGACAAGCTTCAACGCTGTTGACACCTGGCTTGCGTTAAGTGAATCGACCACCGTTCGCATAGTTAGCAAAACTAACGGTGATTCACAGTTCTCGCTCAACCAATCGCAGAATGCCTTCGAGAGAGCCTCTAAAATTAAATTCCATTTAAAAGTTGCCTCCATTTTGAAAAGAAAAACCATAACAACTTATAATTTAAATTTCATTTTCTTTGATGATGAGTTAACGCCAGCACAGGATGTAAAACAGCTCCCAATGCTGAAAACGGCTTCTTCTACTCTCTTATGTTCACCCATCCACATCCCAGTAAACGACAATGACTTCTATATTCTCAAACGTACATGAAGATTAGGTCCGAGAAAAAAGTGCCCGCAGCAAATCTTCTTTGAACACTCTCATCTATCTTCCTCGAATACTTCATCAAAAAGCAATTTACCTCCCAACTTCACGTCTGTTATATGCGCCCAGAAAGCGGTCAGTTCGCGCGGCAGACACATAGGTTGATCGGTTGTATCGCCTAAACACTCTCACCGTTACATATCAAACCAAACAAAAATTACAAGATTCAACCTTTCTTTTAACAACTGGTTTTGCATGTAAAATTTTGGAGGTGGGAGCTACAACATCAATAAGGGAACAACTATACGACCGTTAAATAGCCAAATCGAGTTGTGGTTTTGAAGGCACAAAATTAATTCACTCCGACAATTGCTCTAGTTTATTACCCGTTTCTTTTATTTAAAATAATTTTTGTTGCATGTGGCTTAACCAAGTTCTGCTCTTGTATACTTTCCAGAATTCAGCTAATTATTCAAGCACCTAGAGCTCCTTATCGCGTGGCGATTCCAAGCTTCCTAGCATTACGACTGATCTGAGTTTGCTCCGCTATTAAATACGAACTGCAGAGTCCGGAATGCTGCCAAAAACTGCTGATATCCGAAGTTGACACTATGGCTACATTTCAGTAGTAGGTTCCATTATTTTCCCCTCGTTCAAAGCGCAGGAATGCTGATAAAATTTTTTATCGTATCTCAAAAAATAGCAATAAACAACAAGGAAACCTCTTGAGATAACAATTGCGTTGACCGTTTTGATAAGCTCCCTATAAAAATCGGCCGCCCATACCCTGTCACTCGCGTTTCTCTGCATAATTGCAAGCTGAGTTCGCACATATATTGCTTGCTTCTGATATTCCTCCGCTGCCGGCAAAACATTGCTCGGCACCGTTGAGAAGTAGCAAATACGTCGAAGCAACCTGTAAACATCGCATGTAAAGGACATTTGATTCGAGTAAGCCATTTTACTAATCAACAAAGCGTTTAATCAGCAAGCAGCACCTCGTGTTAAATTAAGCAATTATATGGACCAGTCACTAAGACGATACGCGGAGCACAAGTCCTTATTAAAATAATACATAAATCTAAAAGGAAACAGGGAAACTTACATGGATGAGGAGGTTAAGGAGGTTGTGGGGGGGGGGGGG
>JPKZ01003257.1:619611-633225 GCA_000803305.1 Toxocara canis | reverse complement strand
TCAACCCCCCCACCCCCCCCCCCCCCCCACCCACCACTCTCCTCTAGCTGAAACGTAAACCGTTTAAAGATGAAACACTGACTGAGCTATGGTTCAACATTATGCGATTAATGAATAAATGAGTCGAGACAAATGGGAACGAATGGAAAAAGCGTACGCGAGAAAAGAGATGGTTATGTCGTCCGAATCAGTGAGCGCATTAGCGGGAAATGCAGACGCGATAAACGAAGAGACATTGTCCAGCTGGTCGACAGCAATCAAATCCCAGTGACAAGTGCCTAACGAATCCAACAGTTTTGGCATCGACGCACGACAAGCCTTCAACATTTACTAATTGCGTATTGTGCTACTATCAGTTCTCTTCTAGCATTTCAGCAGGTATTACCTTTCGTTTTGCGTTTCCGACCAACCTTCTCCCAAGTGTAACACATATACGCCTTCCGTATGATTTCGCCTTTCTTCGCCTCACTCCCCTTTTCTTGAACGTAGCTTTTCACATGACCAGCCACCGTTAAACGAGCGTGTGAGGGAAGGAAAAGGTGGGAGTGGGAGAGGAGAGGAAGAAAAAGCATACCGCACAAGAAGTGCTTTATAAAACCACTTTGTTGAGACGAAATTTGATAGCAGTGGAGTTACACTTGAAGGATCAACAGAAAATTAAAACACAGTAATAGCTGACAAAAAAAGGCTAGAAATTTGAAACGCATTGCATGCACCGACGGATGCCTTCAAATTTGTTTGCACTCACTTTGTATTTGCAAAACTACAGAATTTGCTGAAAAGCGCATGTTATTAAAAAAAGAAGAGTGCTGCATGGTCACCTTTGAATGTCGGAATCTGGTATTACTCACAGTGGCATTCTTAGCTTGAACGCAGCGCAACTTATCCGACATATCCGCTTTCGCTAACGAAATTCTTTGGATCCAATCACTGCGATCAATGACTACTTTATGGCTTGGGATTCAGATGAAAAATGGTGAAACTGGAATCGCCTGAAACATGATTTATGAATAGCAACTAATTTCAGTGACGCAGTAACCCTGTCACCCCGCTCTAAACGCATCGTTAACGAACTTCAGTTTTTCGCTTATGAACGAAAATAAGCTTACCGTATAATTTGAAGGACGGCTTAAGCATCTGGACAGCACCGATAAAAGAAGACCGTAAAATGCCCGAGTTCCATCCAACGGTTGATTTGACTAAAACTTCTTGTTGTATCATCTTAAGAGAACTTAAAAGAGACGCACAGCAGTCGTGAAAGAAGATCCTCAAACGGACTTCTTTTTTTGCATCGTTTCGTGAAATACTTTACTAATTCGAACAGAGTCCTTCTTTAGCTAATATATGCTCTACTAGAAAACCGTGAACTTTAAAGCCTCCTTTAAAAAAGCATGCTTTGAATGCAATGGTGGTTGCTCCGATCGTATGGAGCGATGAACAGAAGTTAGAGTCAGCAAGCTTGACCTATCAGCGCCGGTCCACCGCAAGAATGTGTTAACTGTATTAGTCAAGAACTAGAACTTTTGCAAGAAGAAAACGCTTACAACACATAACATGCAACTTAAAACAAAATTTAATACAAACCCTTGATAAACTCAAAGAAGAAGGAATACTGGATCAAATCCTACAGACATTTATCCTCAGTTGCCGCTCGACGCCGAACCCGAGGCTCGACGGGTCGAAATCGCCAGCAGAGCTTTTCATACTTCGAACACTCTCTCTGCTCAGTCCGACAGTTCGTCACAAGCCAGTCAAGAATACAAGGATGGAGCGACAGCTCAACCGACAGTATGGCGCCCGAGACCGAACGTTCAACGTGGTGATCCAGTCCTTGTTCGCACTTATCAAGGGCAAAGAGAAGTAGGCGAAGGGGAAAGTGCTGAAGAGGGTTGGACGCGTGCTGTACGAGATACCCGTCGGAGGCGATACATAGACCCGACACGCCAATCAGTTCAGAAGACGCTTCGCAAATCCAGATCATGACAATTGGACGGTCTTCGAAATGTTCGATCTGGAGCACCCATCACAGCAACATACTTTCACGCCGCTGAATCGGGAACACACGCGACCAGTGGAACCCAATCAAGGCGACGACCAGATGAGACGTCCAATTCGAACGCGCAGACGACTATGACGCCTCAACATCGAACCGCAACGATGTACGTACGACCACACCGGCATTTAGTCCTACTTCCCATACTTCACCTTGTCATTAATCTTAACTGTTCTGTATTGTGCGGTTGTTTTACTGCCAGGTGACGTGGCCTAACCCTTTTTCTTTAGCTTCCTCTTCTTTTCTCAATTCTCTAAACCTCTATCCCCCAGCTTATCAGATCACATACCACCGGCTATATAAGGATTGCTTCTCTGATGCTTATTGTATTGGTCAATTGTGGTATTCTACTGTGCTGTTATTAGTCATTAAACGTACTTCTCACAAACTCCACCTCGCCTCACCACCCGACAAACACAACATGCACACAGCTAACAAACAAGAAAGCCACAACAAAAGAATCAAGAGTGAACCTGCTGTTGTATAAGCATTAGCCAGGGAATACGAACGACAATTTGAGTAATGAGCGGTGCGCTCTCTGCAGCACCCTCGCTTAGGATATTAGTCATCAACGCCAAGTCTGAGAGGTTCGGCCAAAACAGATTCCACGGAAGCCTTATCAGACGCGTCTCCTGAACACCGATAACTATTAGAGTCAATTTACTCACATAACCTCATATAAATCATCGGTAGCACAGCTGATAATAATCTGACTGAAAAGTTTCTAGATGACATAAGACCAATTCGCTGCGACGAAGGCCTTTTTCAAATGGGGAGAATTCACAAATTACTCTCTCTTCTTCCCTTCCCTCCCCTCGGATGAATCGCTCCCAACATAGTCCCATGCACTGGCAAGAATCGCACCCCACTAAACATTACGTGAAACCTTATTGCGGTGATAACGACCGCTCGCAAACCCTTTCAAGTGAATGATCCTTATAAGCATACATCCTTTTTAGCCCTCTTGGCTAAACGAACAAATAATAATGGCTTTGCTTCTTAAAAAAACCCACGTAAACGCCACCCTCTGCGAAGACAGCGATCGAAAAACGTATATCCAACCCCTCACTCCCTTTCCAAAGGCGATGGTTACTCGAAGCCCACTCCCTTCGAAAAAAGAATTTGCATATGCTCTCCTCCCCCCCCCTCCCCCTCCCGCCAAGTCTGAGAGGTTCGGCCAAAACAGATTCCACGGAAGCCTTATCAGACGCGTCTCCTGAACACCGATAACTATTAGAGTCAATTTACTCACATAACCTCATATAAATCATCGGTAGCACAGCTGATAATAATCTGACTGAAAAGTTTCTAGATGACATAAGACCAATTCGCTGCGACGAAGGCCTTTTTCAAATGGGGAGAATTCACAAATTACTCTCTCTTCTTCCCTTCCCTCCCCTCGGATGAATCGCTCCCAACATAGTCCCATGCACTGGCAAGAATCGCACCCCACTAAACATTACGTGAAACCTTATTGCGGTGATAACGACCGCTCGCAAACCCTTTCAAGTGAATGATCCTTATAAGCATACATCCTTTTTAGCCCTCTTGGCTAAACGAACAAATAATAATGGCTTTGCTTCTTAAAAAAACCCACGTAAACGCCACCCTCTGCGAAGACAGCGATCGAAAAACGTATATCCAACCCCTCACTCCCTTTCCAAAGGCGATGGTTACTCGAAGCCCACTCCCTTCGAAAAAAGAATTTGCATATGCTCTCCTCCCCCCCCCCTCCCCCTCCCCCCGTCAAGAGAAAGATCACCGCCAATAAGCATACATTCTTTATAGCCCCCTTGGCTCAACGAACAAACAACAATAGCTTTGCTTCTTTAAAAAGCCCACCCCCTGCGAAGATGGTGATCGAAGAACGTATATCCAACCCCTCACTCCTTTTCCATAGGCGATCGTTACTCGAAGCCCACTCCCTATAGGCTCGCCCCCCCTCCCCCGTCAAGAGAAAGAACACCGCCAATATACGAATAATTCATGCTCATAATCTTTCTCAGACGAGAGGATGACAACGTCGTGCTCTATAGAAAGTCCCTTTTCCACTCAAGACAATGACAACTCGTTGTCCCATTACAAGTTTTAGCATTTTCACGGTTACTTCATCCATCTCTCTTGGTTCCACTTTTACATCTTTTCAAACGTATACTCTCTCCGTAAATATTCTTTTCAGCTCTCTCAGAATAGTGCGCTTCATATTTCCCCTCTGCCTTTAGCAACTGACAGCACTTTTGTCAACTGTCCTACATATCCTTGCTTTCACATCTGTTATTCAAACAGTAGCAGAGGGTCTTACGATAAGGTGGTGGACATGAGCGCCTCCTCTTGCTAGCTGTCCAATTGTTGCGGCGTAATAACTGAACAAAAGTGTCTCAAGATTCTCCGATCCTGGTGGTAGATAGGTGTCATACAGCGCATGCAAACGACCCATCAACGATACGAAACGATCTGTCACGTTAGCGGCTGCATTTGTGTCATTCGGATTCCACGCAGCAAAGCCAGCGCCAAATGGCTCTATCAGAGGCCCAAACACCTGCGTACACTTGCCAAACTGCTGCCGAAGTTCTACAAATGAAACGGAATATTTCACCAACCATTGTGCTTTTTATGTGCTTTTACTATGACATTGTACATGCACGTATTATGCAGTGGCTTCACATTTCCATAAAATATCTCTGACGGCATATGCGCTATCTTACGTTACAGCATAATGTCACTGCATAAAAGTGGTATTTTTTGCTCTGATAAAAAAATGCACTGATCGTTTTGAAACCGTGGCGTCGTTACGTCACAACATCACTGTTACCGGCTGACCAAACGTCAAGTTTTTGATTGTGTCGAAACACCAACATCCCTGCGCATAGCACATCCACTCGACAGTTTCGTGTATTGCAACGCATAAAACCAAAAGCTTGATACCTGACGTCAAGTTTTTGATTGTGTCGAAACACCAACATCCCTGCGCATAGCACATCCACTCGACAGTTTCGTGTATTGCAACGCATAAAACCAAAAGCTTGATACCTGACGTCAAGTTTTTGATTGTGTCGAAACACCAACATCCCTGCGCATAGCACATCCACTCGACAGTTTCGTGTATTGCAACGCATAAAACCAAAAGCTTGATACCTGACGTCAAGTTTTTGATTGTGTCGAAACACCAACATCCCTGCGCATAGCACATCCACTCGACAGTTTCGTGTATTGCAACGCATAAAACCAAAAGCTTGATACCTGACGTCAAGTTTTTGATTGTGTCGAAACACCAACATCCCTGCGCATAGCACATCCACTCGACAGTTTCGTGTATTGCAACGCATAAAACCAAAAGCTTGATACCTGACGTCAAGTTTTTGATTGTGTCGAAACACCAACATCCCTGCGCATAGCACATCCACTCGACAGTTTCGTGTATTGCAACGCATAAAACCAAAAGCTTGATACCTGACGTCAAGTTTTTGATTGTGTCGAAACACCAACATCCCTGCGCATAGCACATCCACTCGACAGTTTCGTGTATTGCAACGCATAAAACCAAAAGCTTGATAACCTGCTTCCAGTCTCGAAAAAGGCTGCTCAGAATCGAATGACAACGCTGCAGCTTTATATAATAAAAACTCGGCTAGCACCATCACCTTGTCCAAATACTTCGTCCAGACCGAATACATGCGCGTCGAGAGCTCCCGTCGTGATTTTGAGAGCTGCTCTGCTATTGCCACGCTTGCCGCTGTTGCCTAGAAGCACTTGTTTCTTTTCCTTACTGCACAGTACAACATTCAGTGCCCCCTGTTCTATTAGTTTATGAAAAATGATTGTGCTAATAGTCGGAGCACTGTGCTTGTCAAACCGCATTATACCCATGAATGCATTGAAGAATGAAAAGGGATAAGCGAACGAATTCAACTAGGAGATTAAAATTCGACCAAAAGTGGAGCGAGTGACAAACCATGTCCAGCAATTGCCTACTCCCGTAGAAAACAGTTTGATTCCTTTCCGGTACGGTTCTGGGATGGGATAAAGAGCAGTCAAAGTGAACTTGAGCGCAGTTCGCATTAAAGCAATACTACTATAACAGCGCATGGAATACAAACACAATAACTGCTGCTATCATAAAAAATTATACCGTGATGGAATTAATGGCGACTTCAGGCTTTGAGTCGAGCGAATCCAGATCGTTTGCGTTCAACGTATCGATCATCAAATTAAACACCGCTACCGGTGTGCTGTTAGTGTCACATGCTAAAAAATCGACTACGACGCTATGACGCTATCTTACTCATATGCAGATAACGACAACGAACTGAACATATTTTTTGCATGTTTCTTTATAAATCGTCAAGTGCAAGCTGAGCATTTTGTGGGCCAAATTTGTCACCATATAACAAAAATGCCATCATCTCTTTATTCCGTGTCCATTTGTAGTCATGATTGTTTCCGAATACATTTTACCTTCCTACTGTGAAAGTAATAATCAAAGACCAAAAAAGGCGTTTTCCATTTTGAGGTCCGATCAGTTGAATAACGCATTTATTGGTGACAGTGAAAATTTACATGCATACTTTACTAGGTCTCTTGCCGTTTCATCTACTGCACCGTATAAGCCAGCTGGCATTAATCTCATCAAGCAAGCAATTCTGGCGTTCGATAATCTTTGCATACATCAAAACTTTCGGGGGATTTTTCGGGGAAGTCGAGTGTGCAAGAAAGTACAGCTGAAACTCGGCACATGTCAGAAGCCTACTCGATAAAAAAACCTCTCATTTGCAGCTTTGGAACCTTAAGTTCTTTTCAAGCACCCTCTTCTCCTCAACAACCCCAGGGTAAAGAAGGAAACCACAAAAAGCCCTTAAAAATCGACTTTCCCTAGCGAATGACCACTTTCCAAGAAGTTAGCACAAGAGAAAAAATACCCGCAAGAGCCATAGCGAGACCCGGTATGAAATTATCGGGAAAATGATGGAAAAGCGAGTGGATGAAGTGCTTCGTGCATATATCGTAGAGTGGCGAAGCGGGATCGGCTATCGAAATAATATTTTCAAACGCGATTGGCATTAGCTGCGAGAACTGGTGCGGCGGTAGTCTAAAATAAAGCAAAAAATTACACTGTGCTCCTTACTATAACGACCATCAAACACTCTGCTCCTTACTATAACGACCATCAACGAAAGTAATGATCTGAAGGAAATAAAAGGCTGCTCAGAATCGAATGACAACGCTGCAGCTTTATATAATAAAAACTCGGCTAGCACCATCACCTTGTCCAAATACTTCGTCCAGACCGAATACATGCGCGTCGAGAGCTCCCGTCGTGATTTTGAGAGCTGCTCTGCTATTGCCACGCTTGCCGCTGTTGCCTAGAAGCACTTGTTTCTTTTCCTTACTGCACAGTACAACATTCAGTGCCCCCTGTTCTATTAGTTTATGAAAAATGATTGTGCTAATAGTCGGAGCACTGTGCTTGTCAAACCGCATTATACCCATGAATGCATTGAAGAATGAAAAGGGATAAGCGAACGAATTCAACTAGGAGATTAAAATTCGACCAAAAGTGGAGCGAGTGACAAACCATGTCCAGCAATTGCCTACTCCCGTAGAAAACAGTTTGATTCCTTTCCGGTACGGTTCTGGGATGGGATAAAGAGCAGTCAAAGTGAACTTGAGCGCAGTTCGCATTAAAGCAATACTACTATAACAGCGCATGGAATACAAACACAATAACTGCTGCTATCATAAAAAATTATACCGTGATGGAATTAATGGCGACTTCAGGCTTTGAGTCGAGCGAATCCAGATCGTTTGCGTTCAACGTATCGATCATCAAATTAAACACCGCTACCGGTGTGCTGTTAGTGTCACATGCTAAAAAATCGACTACGACGCTATGACGCTATCTTACTCATATGCAGATAACGACAACGAACTGAACATATTTTTTGCATGTTTCTTTATAAATCGTCAAGTGCAAGCTGAGCATTTTGTGGGCCAAATTTGTCACCATATAACAAAAATGCCATCATCTCTTTATTCCGTGTCCATTTGTAGTCATGATTGTTTCCGAATACATTTTACCTTCCTACTGTGAAAGTAATAATCAAAGACCAAAAAAGGCGTTTTCCATTTTGAGGTCCGATCAGTTGAATAACGCATTTATTGGTGACAGTGAAAATTTACATGCATACTTTACTAGGTCTCTTGCCGTTTCATCTACTGCACCGTATAAGCCAGCTGGCATTAATCTCATCAAGCAAGCAATTCTGGCGTTCGATAATCTTTGCATACATCAAAACTTTCGGGGGATTTTTCGGGGAAGTCGAGTGTGCAAGAAAGTACAGCTGAAACTCGGCACATGTCAGAAGCCTACTCGATAAAAAAACCTCTCATTTGCAGCTTTGGAACCTTAAGTTCTTTTCAAGCACCCTCTTCTCCTCAACAACCCCAGGGTAAAGAAGGAAACCACAAAAAGCCCTTAAAAATCGACTTTCCCTAGCGAATGACCACTTTCCAAGAAGTTAGCACAAGAGAAAAAATACCCGCAAGAGCCATAGCGAGACCCGGTATGAAATTATCGGGAAAATGATGGAAAAGCGAGTGGATGAAGTGCTTCGTGCATATATCGTAGAGTGGCGAAGCGGGATCGGCTATCGAAATAATATTTTCAAACGCGATTGGCATTAGCTGCGAGAACTGGTGCGGCGGTAGTCTAAAATAAAGCAAAAAATTACACTGTGCTCCTTACTATAACGACCATCAACGAAAGTAATGATCTGAAGGAAATAAATGCTATGTAAGCAAAATCAGTTTAGCTTGAACAAAACATGCTGTGGCAAGGTGACCTTCTCGCTGGTAATTGATACAAATATGCCTTATCGACTATAAAAGCAGAATGAGCGTTATCGGCAGTGCTAAAGGATAACAGATAATGAAAGAGAAATATGAAGAAAACAGCGTTAGAATTAACTGGCACAATCAGTAGTAAAGAAGAAAAAAATGAACTGCATTCATATTTGGAAGGCCAATAAGCACTAAACGGGGCTCTATCACCTCTGACAACTTCTTCAAATCCGGAAAAATTTTCAGAAAAAGTGCACAGTTTAACACCCTGTCACTTGACTCATATATTAGTAATATCAGCGTTTCAGCAAATTTCTAATGGTACGTCAATAAGGCGCATTCAACAAAAACGGCAAATATAACTCACTTTTCTCCAGCTTTTTTGATATCGAGCTGCGACAGAAGTGAAAGTGCTGCAGAAGAGGTTGAGGGATTACGAACCGCCTGACTCAGTGATGAGTAGAGTGAGAAGAGCTGCGACGACGGTACACAGTGCGGTGTAAAGTGTGCGGTTAGCAGATACGCCAGATGAGAGCCACCAAGCACCAGTGACATCAGGTGCGTCTGCTCTTCAGCATGATTCGCGATAAAGCCCTAGAAAAGTTTAACCATTTTACGTTAATAGCTTGGGCAGCTTGTTTAAAGCAAACCTTTGCCTACTGATTAAAATAGGATAGATTCGATTCTGTTCGACTCGGCTCGCAGACTCTCCAATCTCCAGACACAGTCAACATTTGGCAACAATCCACGTACAGCCAAAGCTTACATATTTACGTCCCGACGCTCGCAGGTAGCACACTGCTCTCACGGCTCAAACTTGTGCAGTCCTACGTGGTCGTGACCTGGCAGATAATTATTTAACCTTTCTTGAACAAATCTTGCGGACGAACTGGTTGAGCAACTACTGTACTACCTCACACGAGATGAATAATCCTCCCTCTTCCCTTCTCTAGTAAGCCGTCAACTTTTTAGCCTACTCCCTCCACAGAGATCACTCCCTCAAAATCATAATCGCATGGGATAGCAAAAGCCAAATACTCCGTTCACAAGAGGTTATAAAATGCAATCTCTATTCACTTCGAACACACCTATTTTCCAGAACGCTGTGATTCCCAAGAGGCTTTGTTCAAGGGAACATGGTATTCTACTTCAAGTGCACGGAATCCAACAGCCCCTTCAGATCCGTGCGTTCTGCATTAAAGACATTACACGACCTTGCAGAACTGATCTTAAGAGTTCGGAAATTAACGAAGACGATGTTCCAATTCTAGGTAACCAGATTTATAGTACTCTTTAAACTGGATTAATGAGATGCCTATTCATCTGTTCTTCTATTTCCTCTACGGAACGACGCAAATTTCGAAAAAGACAGTCACTACGACCCAGCGTCCCAAGCACACTATCGAGTAGCACATTTGTTACTCTATGAAAAGGCTGAAATTTCGAGGTGACACAAGGATTTAACGCTACACGGACCTCTACGCTGTGACGGAACAGAAAGTAACACAACCGAATATATATCTGTAAAGACGACGTTATGAGAGACAGGTGGTCGACAACAGTGCGTGCAGTTGCTATATCTACCCTAAATACTTGCACTCAAGTCTGCGCATTGAAGAGAAGGAACCAGGGCTCGTGGATCAAATGCTCCCTTTTATGACATCCGTCCTACGAAATCACATTCCATAAACATTAGCGATTTCCTAATGAAAACAATATAAAACAAACCTGCCCCAGCTTCGTGAGTACAAAAGTGTAGGTTGATGCAGACGCAGGTGAGATCATTTCAAGAGACGACACCGAAGCGGTCGTTTGATAGAACAGAGCTCGACCAGAGAGCTGCAATTGCTGCGCACGCATACCGCTCAATGTTCTGCTCAAGTCGAGCATCCTTCTGCAATTGCCGAACTTATATATAACTTGTATCAAATTGGTGAAAGCAACCATAACTCGCCAGTCCTACCAAAACTGGGGACGATAATAGCGAAAGGGAGGTTGATATCGAGCTGAGGCTATGGCCCGCTCGAAAAAAATGAAAAAAAAACAGCGTTGAAAAGAACTGAGAGAGAGAGAGGGAAAATGGAAATAAAAGAGCCAAAACCGAGGAAGCTGAAATATGAAGTTGCAACGAAGCCTGGGAATAGGGCGGATGGTAAATTCACCTGCAATTCAATAAATTTTTGAACATTTGTTCCTACCGTTCCTTCCCCCTCCCCCTCCTTCCTGTTTTCAAATTTGCAATTTCACATGAGGCTACTTCCATCAAGCGAGTTTGCGTTTTACGCAGTGGTAAAAACGCACGTATTGTATTCTAAACCATGCTCGCAGAACGCTGGTCACGATACAGAAATTAAGACACATGAGAATTCCCTCGAACAACCCAACAAGGAGCTTCTTGATCAGTATCAGTAGTAGTTGCCATCAGTACACAGAAGACTAAGACAAAATTCGAGCATCCTCATTCTTCAAAATCTTGGCGATAAATCTAGCAGATCTGAAGCTGTCATTATGTATAATATTGCCTAGAATACGATTTAAAAGCATCTTTACAGTCTGTCGAAACCGCTGCAATTACCAACTTTATAACAACCCGATTGAAATGTAACCCTCGCTATCAATTTTCGAATACTAGCAAAAGAATCAGATGAGTGAAGTGGAAGTTGGAACAAACCACAAAAAACGGGAAACCTACGCTGCGATATACTGCAAATGAGCGCAGTGCACTGCCGACGAATCGAGCAGTTGTGCGAAAACAGTGGCCACCTCATTCGACCGCTTCTGCCGATTGTCGTTCATTGCAGCTTCAACGCTTGGCTACAAATTCAGTGTGTGCAACAAATTCACATCCAATTTTCTGAAGAAGGAAAAACTGCCTTATAAGAACGAAATTATGACATGAAATCTCTAACCTGATACTGACTAACAGTGACCGCTGAAGTGACAGTGACTGGATGAGTGCACTTGTTCACTGCGAACATGTTGCCACATCGCAAAATCACTGACAGCTGCACTGTCGAATTGGTATAAAGCCGTGGATAATCCTTTAGATATGCCTCATCCAATAACTCAATATTGTCTTGGGCGGTCACAAATACTCTGCAACATAGTGCACCAATTATATAAGGAAATGGCGTTTTGAGTGGACAGTAATTTCGATTTGTGGGCCAATCATTTCTAGCCAGCAAAATACTGCTCTTCGTGGGAATTACTGGCTGCCCATGGAAAGAAGTATATTACCTAGACAGCGAAACACGATACCTACACAATGAAAACTTAAAAACGATGGTCTTTATAGAAAACAGCATCAGTCACTGTATCTCACAAACGAGGAATCCCTGAAACGACCAACGTTCATAGGATCATAAGAAATTGAAATTATTCCGGAAACGGGAATCACCGTGGCTGGAGTGACTTGCTTTTAGACAAAAATTCCCGTACAATACGTGATGCGCTGGTAGACCGCCTTCATCCTGATTTGTCACCCTCCTCCACCTCCTCTACTCCTTTCATCAGCATACACAGGCAATCGTCCCCTCCACTCAGTGGATAAGACAAAGAGAGGGGAAGGGGGGGGGGGGGGGGGAGGGGGGGGGGGGGGTGACGGATAAATAAACAGTGAACCTATTTTACCAACATCGCCTTTTGCGGGGTGGGAAGTCAGCACGATAAACAATGGGTAATGCATCTTTTTTAATGAACCATAAACATCGTTAGATAAAACATTCAGTTTTCCCGTACCAAGCAAGCGAATTTCGCAGCAGAAACAACTATATTCCGGTCATATTTTCTATCCCATTCGTCTCCTCTCCCTTAGAAAAGGGGGGGGGGAGGGGGGGGGGTGGGGAAGGGAAGGAACGAGAGGATGCTGCTACATGCCGTTACACACAGTCCATTCCCGCAGCAAAGTGGCTCCCTAGTTTTTCACCCGGCGACCACCGACTGTCATCAGTCGAGTATTATACAGCACTCCGTGTCTGCAGCCGAAGCGCGGGGAACTGAGATGGAGAAGTGGGAGGCTAGCGCAAAAGTACTTTCATTACTGATACCTAGCAGCCTCGTTGACTGAGCTGAGCTGAGGAGAGAACAGTGAGAGCGCGGTCTGGCTATTGCACGCATCCGCCACATCTAACTGCGTCTTCCTTGGCAGTGAAGGGTGCATGGGCAATGTAGGAAATGGTAAGGCTCTGTTTTGCGCATTCAGACGGGCGACTACCTCCGCAATCGTCCGTACACTACGCTGAGGTGCATCCAAATTCGCAAACGACCCCAAGTGACACGTGAAAGCATACAACTGAAACTCGTCAAAATGTCACATGTGCACTTCGTCAAGCTTAATAAATAATCTGAGGTAAAACCAAAAGCATTTTGATAACTGTTCAAATTAAACGGTTTAAGTAAGGGTTCAAGCACACAATGTCTTCCCGCTTACAGCTAATAATAGGATGAACGATGGTTTAAAACCTTTAAAAACCTGCAGTCTTTACAGCAGATGCAAACACAGTCACGACATGCAAGCTGCTAACGGTAGAATTAATCAGGCGTAAATTAATTAAATTAATTGATACTCTTGTCGACAACGTGCCAGATCGAAGAAAACGTTGAAGTAGGATCCAAGACAAAATGTTGAGCTGAAATACAAGGAATAATCAAGGGCCACCTCACGGCAGATACTCAAACAAAAACACTTCTAAAATGCGATGGAAGCCATTCATTTGTACGCCCTC
>JPKZ01003257.1:570874-610556 GCA_000803305.1 Toxocara canis | reverse complement strand
TTCGGCAAGTCAACCGCTTTCACATCCGCATCAGAATCTAGTTCACTGCAGGTTCATCTGTTTCTTCTTTCCTTCTCCCTTCCCTCATTTTTTTTCCGGTGCCTTGCATAGCACTTACGAAAACCCTCTGCAGCTGGCGGCACCGGGAAGGAGTAATTAATGACTCATTCGCTTGACAACTCCCACACGCTACTCAAATGCTTCTTAAATACAAAAACGAGTTGGTCTCCACCATACAATGAAGATTCCGCGAGTTTATAATTAATTCATTTTACTGTGCCCAACGTATCCAACTAAACGGGCCAGCGATCACAAGTTCAAAACCTTGTGCGCACTATGACTTCAAGATAACGGCTACACAGAAGGCTCAAGCAAGCGTAACATCATATGCAATGCCAAAACGACAAACTGATGACAAAAAAGTGATACTAACCAAGATAGGCAATTTTAGCCTCAGTAGAATATCCCAACAAAAGATGTCGAACTGTTGCTCATAGTCAGGCACCTTCGACGCAAGCTTCGTTACTTTGTTGATCGATTTCGCAATCAATCCATTCGTGTTTTTGCACTGCGCCATATGACCTTTGACGATCGTCTCTGCACAAACCGCGTGAACAGGAGCACGTAACCACAGATCACCGCTGGGACCCATGCCCCAATTCATTGAGCCGAGAACGCGCCTAAAATAATTCACATTTATTCAGCACTAAATCAGCTATTAAAAAATGACCGTGTGACCATTCCAGCAATCGAAGAACTAAAAACTAAGCAAATTTGCGAAAGCAACTAAACGAATGGCGAAAAGTAAGCAAACGACTTAAACTGATCTTTGAGAACGGAATACATAAGAAGACCCCCTCATTTCGGATTATATGTACATTCCCTTCAACAATCAGCGTATGCCTGACGTCTTAAGGTATTTCTAGTTTAACATGACCGGCATTTCTGCATTAATAACACAGTAAACTAAATTCACCTCAAAGTCCGCTGTCAGGACATTTTAATCAAGTTAGCTTTAAAAACAATAACTTAGGTTTCTCTTCCGCCCACACTGTTTAAAAATGCATCCATACTGGATGCAAAAGAAAACGTGCATGGGACACGGCTTTTATTACAGACCATTCCAAATCTCCTAGAACTTAGAGATGCATAAAGTCATGCCTAGCGATTCTCGATCCAGGATGATCGGGACTCCTGTTGATGAGCCATTTGCCGCAAATGCTGCCAACGTCATTCTCCGAAAGTTGACATTTCGCAAGAGGTGCGTTCGACAGAATTTCAATCGCATACTGAAATTAGCCTGGTATAGTAATCTAAAAACTAAAACCTCAGATGCTTCAAAACGGGACAGGTTATCTCCAGGAATACAAAACGCCCTGATAAAAAACGATAACAGTGCCAACATTCAAGGGACCACCCAAGAAGACTGATTCGGTGAAAATACTAAAGCACAATTAGAGATCGGTTACCTTAGACGTAGCCGATTCCTATGGAGCAAATCAATGCTTTATTAACCAATACAACGTGATAAAGTAGTATCAACAACTTGGGAGCGCTTGTTTTGTGTTCACCAGTCAACGAAAGCAGCCATCATGACTATGGTACATGGACAGAACACAGAAACCATTCTTTCCGCCGCCATCGGCTTGTGCCCCCACCTGAATTCAGAAATTAATATTCCAGGTAGCCGAGGTGTAAGGAATGTCGAGTACCAATGAGGTAGCTCAACTGCTAAGCAGTTAAGTGGCACTGACCTTGTGGATGGATACAAAAAAAGCAGATTCGAAAAAATCGCAATAAAGCACAGCAATAAACATGCAAACAAGCAACAGCTAAACTTGAAATACGTATTAGCGACGACTGAGAAGCACTAAGTTCGGCTATTTATAGGCGCATAAAAATTCCATTACGTGGCTAATACGTTCATGAAAATGTGAACAACTGCGGCCAAAAGAAGAACAGAATGTTTGCCGCCAAATGTGCATCTCAATGCGCCACAAAAAAATATTTTTCCGAGCACCGCAAAAAAAATCGCACAATTAATGAGCATTGACTAAGTTCTCCAAATTACGACGGCGTGGAACACTTCGCAACATTTTTACCCCTCCCCCCTCCCCTTCCACTTATCTAAAAACCATCCTTAAACATTACTGGTTCCAAATAATTCAAAAACTGAATGCAGGAAAGACCTGATCCAAAGAGTCGATGTTTCTATCGATTAACAACAGCACCCGGGGCAATATTTCTGGCTGTTTGTCGATTAGAACTCCGACCGCCTCCGAACCAACTTTATAGTAGTTGTCGCGAGCTGATTCCTCCAGGAAGCATGCCTATATAATATAGTCAGTGTATTTTAAACACACTTGATGCTTGTCCACAATGAGTCAACAAAACGAAGAAAACAAAAATGTATCTCAGACAGCACATAAAAAGAAAATTGAAAGGAAAAAAAGAAGATGAAAATGATGCCTGTCGAATCAAACTGCATATGGCTGGAACGCTGAATCATAAGAAAGGTGAACTGTAAAGGAGAAAGCAAAAACGTTCGGTTAAATTCCCAGTTCCGCTGATGAACACTCAATAAACGAGGGAAGAAACGAACCAGTACAAAAGAAAGCCCACACTGGAATTACGACGACCACCACATGTATACCTCCAAACGAGGCAAATAAAAAGCAATTAGAAGGAAGGGACTCACAAAAACGTAAAACAAAGGCGCTTAAAAAAGGAATCCAAAAAAAAGCAAGTGTAAACAAACATTAATAAACAGAAGAAAAAACAGTCGAGACGAGCATTCTAAAATTCGCAAACATTGTCGCGAATCGTTCAGTTAACTCCTTATCAAAACATGCA
Organism: Toxocara canis; assembly: GCA_000803305.1. Classification (NCBI taxonomy): domain Eukaryota; kingdom Metazoa; phylum Nematoda; class Chromadorea; order Rhabditida; family Toxocaridae; genus Toxocara; species Toxocara canis. Next base: position 607,703 of record JPKZ01003257.1, on the reverse strand, counting down.
CGAATAACACCAACAGCATCAAAAAAAAGTATTAATATTTAGTACATTTTCAAGAAAAACAGGTTACAAAGTATGAAAAAACTCATTTATTATTCAAAGAAAAAAAGTACCGAATGCTTTTTTATCAAAAAATTGATAAAATTAACTCACATTTAGCAGCTCATTGATGAAATCATCCAAATTCGTTTCCGAACACGAGATGATGGCAGCCAACGCACTAACCATGTAATTACTGTCATTGCTTGGCAGCTGCATTAAGCGCTCTAGCAGTGATCCAGCTAAATGAACAACAAGAAACTTTTTTTTGGTGTCCCAACATCACATCTCAACATTCAATTCCTCAAATTTTGGAAGGAGAAAACTGTTCACTTCTGAAATATAAACACATGTAAGCCAACTCCAATCATTTCCATAAGTTCAGCTTAAAATAAAGCGAAAAATCCTCTTCTCAAGAAAAAAACAGTGAAAAAGAATGTGGATATTTGACACGACATCCACCCCACACGTGGCACGTGAATGCGACAGCCGTTAACAATGCAGAGCATAGAAACGAACCTGTTGTGTGTCTTTCCGCAACGTTAACAACATTATAGCTTAGCATAAAATATTTTCGAGTATTTCTCACCAACCATTGTAATGTTGGCATCCGCTTTTCATTCAGTTTTGAGCAAAAGCTATTAAAAATATAACCACTTTAGCTGCTGAATAAAATAAAGGCATTTACAGTTCCGCGTACTTGGCAAATGCCAGAAAGATTTTGAAAATGTTGAATGATGGACACTGGCAACCACAAGAAGAGACTGATCAAAATTTTAGCGCTTGTCCACTGCAATCTGCCCACTATCTTAGCTTCGTTACATATGCAAACAATCGAACGAGTTAACCTGATCTTGCACGCACTTTCAATTCGCTCTCTGGAATCTCGTAAAGTTGTGCCACTGTTAAGAGTTCCTTTGATCTCAAAATTACTTGACACCTTATGCGACATGATTCGCTTGTAAAGCTGTACGGTAAATCGACCAAGAACTGCCAGAGACCAAGGCTGCAAACGAAACGCTAACTGAAACCTACATTTCCCTTTCTGTTATAGTTATTTTTAACCTGAAAGAGCTTGAAGCCGTGAAGACAACGCTGCACGTTACATTGATCCTTAACAAAAAAAGCAGCTACCGCTCAAACTGTAAATGGTAATAAGTGTATGGCGTAAAATGAAAAGCTGCACGCCTTGCACAGGTTCCATATTAAGTTGCGAAGAATCGGAGATGAATGCCTCTTCATTTGATGTAGTCATACTTGGGCTGCGCATATTCGCGCACGCTTTGTGTTAATTACCATAACAATTTTTTCTGGCAGTGAGTTCACTGCAGAAGATCGTCCCATCGATTACACCAACCTTTAAAAGTCACGCCAATTCAGTGCAACAAGTATTCACCACTTTGATTATCAATCTACGTCAACTTTCAGAATTTTCGACTGTGAAGTCAGAAAAAATTTTCGATGAGCACTAAGGCAGGAATCTCAGAATGGATATTTCAACTGTTTAAAAAAGCAACTTCAAAATCACTGCAGCTTCTTTCAGCGACATTGACATTTTTTAAATACTATTTTCTTCTGCTGTATTTGCGCGACACCAACAATGAAACACATTTGAGGTTTAAAACATGTGTAAAATTTAAGTCAAAGGAAATAACTGCACGATATCTGTGGATTAGCTAGCTCACCTACTCGAACGCCCTCTTTGTTCGTCTAATGGATCGATCCTCTTAGATTACGTGTCCAGCTTCCTTTCTAGGTAGAAACAAACATGGCAACTGCATATCTCTCACCTTTGCTTCCCAACAATGTAGTAAATTGTGTGCAAGATTATACGATCGAACTCCTTCTGCACCATTATAATCTCATCGGCTGACAATAAATCTATCGCTATTTCCATGAAATCAGCCAGGCATCTATAAAACATCGCGGCAATCGCTGGGAAAAAAACGGTTTGCCAAGTTTTAAACCAGTACCTGAGATCATTGCTATGGGGGATAGGGCATAAAAAACGCGGAGAGGCAAGGCAGCCGGATCTAAATCAACTGAGGTCCCACTGTTTTCATTGAACGCCCCGACCTTATAAATATTGAAATCCTGCATCATTTTCAACTAAAAATTTGATTATGAAAAACGAGGATAGCACAGACACAAGTCCAACTTTATGGTATTGGCAGGAACTTGCTGGTTACCAACGGTGGGCAGACACGAGCATTGAAGAATAAATATAGAATATAACTGTCAGACAATTCGGTTAATACACTTGAAGGCAGCACAAAAAATCGGCCAAGTACGAACTGCCTCCACCCCACTTGTTGTTCACCTCTAAGAATAGCTCAGGAAACGCAGTGAAGCGCAAAATGCGTACCTGACGCTCTGACGCATCGCGTATCCAATTTGCTTGCAAAACTGTCGAAACTCTGGACGACTGTAGGCTCGCAAACCTTCATTGAATGTTTTCAACAGCACCAATTCGAAGGCGACTAGCGTTAACACTTGCGCCACTGCATTCGAGCCTAAATTGATTTTAGTGGTTTTCATAGGACGCCTGATTGGATTGGTGTGGGGAGCGGATGGGGTGGAGTGGAAGCGAAAGAGAGGAAGAGGAGACAAACGCACAACGTCTTTCCGGTAAATAAAAGGCCACCAATTCCATTCCTGCATGAATGAATGCTTCGCATCACAACACCAGTCGAAGTGCAAGCGCTTAAATGTTAAACAGTTTTGGATAATTGAGTACGACGTCGTAATCACCTTAGTTTAATCAATGATTTCCAAACTTTAAATAATTTTATCCCTTTTAAGGTCTAACAGGTTGGCACTGCTCTAAAGCAAAAAAGTTATTTCTCATACTCAAAAAAATGTTGTTTGGACTTCGCAATTTATCAATCGCTTTTTGCAAGCTTCACTCTATTTTATTCTTAAATTTCCTCCGCTTCTCTTCGTTTCTCGGCGAACGTCAGCGCATACTAAAGTGGAACTGCCGTTTTTGCTCCATATGTAGTAACCAGTTCGAGGTTAAAACCGGCTAAATGAAGTGATGTTAATGAGTTACAGTTTACTGTAGTGAAGTGCTGGATTGCCTTCGCGAACAAAGCTTCCGTACCGAGCTGATCCAGAAAGGCGATTAAATCCGTTTCGCTTATACTTGCCAAAGATACCTCACCCTGGAACACACCATATAGCTCAACAAACTTCACAAAGCATTGCCAAAGCAAATATAGGCAAACGTGAGAGACGAAAAAAAACACCTCAAATACGGATAATAACACGACAGTGCTTTCAAATTCCATCAACGCAAACAACATGAATTACGATTATCCTTTCTCCATACCCACTGGTACTCACCCTTCCTTCCAAACCTCACTAACACTGACGAGTCCACGAATACATGTACCAGATGAGAAAAGCGTTCACCTCCTCTGCATCTTCACTCAGAATAGCCCACGAATTATCGTCGTTCTCATAATTCAAAATACGCCGCAGAAAGTTCTCTCGACCCCTTAAAACCATTGCATTAAGATGATCATAACAAATAAATTCACTATTCAAAAACGATTTATGCTAAACTTCCTTAAAAAGTTAAGCGCGAAGCATGTACGGTCTGTGACACAGCTATACGACAAAGCAGCATTAAAACTTGATATCTTCTTCACAACACTCTCCAATTTTATTTTTGTCCTTTTACTGCGACACACTACATTGCTTCAGAGATCAACGAGCCTGTGCGACCTCATCCCTTACATGGAAATCCTGAAGCTCAAATTCGCTCTCGGGACAACACAGTACATACGTAACGCTTCAACAGCAACGATCATGGGATACATTTTACCTAAATAAACTTTTGGCCGCTTCCATTCTCCTTCAACTAGCACTCGGTAAACGAACAGAAGAAAATCGAATTGATATGATCAGTGGCTGATGCCAGGAGGGAAAGGAGTGGAACATGTCGGGACCCCAACAACATTAGAACGAATTTTTAGAATGAAAGAAGTCTAAGCTTTGAAGAGGCTTTTGAAAAGTCATTCCAAGTGCAAAATTTCCGGCGCCTCTGATGCTTTTCTGCACTCGTCTAAATAGTCCTTGATGGCACACCTCACTGCCTTAAAATTTTGTCGCAGCCGACCAGAGTGATGCATACTTACTGCGTTCAAACAAACTTCCTTTGTAATACTGAATAGACAAGAAAGAAAAAAGAAACCGAATTGGTGAAAGAAGAATATTAAGCATCGCAACAAAATGATCGATAACGAAACGGTCGTTCAATGGGTTCATATTAACATAGGGCTGCAACAGTGGCGCTGCCCACTTTGCTACCGGAGATGGCAGTCGTAATATTTGACACAATAGATACTGTTGATCCTCACTCGTGCTCGCCTTCAGCAATGCAGCGCACTAAAAATGCTGATAGTTCACAGACGGATAATGAGCGACGCTGCACACGCAATCGACAACCACGCTACTACAAAAGGCATTTGACATAGAACCCGGTCAACAGACGAGACAAAACAACAAGCGAATACATAACCTAATTTACTTAACGATTTACTTTGATTTGTACAAGTGGTGCAATTTACTTTGATTTTGTTTCGCTCTCAAAATCTGCACTTTGCATAAAAGTGTACCATGCTATCCTTTCTAATGCATTTCTGCTGCCGCACTTTGTACGGAGACGCCTCAGGCATTCGACCGACTTTCCCGTTGGTAAATTAGAGAAGTATAGGAACGGCTAATTCATCAGCTTATCTTATTTCCTATACAGCGACTCATTAATGCGCATCATATTAACCAGCAAATCAAACCGCTACCAAACATACTGCTGGGATACGCAGCGCCTAATTTGGCGAGCACTCGCTTATGGCTGTCTTCAAAAAGTTTGGTGACGAGCTGAGAAAAAGTCGCCTATTTTGGCTATGGTCATTTTTCCGCTTGTGAAACTTGTTTGAACGCACTTAGAGAAGTCATAAAAGAGAAAAATGTATACCATTTCGGATATCCAACCGGTGACACTATCGATGAACCGCGACGGTAAGGCTGGAAATCGTAAAAAGTGAAACGCATCTGAGACTGCTCCCCGTAGTTGGATACGACTGCTACTTGCATCTGTATCCACAATAACTGCAACGATGAATGAACATTAACAGATAAGTTGTCATCAATACATACCATTTTTAAGACTTATTTACAAATCTCAGTTACTTGACGATTAAGAACAAAAGAAACAATACAGCGCTACTACTAACTTGGCGCTGCGATTCTGAACTAACTGCGGAACAAGACATTCATAAAATATTGCGCAATGATTAATTCCCACGTCCTGTCCAACTTCCCTCCCTCAGCGGCTGCATTTCGGCAACAATGCCGACTTTAAAAATGAAAGTGAAGCGAAAGACACTTCAGAACTTGCACGGAGCACTGCACCACTATAAATTAGCATTTTTAAAGCTCTTAGGTGCCTGTGTGCCACTAAAGACAACTCCAGTTAAACGTGTCGATTCGATCACCACAAACGAACGTGAATAATAAACGAGAAATGGTCTAAGTCATCTGCACATTTCTAGCATTAATACTGAGCGCCAATTTTTTAGGCAAACAACAAAAGTGCCAAATATACCATGAAAAGCTTGCCAAACAAAAAAAAAAAGGATGCAGCAAAAAAGTCAACTCTGATGTAACAACTGAACGCTAGCAACGTCTGCACTCGGTCTCCATGTTGCTAAAAAACACGCGTCCTATCGCTTATCCCGTAGCTGGTTCTTCTCCCAAGGATGGCAATAACGCCGAAGCATTAAAGCGGCTCAATCTGCTGCGTTTGTCAGTGATATCAGCCATTCGCAATGAAGCACTCGCCATGTCTTATATGAGGATTATTTTGAAAACTGATTAGACCGGCGATGAGGGTAAACTTACAATAGGGAGGACTGTCTGCCGTTAGGCAATGCTCTACCATGAAAGCGCTGTTAAAGTCGACCACCATCCACTGAATCTGCAGAGCCAGCGATCGCGCCTGCAAACCAATAAATGCGCTATGCTAACGTTTAACGAGCCAGCAACTGTTAAACAGCAAACATAATTGACTTTGGGGCTTCTGGTACATTGTGTCTAGCGCGAAAACTTTTACACACATGTTACAAAAGATTTTGCCTACCCGAAATGAAAAACAATACCCACTTAGTACGAGCGATTACATCTCTCTCCTCCCTTCCCCTCTATTCGCACCGATCTGAGTGATGCAACTTCAAATCGTACAACATGTAAGCGATCAAAGCTTTCATAGAAGCTGCTCTTGTTCAACAGCCGCATAATAGACACGACGTCGGAGAAAAACGGGGACTATTAAGTTTTTATTATTGATTAAAAAAATAGAAATTCCTGTGAGCAAAACTCAATTTTCTTATTCCGCAGGCGATGAAATGTAAACAAAAAGCCGTTCATTTTATAACTGCTAACTACAATCTGCAAAAAAAAAAAACGCTTTAGGACACGAAACCCTCTCACATGGCTCGATGTTATGCTAAAAAAAAGAAAAAAGAATTAAATAAGCAAAAGCGCAACCTGAATCTCCAAGCTGAGGGAAGAGTCGAGTCGGGTGCTTACATCTCGCTTCAGCAGTTGGGCTAGCTCATTTAGTCTACTCGTATGCAGCGTTGCTACTAAATAAGTCGTACTGCCAGTCGCATGCTTTTGTTCACCACATTTTCCCTGAAACGTCACATCACCAACAATAAACACCAGATGCATCGGCCACACTTTCAAAAGCAAACACTTTCTGCGTTCCCCTTCTGAAGCAAACGCGCCTTAAAATATAAAACAAGAAATACTGCCCTCACTTCCACTGGCCGAACTGCTCTGTTTTACATTTGAGACAACAACTCTATTTAGTATACGGAGATATGGGCAGTGAGCCAACTGAAAAAAACATCCATCCGAACATTCTTCTACCTTCAACATCCACCCGAACATTCTTCTATCCAATACCCGATGAACCAATCCTGCACAGGAACGCCCTATAATCTACGTTCACAGCAGCCCCACAAAGGATCGCCAGCAATTTCATTTCTATCGGGCGGCGGTTGGAAACGCACTGAAAGTCGATTTATATAATGCACATAAAATTCGTCTGCGCAGGTAGATGAGATCAACTAAACTTCACAAACTTCAAAAACTGCAGAAACCGTGTCGCATGGCGAACCGAAAATTGGCAAATTCTATGACGCCTCAAACCGTTCGTTAATACATCCTTACTATATGTGAGCACATCACATCATTCTTGGGCTAATTTACAGCAGAGCCTGATATTTCATTTTTTTAAAAAGGCCTCCCCACTCTTGACACGCCACCCAAACTGAGAGCACCAAGCAGTGCATTATTCATTCTGGCGGCCAATTCGGATGAATTGGAAACGGTCAACAGGAGGCGATAAAAACTATCTGAATCAGCTCATCCAAATGAGCAAGGGATAGGTTTTCGGAGGATAAACGGTTATCTTTGTTGAGTGCAATTTGAAATCATTTATTCCTGCCCTCCCGAAGCTAAAGACCAAACAATTTTTCAACCCATTCGGAAGGTAATACGGGAGTGTGGAATCGCACACATGAATTCTGATAAATTTTAGCAGACGAAATGAGCCGCCTTGCTTTTGAAACCTTTAAGCACTCGCTAGTAATTTCGATTTTGAGAATTACGTTAAAAAAAAAAAAACTTCCAAGCTGCAAGCGAAGCGACCCAGAAATTTTATAGGCAAATAAGCTCCCGACAAAGATTTTCATTTGCTTCAAGTTTGCCTTGGCTACGCACACCGTTAGACGCAAATATGCGTATATGCATATGCATATACGTCGTTAACCAATTTTCTAAAGCAACAATAAGCTCATCGCCAAATTACGTCAAAGACAGACATTACGTTCACCTACAAATGGGGATCATGCAGCGAAACGAGTTATGAACCAGTGTACAGTCTCGACTAAACTCCTCCTAGAACATAAACATCAGAAGCTGTTTAGCTTCCACAGAAGTCATACGAAAATCATCTTAAAATACAACAACCTACACCCATTATACAATAGACACCAATGCTACACCCATAACAACTTCTTATCACGATAAGCGTAGTGATGCTGTCACAGTCGCTTTTTGACTCGATTCAAGCGACCGCACTTGCAATTCACCTCCTGAGTTAGTACTCGATTCTCCGCAGTCCACGCGTTTGCCGCACACCTTTTGACGAGTTGCTCACATTCGGCCACATCCACTTCGTTCAACGCTATCTTCTCGCATACCTCTTTGTATTTTTTCAGATACTCAAACAAACCATTCTCCGGACTTTGTTCAGCCTAAAATTTCCTCCATAAGCGAAAATCTAACATACAACGTTACAAAATAAAATTTATTTGCTAAAGCAAATACGTGACAGTGTCGACACTGCCCACAAAAACTGCAAAACTACACTCACTGTGTGTTCTGTTTCGCCCAAAAACCCCTCAGAGAAGCATAACGAGGAAAACATATGGAAGAACATGGGATAAATCAATAGGTAATGGAGACAAAAAATCTCGTCAGCAACTGTTCGACTCAACTCTGCGGTACTTTTGACTGGCCTAATCAACATTCGACTGATGTTGTTACGTAACGGCGAAACGACTCCACATTTCAGATGCATGCTGCTTTACGTAAGAAGAGTTATATTCCATTTGCTATCCTTTTTTCGGACAGCATTAAGCATTCTCAACTGCAGAATTCAATACGCATAAAATAGGCTTCAACAAACAAAAACCAAATTGACTGTGTACAAGAAAATATGTGAAAATTTACCTCAATAAAAGAAGCAACAAAATCGTCCGTATTTTCATAAATTTCGTTATGGTAAAATGCTAGCAACTGGTTTTCGGTTAGCAGTCCTTGATCGGTGAGCTCATAGGGTCCTACTAATGTCGGATATATGGGTGGAGCTTCCGGAATAACCGTTTCTGTGATCACTCTGAAAATTGAAGCAAGGTGCACAGGAACGTACGTACAGAGATGCGCATGCATGGGTGAGCATACGACCAGTGCAAACAACTTTCTGAGCACAGAAATCGAACGGATTATAAAGAAACCGAGAGTAGTAGAGCTCACAGATGCATACAAGGCACCACTGTTTCATTGCTGCTTTCGATCTGATCGGAAGCGATTAGAGCAACTCGACGCAGCGACTGAGCAGAAGGGGAGTCACCGGATGTGATGGCCTATATTTTAATCCGGGAACAATATTCTCTATAAAATCAAAGTGAGTCTTCGGTGGAAGAGTTTGTTAAGGTCTGCAAAAAATGTTGATCCTGGGTGGAAATAACATCAACACCCCTTATGACTCTCATTAAACGTTTTTTGATCAGTCTCTACTTCGAATCTGCTGTAATCACCTTGGGTCAATTCGAAAAAAAAAAACCCCTCTCAAAGCAGTGCTGCAATGCATGTTTGATGCGTGTTTCTAGCAAGAGAAAATGGAACTTGCCCATGCATACCTAAGTCTCCCTCGCTCCGCCATCCAAATTTCCCACAGATCCTACCAGCCTCTATTCTCAACCATAAATCTGAAATGCAAAGTCCAACGCTTTTAGAATCCTTCAACTGGTGTGTGTTCAACGAGAAATCGTGGAATGACTAGTTGAACCATATGTGAGCAACCTCTTCTACTCCCCTTCTCCACCCTCTTTGCCTGCCTCCGGAAAAGTACTCAACCCTCTCTGGTGCTTGTTTGGTAAACTTTCAGTTCCTTCCTGTACTCGCCGGCCGCGTGTGAAGCTTTAGGAGGATGCCATAAGCCACATCCTGAAAAACTCTCACCGCATCCAGCCGATGATTTACGCAATCCTTGGGTTTTCAAGGCGCTATTTTAAGGAACATGACTAGGGAATCCACAACGCAAAAAAAAGGATATGCTTGTACAAATGATGTTTTAGCAGTTCCTGCATTTTCGAGTTCCTTGCTGTTCTCACAGCAAAAGCAAATTCCCACAATAGGTCAAATTTCGTAGTTCCCCATTTTTAAAAATGAACGAACGACTGTTTCGGGCTCGAGATGGGTGGATTATAATCGAAAGAACGACATATTTCATCTGCCCACACAGATCTATTAGCAGGATGGTGAAACCTTAATGATTTCGAACGACTAACAAGCAATACTCCTTCGCGTTTCAACCCATTCAGCCAATCTAGCACTTAAAATGGCAACTGCCACCGAAAGCACTCAAAAAGCTGCTAGATGGCACAAGTCTAACCATTAAAACGGATGACACAAGCATGCGAATTAATGTTACTGATTATACTAATATGACAGCAAACCTGGTTTTGGCCGGTACAGCCGGTGCTTCACGATGCGAGACTGATTGGGGAAACGAGGCAGCCTCCTGAACCGTACCTCCATAAAAAGATGGGTAGATATCACTGGTCGACAACGCATTCTTCGATACCTCCTCAACCTCACTGCTCTTTATGCTCGGATATACGCTCAACCTTAAAGAATTTCAGTGGGCGCAATTATACACTGTATATTGCTGCTAACGGACCCTACCAACCAGGGATGACGTCAGACTTACAAAGATGGAACATTTCTACATTCCACTTGCTTGTAGCGTAACTGTCAACCAAATAAAAGGTACAAAAACAATTGCTGAGACTCTTAGGATGTTTACAAATTAACATAAATGGAGTTCAGTAGACTTTGCATCATTTCAGGCTTGCCTCCACTACTATCAAGGCATCTTAAATGATCCTTGCTCCTGTCCTAACGCGCTGTGAAATACTGGCACATGGCGCCCGGTGGCATAAACCGGTTGACGCGAAAGAGTGCAACGTGCGGCAGTAGGTCGATGGGTGGAACCCCCCCTAATCTGTAAAACATCATGGCTCGAATTGCGGCTGCTACCTCGCAGATTTCTCTCGCCTCATGTACTTTGTAAATAAAGCTACAATTGTAGCATTTCATGAAGTAAAAAATTATACGCAACCTAACAGCGCTACATTTACCTAGCAGAGCAGTAAAATAACGAGTGAGATTTGTGCACAAGTGCGAGACAATAACGTCAGTTGCGCACAAGGGACATCGAATGGACTTAAACGCGCGAACAATAACCATTCGAAAGAAAACACAGTGGCTGTAAAGTAGAATGTGCGATACTTTGTGATAAAGTAGAATGAAGTAGAATAACTTAGATTAGTGCTCTTTAACTTAGAAATGGAATTTTAAGAACGGAAATGGCTGACCAGATTTTCGCGAACGAATACTGCTGACGTGGGTGAGTAAGCAATTCACTTGTGGAGAAATCCTCGCTTTTGTGACAGATGTCGGAAGACTATGCCCTACCTGCACCTCTAATCCATATGTTCCCCGACTTGCCCAGCTGGATACTAACACAGCGTCAAACAATGCGTCAATCGCGCCTACCTTCAGTTACTAACTGCGCAACGGTGCTCCAAATTCCGCCATCCTATCCAAAATTGTTTCCCTCTTTTTTCATTCAAATTAAGGTAAGCAGTAACGAAACGATACTTGAGAGGCTATAAATAAAACATGAAACTCACGCTGTGAATGTATCCACGGTTGTTACACTTTCTACCTTCACACCATTTTGTGGTAATATTGCAGAAAGCGGCAACTCCTTTATTGAAGGGACCGTAACTGCTGAAGGAAACATCGACAGTTCCGGAACGACTGCGGTTGGAAAATCAGTCACTCCTATGGATTCAACAGACGGCACGAATATTTCTTCGTTCTTCCCATTCTCACACTTTTCCAATTTGCTGCAAATGACAGTGTCTATAACAGACAGCTCCTTCCATAAAACCTCTTCTCGCCCTCAGCGAAGGTTATTGTATGATTCACTGCGGACGCAAACGCACCAGCGAACAACTTTCTGAAATGGAGATGACAAGGGACAACCTAAGCCAACAAACTTTCGAAAAATCGAAGAGAATAAATATCGCGCCGGTGAAATCCTTTCAGCATTCAATAGTTAAACCATACAGGAAACGCAGATGGGTTAAAAACCTGGAACCAATAAAATATTTTGAGTGGCCGCGAAAACAAAAAGATAAAGTCATACTCTGCTTTTATAGCGGTGCTTCCATCAGCATTCGCTATATCAGCCTCTGTATCCATTATACCCGCTTCAATAGCCGCTTCCTTTTCTGTACCTGAGGTACCAGCGCTAGTTTCAACCTTCTCGGCAGTTTCATTTTCGGTTTCACCTACTCTCGCACGAGTATCCGTTTCCTTTCCAGTCCGAACTGAAGTCGCTGGTAGCTCGTCAAAATCCAATGGCAATTGTTCCAATCTCCTTTCCAATTCTTGCATCGCTAACGCAGTCGTCGTAGAAATTGGAGCTGGAAGCTGCGCGGAACGGGCAGGCCGAGGAGGTAGAGCAGGAGCCTCAGGTGCATGGGCTGGCCGTGATTTTGTTTTCGGCTTACGGGGTCGTTCCGCTTCCATCTCCTGCAAAAAAAGCAACTTGAAAAGGACGTCGATAGGTTGGTGCGCTCTGCTTTCCGCAATTCTGTCGTCTAATTGACAGTATAATGATGAAAAATTTAATGAAGAACACTTAACAACGCACAAACATTTCAGCCTAATCGACAATTCGACATCTGCTATCGGCGTGCACTTTTAAGCGGTGGCCAAGCTATTTGCTCAAATATCAGGGCTGCTCTCGGTATTTACGAACATTCTTCCACAAATTTTGCGCTCCTTTTCCAGAAAGCGTATTTATCATTCAAAACTCAAGATATCGAATAGCGCTCTGAAGAACTCCATAACGTATCGAATCTTGCAACCAAAAATGCATTACATTATGGAGCACTCCACGGTTAAAAAATAACCCAAAATCCCGTTCCCACTCGATGGCAATTATCCTCCAATTTAATTCCCCCCGTAATTTCGTTCCACTGAATTACGTCGATTACGGCTGTGCTGATTATTCTTTGGTCTAACATAACGTATGAAATCTTGCTGAATCCGACGTTGAGCGCAAGAAACTCATTCCCAATAAAAAAAATTCCGTAGGAGCAACTCGCAACCGAAAGATGCATCAAAGACCGCTCCTATACGAACAAGAACTTTTGGCGGACTGGAACGGCAACTGGGCTTGGGCGAGATGTGAACGAGCTCACAATCGATCCTTTCAATGAACGAATGAAAGCATGGAAGCATTTATAGATCCTTGCAACCAACGGTCAATCATGTGCCTTGAAAAAAAAAACGATCAGTTTATAAACGGTGGCAAAGTTTTGTCTGCAAGCCTTCCAAGTAAAATTCCCGATGGACAGGCCAACAACGCAAAACACAAACGTACGAGATGTGCACATTGATGAAACCACATAATCAACAAATTTCAGCCGTGCTGTAAGCTAATCATGACGAGTAAACAAGCAGAAGACAACAGCGCTGGTGATGACTAAACAGTAGTTTTTGCGTAATTAAATACGGACACACCCTCGTTCACGGTGACGAGGAAACCGCCTGCAAAATGCAATGTTTTCTTTTTTAAATTTATTTCGTTTCGCTTCTTTGATCTCCATTCAGGTTCCTCCGTTTTTTTTCTTCTACGTTCTATTTCAACATGCAAGTTAGTGTTCAGTTTTCCAGCCCTTCAGTATTCTCCCCGTTCACTTCCGTCAAATTAACTCTTTTTGTATTATTATTATTGTTATTATTATTATTATTATTGTCACTATTATTATTATTATTATTATTATTATTATTATTATTATTATTATTATTATTATTATTATTATTATTATTATTATTATTATTATTATTATTATTATTATTATTATTATTATTATTATTATTATTATTATTATTATTATTATTATTATTATTATTATTATTATTATTATTATTATTATTATTATTATTATTATTATTATTATTATTATTATTATTATTATTATTATTATTATTATTATTATTATTATTATTATTATTATTATTATTATTATTATTATTATTATTATTATTATTATTATTATTATTATTATTATTATTATTATTATTATTATTATTATTATTATTATTATTATTATTATTATTATTATTATTATTATTATTATTATTATTATTATTATTATTATTATTATTATTATTATTATTATTATTATTATTATTATTATTATTATTATTATTATTATTATTATTATTATTATTATTATTATTATTATTATTATTATTATTATTATTATTATTATTATTATTATTATTATTATTATTATTATTATTATTATTATTATTATTATTATTATTATTATTATTATTATTATTATTATTATTATTATTATTATTATTATTATTATTATTATTATTATTATTATTATTATTATTATTATTATTATTATTATTATTATTATACTTCTGCTGCGAAGGCTTTGCCAAAAAAAGACGGAAACCTAAACGAATCTGAAAACGGTGTCTGAGAACATTTCGACTTTCAGAGATAACGGAGAACATCCGCCAAAGAGTGTAGACTTCTTTGGCGATATCATTTGATCCATCAGGTTGATATAGTGGCATATTTTACCCCCTCTCCTCATCTCTACCTAATGCTGAAGTGCAAGGAGGGAAAAACGAGGGAGGAACGCGGAAGGAGAACGTTAAACCAGCTTGAAGACTCCCCTTCCCCCTCCCATCAAGCCCTCCCCTATCGCTACAAGCAAACTAAGATCTCAAAACTGTAAGCAAAACAAAGCACAGAAACATGGGTAAAGTTACACTGCAATTCTCCTACGCTTTCTCGGTACTTTACGCCCGAACCTCTGAAACAATCGTTAGGCAAAATCAACACAATTCCCCCTGGCGACTGCCAAGCGAATGGCAACCACCGATAGCCAATCATCACCAGAGATACACGACTGATATCACTGCTACAAATGAACAGTACGCGTATCACTAACACGTGCACAACTGTCCATTGCTCGACAGAGATAAAAAATGACACCGATACTAACGGTTTCCGTTGATATATACGTTTGATGGTGTAACCGCAGGGACGATACACCCATAAATATTTGCTCATTACAAATACGAACCATACGCAAAATCAACTGTAGATATCCACAAATTTTATTAAAACAACTAAACGTTCAAACATTGCAGCATAATGTGGTCGAAACGGTCCATCGTTCAGTATACGAAACAAGAACCAGTCAGAATTCATGCCGGAATCCCTCCTTAAAACTGCTGTCAAGCGAAATTTTGAAAGAAGACTGAAAGTAGCAGGAGAATGAACGAAAATCGACGATAAAACACAACAAAACATTTTCAACAACGAACGAAGAGACGAACAAAGAGCTCAACCCAAGCCACACCACCATTGCAACAAACGGTGGATGTATCACCTCCATCTGATCCGCTTTAAAAACAGACCCATCAGTTAAAAAACCTGATACAGCAAAAGGGGGAAACGACAATTTGCTAGAAGCAAAACTGGTGGATGTAGAAATGAGATGTTCCATTCACAAAGCGAGAAAGTCTAGACATTAGCCAAGCATTTGTGAATAATTCATGCCCTTCTCCACCATGTAGTAAAGGAAGAAGCCAAAACGACGAATTCGTGCATATCAAAAACACCAGATTAAAGCATAACGCAGTTCCATTCATCTGCATAGTGCAACAGATCAGAAAGCAGGGATATGAAACAGCCAAAACAAAGTGGGAGAAAAGCGCATAAAGGGTGCAGAAACAACCAGATGTCATTTCAGCCACCATCCGCAAATAAGAGTTGGAAAAAAGGAAAAACTTTTGAGCACCTGTGCCAATGCTTATAAGAAACTAGGGAAATATAACGTACAGTGGGCTTATCTGAATCGAACTTCCCGCGACGAGCAAAACAGAAACACCTCAAAGCATATATCTTCCAAGGACAATCGTGCAACAAACGGTGGATGTATCACCTCCATCTGATCCGCTTTAAAAACAGACCCATCAGTTAAAAAACCTGATACAGCAAAAGGGGGAAACGACAATTTGCTAGAAGCAAAACTGGTGGATGTAGAAATGAGATGTTCCATTCACAAAGCGAGAAAGTCTAGACATTAGCCAAGCATTTGTGAATAATTCATGCCCTTCTCCACCATGTAGTAAAGGAAGAAGCCAAAACGACGAATTCGTGCATATCAAAAACACCAGATTAAAGCATAACGCAGTTCCATTCATCTGCATAGTGCAACAGATCAGAAAGCAGGGATATGAAACAGCCAAAACAAAGTGGGAGAAAAGCGCATAAAGGGTGCAGAAACAACCAGATGTCATTTCAGCCACCATCCGCAAATAAGAGTTGGAAAAAAGGAAAAACTTTTGAGCACCTGTGCCAATGCTTATAAGAAACTAGGGAAATATAACGTACAGTGGGCTTATCTGAATCGAACTTCCCGCGACGAGCAAAACAGAAACACCTCAAAGCATATATCTTCCAAGGACAATCAACAATCAATTATCGATCCAAGCCGTCTCCTCCTGAACAACTCAACGTAAACTAAAGAAATTCACTAGGACAAGCACCAAGGGAGAGGGATGGGGCATTAAGGGCTGTGGTTAAAAACTGAAGAGGGTAAACAAAAAAAACAAAGAACAAAACAAGAATTCATCGGGGCTTCAAATACTGCATCACCAATATTTCTACTGCGGCATTTCGGCGGTGGGTCCATCACCAGCGTCTCGTTTCTTCGTACCTGACACTATGTCGTCAATGCGAAGCAGCATCACAGATGTCTCGATTGCAGTCTTAAGCACTTGGAGACGAACGGACAGCGGATCCCAAATATCTAGTTGTTTCATATCGACCTAAAATTCAACTTACCAACCACCTCCATCATGCTCTCTTATTCTTTTACCTATACATGCTGTGTGCACTATTTCCATAAGTAAGGAAAAATATTCTAGCGCTACCAAAATATTCACAGGACCGAACGAATTAGAGACAAACGATCTCCAAATTGTGTAAGAATAATCAATGTCAAAATTTTGCACAACTTAATAGTTGCCATAGAATCTGATTATCAATCAAAATCGAAATTTTTTTAAAATTTACGACTATTGCAAAGTCGCGTCGACTGTCAAAGCACTTTGCAATACAGTTCACAACTATAAATGCATTAAATTTTTGCTACAGTCCAAAACTGCTGTATGCAAGTTCAGTTTATGGCTCACAAAGCCCGCAAAAATTCTCATTTATAAACCACCTTTGTCGATACAAAAATTTTAACAACCAGCTAAGATGCGGCGGAAATGATCGGAATGAAGAAAGGAAAGAGAGGGCAGGAGGGGGGGGAGGGGTGAGATTGGATGAGAAAAGAAGGGAAAACAAAACTTGTTTTCACGAACAATCAACATTTTCAAATTGCCCACTTCCCGCATCGTAAGCATGGCACATACCAGCTGTCCGTTACAACCGTCGATGCCCCAAGTCCAGTTGTCGGGTGACTGTGCGTGTTTGGCCCGCAAAGCCGTTAGCTGCCGTATGGTTGATCCACCACAGTTTTGCACCAGTGTGCGAGGGATCACTTCGAGTGAGTTCGCGACAGCTATGTACGGCATCTTGCGAACACCTTCTATCGATTTCGCATTCTCATTCAATGCCTGTAACCATACTGCTTGTATACATATAAGAATTAATAGCAGTGTTAGTGAAAAGATGTTCGGCGGTAAACGCAAAACCACCGGCATAATTTCCTGAAGAGATCCAACGCATACCTATCTAAGCATACATAATATTCCGTATCACTACGAATAAACCCTTCATCTCGAAGTCCCTCCCCCAACCAACTCTGTTTGATCATGATGAAAAAAGGTCCCATGTTTGATACAGCCTCCCTCCACAATCTATGGAGTAGTGAGAACCTTCTTACGAAGATCCCACACAGCAAAGTCGAAAAACTAGCCCGTCTGCGATATGCCGGTCACCTAGAACAAATCTGACTCCAGAGAACTAAGAACTTTATAATACCCATGGGTTTCAGTTGAGATAACATTAAATACACGATATGCGTCGTAGTATAACTGAAGCGACGACATCTTCTTGGCAACGGTCGCCAATTTCTGCATTCTGAAAAAAAAAAAAAAGATTTTGGCCTGCCTCTTCCATTACCCAAATATTCGCTCTCTAGTAATGGTTTTTTCTAAACGCCACCTCTCACCTATCCACGCAGTACACATGATCGAAAAACGATGAAATAAAACAAACATGTGCGAGAGCCATTTCAAGTGCACCTCCACCAGGGACGAGTCTTGGATCGATAAGCACGTTGCGCACAATGCATAACGCGTCTTGAAGATTGCGCTCCACCTCATTTATCACATCCTTAAAACTTTTTACATTACATTTCTCACAAAATTTATCACTACGAAGCTGCAGCATCGTTTTTTTAAACCATATTCACAAACGTTAATCTATATTTAGCGATATGCAATGGACTAATCGAAATTGCAGCACAAAATGAAACTATATAGGAAACAGCTTTAAGGTATGTTTTTGGCATAGTTTTTAAATAAAAATTCAATCGTCCCACTTTGATAAGGCGGCAAACGAAAGGAATGCTAAACCTAATGTAGTACAGTGAGTGAATGTTCCTGCACAAAGCTACAACACAGCTTCAACTCATTTCAAAGCTAAAGCCAAGCATACTAAAGCCATATAGCTACACGGTGCTACACCGAAACCTTTCTAATCCACCCACTACCTCAAACGATTCCGCCTAGCAACGAGTGCCTATCAAAGGCACAGTTGGTTCAGCGGATTCCTCACGTACTAAAAAACGACGTTCGGACAATCTCTTCTGCCCGCACCCCCCACCCTCCTCTTCTTTTCGAAAATGTGACAAACCCATTTTGAAACAAGTCATTTCAGAATGAATGTGACGATTTGAAAAAACAGTTAAAATAGCTCGTACAACGAGAAAGATTTTGATCAATTTATTAATGGAAATGAATAAGTATACTTATGAGATGCTTTGCTTCCGTTTTAGATGCTTCTAACATGAGCCTTCGAAAATTTCCTTCTTTCACATCCTTTGATGCGCCATTTCTTCTGGATTCGCAACAAAAACTGGACAAACAAACGAACAAAGTTTACCTTGCTTGGCCCCCTTAGCACAACAGTGACGGCCGATGTCTTTTCGGATGTGACATATGAGTAGTATTCGTCACCAATCTTTTTGACCTCAAACAAATCGGCCAACGTCCCCACATCTTCCTCGCGCAGATCCTGCGTATCGTTTACGATTGATGCTCCAGTCACTCTGAATTTTAACATTATTTTAATTGAAGAAATTGTCAACTTTTCCCAGACAGCCGCCCTAAAACCCCCATACCAAACCATTGCAATCCCTACAGCAATTTTTCAGAGATCCCACTGCACGATCGTTATTTGTAACAGCGCATTTTGACAAGAAAATTTCATTACTTTTTAAAGCTACTGAATACTGTTCCCTTAATCTCTCTCGGCAACGCGCCGATCGCACTCTGGACTAAGGAATTTCAGCCACTTCGCTTAACAACCTCACCTTTCTCAGCGAACCATCAGTTAAGTCCATACCATGAATGAATAAACAAATCGTCGATTACCCTTGCGCGCATCAGCGAAAAGGAAAAAGAACATGAGCTGAATGCCGTTCGGACATCTGTATTGTGCGCAAATACCCCTCCCCTTTTCTCCATGTCCCAAAGTAAAAAGTTATGAGCAACGGACAGTGGCAGTCGAAGGCAGCCAAGCAAGTGCTGATGGCCACTACGTGGCGCGAACTGACTGCCGGTGGCTGGATTTCTTTCGCCCTTTGGTGTGGGAGAAGAAGAAGAAAGGAGGAAGGAAGGGGAGAGAATATGGAGATTACTGATGTGTGGCTGTGCACGAGAATGAACAACAAATCAGGCAAACCGGTCGACCCCTACCATGAACAGTGCAATTCAACATTAGTATCTTCCACTTCACTTATCTCCCCGCTGAAGTAGTGCAGTCAACTCCGCCATAAAAGCGAAAAATGTTGCAACAGTACCTGGCTAGGCGGTTATTGTCGGTCTTCTTGAGACGTCTGATCGCAGTGATACCCGCCTTAAGCAAAAAGTGCTGTGCCAAATCCGACACGCCTTTCTCCGTAAAAACGATATTCGGTTTCACGCGAATTATATCGTCACACATTCTGCGCACCTCTTCCTCCTCCTGTTTGCAGACGACTGATTGTTTGCACACTTACGCGATAACTGCGAAGGGAGATCAGATGTCTAGCTCCTTCCAAACGATGTCAAATAAACGTCAAAAATGTTCCATGTGAAGAACGCTCGAAAAAAATGTAAGAACAGAGGAATTGGTGGAGAGGGAGCGGAAGAAGGAATTAAGGACCAATGATTTTCGCTTACAAGGGACACCTAAATTGATTATATGAAAGGCCTAAGCCGTCGTCATCGCAAATCGTTATCTAAAAATCTTTCTGTCGTGATGATCACGCTGTATGTCAGAATATGTTTATTCTTGTTTGTCCAGTTCTCGTGTATCCATTACGGCAACAGTCCGCAATATTTTAAAAGTAATTGAGAACGCCTCCAAGCCTACATTACGTTTTTGAATGTCACAAGCATCATTTTAAAGAGTTTGAAGTCAGTTCACCTTGCCTGATTATTTGCAGGGAAAACAGCCGAAACTTTACGGACCTGGGTGAAACCGCCGTCGCCGTATAACCTGATCACGATCGCAATTAGCATTATTTCTTCTATCAAAAAAACGAATTTCCGCCAAAAGCAGTTCACCTCACACATACACGGCACACCAAAAGTTTCGATTTAATATACTTCAGTTTTTTAGCAACGGCCAAAATAAGAATGGCCTGGGTTAGCTATGCGTTCTCTAATGGAATGAAGAACCGGTTTAATTTGCAACTTCATTTATACACCACTTGGCACAACGAAGCGGTCGTTTTGGATGACGATACTTAATCAAGATATATCATAAGTTTTGGTCCAACCTGTAAATGGAACAAAGTATTGCACATCTTCCACAGTCGTTCACTTTTTGTTCCAATTTTCACTTGTCAATTACAAGACAATTCCCTCCCACCTCTCCACACACAAAAAAAAAAAAAAAAATCCAGCGTGCACCTGTTCAAGGAACTTGCTGATATCCTCCTCTTTCATGATTTCAAGTGAAGTCTGACTCTCGCCTTTCCTGTACTCCAGATTGCAATCAAGTAATACCACTCTAGGCTTTTCAATACGTCGCAACATTTTCGCGTGTGTAACGTCCTTGTTCAGAACAACTCCCTTTACAATACGGCAATCTTCTATTGCTCCGCCCGGGATCTGCAAAACGTCCATGAACATATTAACGCATAAGACGCATTCTCTCAGTAAATAAAACCGAACCTGAAGCGGTAACTGACAGAAGCGAATTTAAAGTCGGACCTAGTGCCTAAAAATAGATAATAAAATCACTGCCATCAAAAAAGTGCCACCTATAATGTACTCCCAACATCGACGCCTCCTCAGTTCTCACCGAATGTCTGTCACCAAAATGGTACTATTCATAAGCATTGATACCACTGTGCACAACATTAGACCTAGCTTCACGCTCACATTTCTATTGCACCATATTTTGCACATTCCGCTACGCCGCCGCTTCTGTGTGAAACCTTTAGGACAACACTTATTTTCACGCACCTCGCTTCAAGCTGCGAAAAACGTTCCAAATACGTTTAAATGACACACAATTCTGCATATTTCAACATGTTTTAATGCTAACAAAAAACCTCAATATAATCTATTAGTGTTTTTCATCAAGGGCCTCTGCTGCACTGAGCGAGCGTGACGGATCAGCAACTCAGCCAATCGGCGAGTGACGTTAGCAGAACTGAAAAATTCACGAAAGGCTGAATCAGTGTTCATTTGACGGTGCGGTTGCAGTCACCTTCTCGATTCTGCAGTATCGTTTAATGTCGATCTCCTGGTGTCCCTCGTTCTCAACCCTCACCGCCTTAACGGCGTCGAGCGCAATCTTTACGGCCAGATCCATCCACTTGGCAAGCATCTTCGTGCCAAGACCCGACTTCACCACCATTGCTATCTCGGCGTCGTTGTTCACGTCTATCGACTTGCTGAACATTTATTCGCTGAATATACTCCTGAACCAACAACTCAAAGACCCCTGCCAGATTCTTAGTTGTTCAGGGCAGTTTCGACTGTTCTTAAAAGAAAATGGAGCTACATTTTTGGCTACTTAGGGTCGCAAATAATTCATGGCGGACTATAAGGCAAGATCGTGCTTAGCTCCGACTCTTTGCAAGCAAAAATTGGAATTGGATGGATTCGGCATTAGACAATCCAGAAACTGAAATAAACGGTAGATGGAACTATAAATCGCATTAAAAGCTCAACTGCATAAATGGACATAGGCTGTTGTACTCCATCTTTACTTACTAGCCTCTCAATCGTTTTCATCACCTTTTCTCTTCTAGTTTACGTTCTAAGCGAAACTCAGCATTACTGCCTAAGACGCGAAAACAATAAATAAATGAAACATAAGGCAACCTGAATTTGTTCTCGGCCAGTTTGATCATATCCTCCAATGCCATGCGATACGCCTGCAATATCACACCATGCAAAGAATAATGGCGTGCAAAACCATTTCTCGAAAACCCAGAAATGATCAAAGCGCCCCTCAACCAGATGGAGATGCTGATCCCAGCGAATTTTCAATAACATAAAAGAATAAGGCCAAATAAGGTCACAAGCGATATAAACTCCACAAATGATATGATCAGCCAGAAAAAAAACGCTTTGGTAAAAACAAAGTAAGATAGCTGGGCACCCAAAGCCAAACTGACATAAACTTGAGCATACATAGGAGTGCTACACGAAACAATTTTCGCTCTCCAACAAAACAACAAATGCTCTCACAGTGAAATAAATAGATCACCATCAATCCCTTTGCTTAGCGGAAGCAGTTTCACTTCGCGCTTGTTCTTTGTTTTGCAAAGAAGTGCACCAAACCTCAGAACTGTGCTCTAACCTGGATGATGACAGTGGGATGCATGTTGTCATCAAGGAACGGCTGCGCCTGCGCCATCACCTCTCCGGCGAGCACGATCACGGACGTTGTCCCATCGCCCGTCTCCTCGTCCTGTGTACGCGCTATCTCGATCATCGACTTAGCGGCCGGATGCTTTACCGTTATTTCACGCAGAATCGCATTACCATCATTCGTTATTACTATTCCTACAAAAGATGCCCAACGATGAAGTTGGAAGCGAAATTATTCGCTTTCACATGTTAATACATGAAATGCGAGTTGGCGGATAGCTGAAACTAAAAGCACTTCACAGTGACCAATAATCAATGGACATTAATATATCGTATCCTGCGCAAATAATGAATTCATAACCAAGTGCACGTCTGAAGCATATATGAGCTTACCCCTGCCCCCTTAATTTGAAATAACAGCCGCAATGGCAGCACGCTTTCGAGTCGAGGTTGCAACGGCCTCGGAAGAAGACGGTAAAAGGAAGGCGACAAAAAAAGCGCAGACCGGAGACAAAAATAAATTTGGCAGAGCGCATGAAGTTCAAATTAAGGGAGCATATGGGAGAGGGAGAGGTGCGGCTTAGTGCGGAGAAGGAAGGATGAGGCGCGGTTAAATGCTGCCTCATCATGTCCAACAAAACCGTGTTAAACTCACAATTAACAAGAACTACTACAAGCAACTTTTATTACCTATCGAGTCATCACCTCCTTTCAAATGGACTTCGACTTTACAAGCACGCCTATCACATCAGCTAAACAATGTTATCAATTAATATGACGTAAAAGTTACCTCCCATAGGATTCATCAGCATCTTCAACATCGCCCTCGGTCCCAAACAGGTGCGAATTACGTCGGCTACTGCCTGAAGGTAATTACAGTTCGACAGAATTAACACTACGGAAAGCATAACAGACAAACCTATTCGATGAAATCGAAAGAGGAAAATTTGGGATAACGATCTGAGTAGAAAGAATTAATCTAAAAGCAGAAAATCCGAAGTGGTGGCACAAAATCAGAATCCCCGCATTCACTGAACAGGTCAGGCGTTCCAACATAATGCATGACATCAAATAGTGCAAATCGTGAGCGTAAACGACCAGCCTTGAATTCTTCACTAGCTAAGGCAACACATTCGCTAATTACGAAGGATACGTATAATAAATGAGCTTAAACCTCTGTCACAAATCAAACTGCAAACACTGGAAAAAGAATTAAGAAAGCTGGAGAAAAAAGAAAGGAAAGAATTGAAAATAAACAGGGGCAAAATAACCAAAGCATCTGAAAGCTGGGATCGAAACGAAGTTCAGAAATTGGGGACAGGATGGAGGAGGTACGCCGGAGGGAAGCGGGAAGGGAGGAAGAAGGAAGACGGGAGAGAGGGAAGGAGGGGAAGAGGAAGGAGGTCGGGGAAGGTGTAGTAATCTCATGCATGATCTCTGTCCTACTTATGATATTAAGCTTGACGAGAGCTTCTCAGGCAACATTCAGCGTTGAAATCACAACGACTACAAGAAGATATCAGCACGTTTTAAAAGTATTATTCCCCGCTTATAATGCAGACAGAAAATATGTTGCTATAAAGTATGTTTTAAGAGTGGACGGAAAAAATTCACCAAAAGTGAATAATAAAGAAACGGAGTTGAAATCACACATCTTCTGTTAAAGCAAATAAATCCCCATCTTGAGATCAACAGATTCCCTTCATTATTTGAAGGCTATAATTCAAAAACACGCTTTACTGTAAAGACACCAGAGTTTGTTGACATCAACAGCAGGAGGAGGAACGTATGGTTATAAGGAGCTACGTAGCATCTAACATATGACCAAACCTGACAGTGACTTGCTTACAACTGGTCGTTGCCATTTTTTCATTTCCTGAACAGAAAGAAGACAGAACCAATGACAAACGGAAAGTAAATGAACCTTAGCAGAGGCAATGTTACCCAATTGCACCTGATGACCACTCTCGCGTTTCGTATCCCGACTCAACACAATAACTGGAGCAACGCCTCGCATCATCCTGGACCCTGTAAATGAACTCACATTTAACTTCTCACAAGCACAACACAGACCTCAGCATGTTCGCAGCATTTAGCAACGAAAACGGTAAACTCCAAACGCACAGGTTTGCGCAATAATTGGCGACAGTCTCGTCAAGGATCGACTTCAACTGAAATTCACGGTGGACACGATCAAACAACAAGAGAATTCGAACTGCATGATACGAATTAAAAATGTGGCAACTGAAACATTTACGCAAATTAGAGTCGCAACTACAATGCACTTCGCTAAATGACAGTGTATTGATAATAAGTCTTTAGCTTATTTGTTAACAATCTGGCAAGTTTTGTTGTTAGACAATGGCAATAACAAAGACAGGTGGTTAGTCAGAGCATCATAGCCGACTGGGGAAGAAATCTCGACATTTACAAAAAACTCACTCGTTAATTTAAAGAAAAAAAATAAACCATATGTTTCGTGTTAATAAAACTGTTTCCGTTTTTCCTCAGAATTTGAAACTTTTCTCCCAAGTCCCCTTCTTTGCGTAAGTCGAGCTTCCCACATTCTGCTCCTCCGTTCACAGATGGCAAGTAAGTTAATGACCAGATGAAAGTTCCGTAGAACACCTTCAGTACTGCTACGCGATGCATACTGAACGATGATGTCTACATAACTAGTAACAAACAGATTAAACGGCTCTGTGCAACAACTGTTTTACACGGCTAGTAGATGCTTGCTGTCGCCTTGTTCTACGCCTCATTACTTGATGCCAGCTGCTCTAAAAGCGTAACACTTCCATTCCCCGTTTTTCAGAAACTTCTCCCGAACCTCCACTCTAGGCCGCTACCTCACACGTGAAACAATACTGCATATGAATACATCGGCTAATTTGCGCGTCGGTCGTCCTCCTAATCTGTCGAACGCGAATACACAAAATGAATGAACATTTAAGCAGCATAACGATACGAAATCGATAAACAGTGGATTTTAAAAACTGTCAATGACTGCAACACCTATACATAAAGTGAAACCAATCAACTAACCAACACAGCAAATGAGCTTACAAATTTCGATGAAGCGACGAAAGACATCCTAGAGTCAGATAAAAACGCGGATAATTGGCAAAAATCTCAAATCACAACAAAACTCCCTCCTCACTTTACGAAAGCCTCATACGTCCTTCCACTTTTATTGCCAACGCACTATTCTCAGTTTTAGTTGAATTCTGCGATGAGCGACTCCGGAGTCAGACTTCTTAAGAAATTTATTTTTTTGCAAATCTGAAGCATATCCAGCAGAGCCACATCTCGCCCGAAAATTGTGTGCATGTTTACGATCCACTCACTCAGTTCTACCGGAGAATGGAAATTAATTTTGAAGGCACCTGACTTCACAGTCGCCCCCTACTGCTTGATACCGTTTGATGCCCACCGTGGCTCAATTAGGTTCGAAGACGCACTCGTGACCAACATAGACAACGACTGCAATTCTGCTAGCAGCCCATTCAAATACACGAAAACGATCGCATGAGTCAAATGAGTAAGTCGCAAAAGCTTAGGAAATCAAGTGACCAGCATTACCAAAAATGTTGTTCACTTGCATATCGTCCATTGTCACTCCTTTCTAATGCTCACTGCGTTGACACTTCTGAATACAGATGTATGGAACCACCACATTGTTGTGCGCCTAACTAACATTCACACAGAGCGCGTTATACAAATATTTCCTGCACTGCACAATAAAAATCCCCTATCAACCATGCCCCTCACCGCTTTCACATCTGCGCACACCACACAGTCCCATACTTACCGCTCCTACCTAAGCCAAACAACCCCAAACTTCAGTAACAAAATCTCCACAAAATACTTGCGAAACAACAAAGACGATTCTCGAAAACAACGAAAATCAAACGGCCGCTTCGAGACTTTCCTCGTCGCAGGAACACCATGCAACAAAACTTATGATAAAAACGTGTGATCGCGAATTCCCTTCCAAATCATGCAGCGCTCTAGCGTTGAATCTGTCTGCACATAGTTAAGCAGTGCGTTTGGGGTGGATACGCGTGACGGCAGAGCAAACCTTGGGAGGTAGTGCTAATTAGTTTTGGCGTTGTCTATAACAGATTTAAAAAACAAGGCGTGTAGGGAGAACGACGAGATAAAACTTGAATAGAGCAAGGAGACGATGCGGACAACTCAGGTGGGGACAAGAGCACAATCGCAGTTCGATTTGGACATCTCATCTCACCTAATGTTAAGATTAATGTTTTGAAGCCGTTGGCAAACGCCGTATATCCTATCTGTGAGGTATACTTCCTATGAACAGGGACTTTGGGGGCATTAAATGTTGAGTTATGGATTAAATACTGAAGATTATGCCTTTTCACAACAGCTACAAAATGTATGCCCCGATGAGCTCGATCACTGAAACGCAGGCTCATGACTAAAAATTATATTCCTTAACAGCTAACCGGCAGCATCTCTTCACTGTGCATATTTGCACAAACGCAATCATTTTAAATATACTCACAAACTACTAACGCACATAGAAAATTAGATCTCATATGCCGTCGGCACAGGTACAAATGACAATCGAACTTTGAGCTAGCGGCATAAGTCGCTGGTAAAGGCTGTACAAATGAGTGGTACAGATGACACTCGAATCTTGCGCTACTGGCATAAGTCACTGGTAAAGGCCATACAAATGAGTGGTACAGATGACACTCGAACTTTGAGCTAATGGCATAAATCACTGGTAAAGGCCGAACAAATGAGCTGTACAGATGACACTTGAACTTTGAGCTACTGGCATGAGTCACAGGGAAAGGGTGTACAAATGAGTGGTAGAGATGACACTCGAACTTTAGGCAGCTGGCATGTGTCACTGCTAAAGGCTAAACAGATGAGTGGTAAAGATGACACTCGAACTTTGAGCTACTGGCATGAATCAGTGATAAATGCAGTACAAATGAGCGGTGCAGATGACACTTAACATTGAGCTACTGGCATATGTCATAGGGATAAGCTGTACAAATGAGTTGTACAGATGACACTCGAAATTTGAGCTACTGGCATAAGTGACAGCGAAAGGCTGTACAAATGAGTGGTACTGGCGACTCTCGAACTTTAAGCAGCTGGCATGTGTCACTGCTAAGGGCTATACAAATGAGTGGTACAGATGACACTCGATCTTTAAGCAGCTGGCATGTGTCACTGGTAAAGGCTATACAAATGAGTGGCACAGATGACACTCGATCTTTATGAGCTGGCATATGTCATTGCTAAAACCTGTACAAATGAGTTGTACAGATGACACTCGAACTTTGAGCAGCTGGCATAAATCACAGGGAAAGGCTGTACAAATGAGTTCTGCAGATGACACTCGAACTTCAGGCTACTGGCTAAAGTCACTGTATAGGCTGTACAAATGAGTGTTACAGATGGCAGTCAAAGTTTGAGCTACTGACATAAGCCGCTGGTAAACGCTGGATTAATGGTGATAAATGAACGCTGTAACATTGTTCCAGGTACCAGTGGTACAGTTTACTGACGACAAAAGACAGATCACTGCCGAAGGTTGTACCTTTGGTTGACTGTTGTGGCTTAATTGAGCCGTGGTCAGACATTCTTGGCTAGGTGGTAACAGCACTTAAAGTGAAAGCAGACGTACATGAATATCAACGAAAAGTAAACGAATAGATTAGGTCGTTCCTACCATACTAGCGAAACGAAACAAGCGGTTTAGCGTTCTAGGGTGACCTGTTCGCCTATATCGACCTCTTTGGGCTCATCAGTCATATGCCAGGTTTTGAGTGAGTGCCACGCCGTACTTTCGAAAGCTTCAAGTTGAAATCCTCGGAGACGTATTATTTGGACTGGTACATTGCCAGTGAATGAACAAGTTGCCGTAGCCTGTGCTCCATTTTGCACGCCTGAGGTTGCTGGACGATTAAGGTGAAAGTAGTAAGGCGTGTGAGCAGTATGTCTGTCCGTCTCAACAGAATTACTTAAGCACCCTTAACTGTATTCATCTTTCTACAGTGTTGCGTTTGCTGCGACAGACTTAGGTTTTTAAGGTTCAGGGGGGAGGGGGTGCAATTTTGTGGCCGTTGGAATGCTTTCGGAGTCGAATTTGCAAAAAATGATGTCAAATCACTGGCAGTCTGATTGCGAAATTTATGGAGAACAGAAAAACGAGGCTCTCTGAGGTGATGACCGTTGCCAGTGAAAGCAGTAGCAAAACAAATTAGGGTAGCGAAAGACCAGGATACCAGCTAATCAGCGTTCCAGCGTTAGGTGCAAATAATCTTAACTATGAAGTGGCAACCGTATTTGCCAGATGGTATACATACGCAAAAATTGCGTCCGTTCTGTCTCATATCAGCGTCATGGTGAGCAAGCGTCGTTAACGTGGAGCAACAATAAAAATGACCTCAGTCGTAACATTTGACGGCATTCTTCAACGAACGCCGATGAAGGCTCATCTATTGGTATGCGAATATTTCGATCATTTTGCTATTCCCAGCCGTTCCACTTCTTAAAACGCAAACGTCAAGTCGTTTTCTCTTCTTCCACTCTCAGCTTCATTTCAACTGCTTCTACGTAACCGGTAATCTGTAGAATCAAGGAAGCCGTGTAACCTTGACCAATGCCCTCTTTATATAATAAGGGCCGCTTTCTTTTCGCCGTTGAAGCTGTTAAATGCCCCTTCTAAATTTGGCTGACTCTTCTGAGACCGAGGTTATGTGGCAGATTCATCAACATGTTTTGACTATTTATGTTCTAGTTTCATTAAAAGTTTTGAGTGCAGTTACAATAGTTGATTCAGCGTAATCAGCACGAACCAGCTAGTGTTTCGTAGCGCTTACAAGCGGAATCACCATCTATTTATAGGACTATAAATGCAGCAGCTAGCCACTGGCAAAATACGGAAAGTGTGGAGGTCAAGCAACTTGAATCCCGCAGTGGGTTAAAAAAAATTTGAACTTTGAGTGTTTTTTTAAAGAAACATTTATTTGCATTGTTGGACATTGCAGAATTTTTAATATTTGTTAAATATCTCTTACTTTTTCTCGACATTCCAACTTTCCTCGCAAACGGAATTATTAGTGGCGGTAAGCATGCTGATAACGGAAGCGGCTCTAGTGACTTCTACAAAAGTCAGCATGCGATAGAAACGAATGTTACAGCAACAAGCATTTGAAAGGAACCGTTAATGAAAGGATGAAGAATGGATATTTTCGGTCATAATCAAATCTGAGCAAATGCTATGGTGCGTGGCCCCTTATATATACCGTACACGCTGTTGGAGAGGACGATGTTTTTAGAGGACAAAACACTGTATGTTTTCAATTAAACCCCGCGATAAGCATATAAATCAGAAATCCTTCCAAGCCGTTCAAAACTTTTATTGGATACACAGAAAGGTTACGGAGGAGGCATTGTCTATGAGAACAGAGTAGAACGCTTCCATATACGAGTATAGTAATCAATTTTGCGGGGGCATGGTCGAGTGTGCTAGCGATAATATTAGCTCATGCAAGTGTGCTCGTCATTTCGACGACATCATTCGTCGACCTCTGTGTCGCATGCTTTCCAACGTTGCCACTAACAACACTACTACTACTACAACTAACACTGCAACGACAACTACTACCACAACCGCACATGAGCGCTATTTATAATGAACGATGACGTTTTTGCGTTCGGAGAGCACACTGAAAACATCTCACAGTAATGGTTCGCACACATGAGATGGTAATCAAATTGACCCTTATGAAGGTTGACTGGGATAGAGCACAGTTCTGTTATAACAGCTTCGATAGTGAAAGGTGACCAATATTGCTCATTGGTCGTGCTGTGGTAGTGCACACAAAAAATTATGAGAGAAACAATTGAACACAACAGTGAACAACAGTTTGACATATGTTGACGGCTCATGGTTGACTTATGTGAACACCTCAGGTTATGCTTGACTAGAAGACAGATGAAAGCAGTACAGATGAATTCTATGCAAGAAAATATTGTCGATTTAAAAAAAAAAAATTAGGTTACAGAAAAAACCACAGTGAACTGTCATACTATTTTGAAGACACCCAATGAAAGTGAATTGTTTATGTGAGTGCACAACTTGAAACGAACAGTAACATTCGATAGAAAATCAAACGTTTCAAATTCTTCTAATGCCTCGCTGCAAAAATCCATCTTCAAACATTTAACGAATAAAAGATTTTCTCGTTATTGGAGACTAGACCAACAATCCAGAAGTAAAGCGGAATCAGTTTCAAAAAAAAAACGAAAACTAGAAATATAGTAAATGTGAAAGTATAATTATGCTGAAATTAGCTAAAACAAAGAAATTTGATTTCGCTGGTGTCAACATTGTGCACAGGTTGGTTAATGCCATGAATTCAGCCGACTGAGTAGGCGTAAATCGCCTTCGTATAACATGCTTTTCATAATCTGTACTTTACAGCATGCCCATACAATGATGAATTAGCAAACACACAAGAATAGAGGTTTTAAAGATTTTGTTAAGAATTTACTGTGATAAAAGTGGATCGCCGAAAGTCGCAGTGCTGCAGCCGTCGGAATAGGTGCAAAATACAGAATTTACAGCTCCGGAAGCATGAAGGGACCCACAGTGGCAATTGATATACCCTATACTTTAGAATAATCCTCATCGGCTTTTCCTCCTGTCATTTTTATACATTCATAGATCCCAAATAACCCTCCCCCCAACGGAATTACGGATCTATAGCCCTATAGTAACCCAGCTCCCTTTAGATAAGGGTTAGACAACTTACTCATATCAGAACAGTTGAAGGATTGAAAAGCCACAATTTCTGGAGTAAGAAAAGAAGTAATCTTAAAACATATGTATGTACCAATGGGTAAACCAAGACAAATTGCGGTCAAGCTTGGCACTCACTAGATGCGAACGGAATATACGTTTGCAGCGAAAGTGTGCTGTGCGGAGTTGACTCGATCCGACTACCCCAGTGTGCTGCCACTAGCTAGCACCACCCCATTCGGCTATAGTTTGTGCGCAGTGCTCACACCTACACCAGTAACGTTTCATGTCCCAGCAATGCTCTTATAATGTATCAGGTAAGCAAACATTTAGACTCAGCTAGTGGCCCCACTTTGAGAAACTTCACAGCACGAATGCCATTTAAAATTATCGAACAACCAACATTTATTTATACGGAAACGCGACGCCATCGTAAAATAAAGGAACATTTACGCGAGTGTCAAAACAAATAAACTGAACAAAACGATGAGGCAGTTAACACTTTTTCACACTTAATCACAACAAGTACGGTGTATGCTGAATATGACGGTTACAAGTACTTCAATTTGCTTAAGCTTTCCATTAGCTGAGCTAGTCCACATCATAAATTCGACAGCGTTCCAGATTTGTACCACCCATGCTCAGATTCATCAATTCTGCGAAAATACGTCCGTCCGTTTAAAAGCAAATGCAGACTGAAAAAGATGAACCCAACATTTTCAATGAAACCGTTGTTTCCCTTTTTTTATGGAGGAGCATTTTTTCCCATTCCACCAGCGTTTTTTTCATCCTTCCCATACCTTCTTTTCATGATGGACAATTTCTGGAGCATCTGACATAAATATCAATAATCCTGAAGGATATTCTTAATTTGTACTATGAATAGCACTTAATCCTTTCAAATAACATATGGGTAGTGACGCGCATGATATTATAGTCCAACGGTAAAACCTTCAAAATTTCATCAATTTAGTTTGGGGTTAAGGCAACGACGACTATTAGGATTCAACGCGCAACATTTGGATTAGTAAACAACACGTGCTTTCGCAACGGCTAAGGCACCCAGTAAAATGGCGCTGAAAACTGGAAATTGCACTAATCATTGCAGTGAACTAAGTATTGTTTCGTTTTCAGCTGGTACCCCCGACGCCACGTATCTTCAGTTGTTGACATCCGTGGGTATGAAAACAGTTGTATCCGAATTGAGAGGCGACAATCACGAAACTGCATGGGCAGTGTGCAGCCGATCTGGACAGTGGGTGCATGCCGACAGCGCATCCCAGCAAGTGACATGCTCACAGTTTCCCATGGATGCAGACCGAGGGCTTGTTAACAACTAAACTAAACGGCTCACGTCACAATTTAAATTGACGCGTCCTGACATCTAATATTGACTTCGGCATTCAAAAGTGACATGCTGCTTTGCTTAGCGCAGCTATGCTTACTGCCCACTGCTAGCCCTATCGAGACATTACCTATTTGTGGCACTGCATGCTGACGCCTTCTACGATTAGATGAAGTGAAAGGACGTCCGATCTCGACAGTCCGAAAACTCATAGTAAATTCAGTATACACCGCTGTAACCGTAATGCACTGTCCGGCATTATTACACCTCACCACATTTTGTTGCTCGAGTGCCAAACCATATTCCCCGTCCCTTAGATAAAAAAGAACTCCATCAAACTTCGTTCCTTCAAATCGCGAATCCCCTCAACATCAATAGGAGCGCTGTACTGCGTATCAGTGCTTTGTTGCGCTAGTGTCGTCTGTCAGAAACGCGTACTCGTATCATTAATAATCGAAAAAGCATTACGAGCTTACTATTTGCTTGCAGTGTTTCGACGTCTGGTTTCTGCAAAAATCGTCGCGCGCAATAAAAGGAATGAAAAAAGTTACGCCCAAGAAAGTGGAAACAACAGCAGAATCGTTTCTCTGATAAAACTTCTATTAAAACACACTATTTAAAAAAAAAACATCCCGAGGAATGCACTCTGCCAAGTAAATCCGGTCTTTGTAATTGCCTTTTCCTACAGCATTACTTTACAATACGCTAAACGGTGTAGTGCATATTTCTCCTAACAAATATTGCGCGACAGAACCGAACCGACTATTTTACGTGATGCGCCAGAGCCAGTGATAAATTTACATGATGCACGGGCCAAATACGCCAACGATTCCAATGATCGCACCCCTGCACAGGTCGGTAGAACGTCTTCAGAAGTGTCGAAATCAGAGACGGGTGGGACCGCTGTAGAGAAACAAGACGAATTACAAATACTTTTAATGTTTCACATACAGATACAAGCATCGCTTTACGCATGCACTCTCCCGCTGGCTTACCAATGGTACTGTTCCTGACTTGAGGGCGCTCTGAAGCTACTTTCTGGTGGTTTAGGAATGGCACCCCTTATTCTCCTCAAATTAATGCGCTCCTCATCTTTAAGACCTCAAGGACGCCCATGGTTGCCTCTTTCGATACCCTTCCTCCTCCTCCCCTTCTTCCTCTTCCCTCTTTCAAATACCCAAATATCATAGGTCAGCGCAATGAAATCTACCGAGTTGTACACCATGAATCGCTTTGCTACGTCAGTCAAAGTGGTAGTTGACGGCATATGATGGAGAGTGGAAGGCAGGGTTTCAAATATTAAAAAACGAGCGCTTGTACTAGCACCCCTACCGCTGAAAGCGTTGTGTTCATAGGAAAAGCGACAAAACACCTTTAACAACCAAACTGACGTAATAAGACCTGAAAATGAAAATTTCCCCCACGAGAATATGGCAAAATATCAACGCCACATGAGATCTTCGTGTTTAGTAGAAACAATTAACCTGCTCTAATTAGAATGCGCTTATTACTTACAACATGTTCGTTTATTGCGCTGTCGTACCTCAAAATTGAACAACCGCGCACAAAAAAAAAACATAGCTACACGTAAAAGAACGTCAAAGCATTGTACCAAACAAACAGAATCCTATGGTTGAATCTTTGGATGTACGAAAGAGAAAATTAGGGCCACATCAGCAAAACAATTCAAACACCACTATCACTATAATAAACCATGTGGACGCCAAGCTGCGCAGTCGAGACGACGACTGCAGCTGATCAGACCAAAACGTTTCACTGGTGAGTGGAAAAAGTAATTTGTATCTTTCTCTGCGCAGAATTTAATCTATTTTTATTAGTATTCCACTGCGTGCACCAGACGGTTACGTCTGATCTACTCTCAGTAATACTCCCCCGAGCGTAATCCTACCACTAAGAGGAATGTCGCTTTAGAAATAACTATAAAATATAGATGATTTTAAGAAAACAGTCCGTTTTTCTGTGTGTGTGTGTGCAACATGCAAAAAATTTAGCACCTATAAATGACCGAAACAGTCTAATTGCTCGTTTTCCCCTCATTCGTCCTAAATGTGATATACGGCTTACCTACTGACACAGCGATGTGCGCCCGTTACGAATTTGCATAATATCAAAACAGTTTCTTTGGAGTGCTTGCGTTAGCACATGTTAATGATGATCTCTATATATAAAGCAACACAGACAGCCTTGCACAAGGCACGATTTCAAGCTGATAATGTTGACTTTCTTATCAAACAGTACGGATTCAGTCGATCTCTTCTGGTATCTCGTTTAGTGCTCAAGAACTACAACCGGCAAATGCCACAAATTAACACTCACTATAATGCGTGTTTGTTGTTCATGATCGTACAGCACTTCACAGTTCACAGTAAACAATATGAATAGCGACCATCATTGGAGGCAAGAAGTAAACGATAAAACTAAATCTCAGCACTGTGCATATAAACAAAATCAAAACATCAATCACCCCATTATGCAGTGAAAATTTTCCAAAAGTTCGTAAAAACGTTCACTTGAGCAGTTAAATATGTCATACAATATACGTAATTGTACCGTGACAATCCAATACAACACCTCACGCCCGTCTATAGAAATATCAGACTGTGTTGTTTGTTGTGCAAATCTCATTGCACACCTATACCTACTGCCTACTTACACCTCCGATAGTTTCAGTTAAAGAGAAGCGCATGGGCATGTCAGTATGCAGCTCTTGCTTGCAATGCCAAACAATAATTTATTGTTAACTAACACTGAATGAAAACTAAGGACCCCCCTTGGCGCGAATCAGTCCTCAAAATAACACCAGAGATCTGAACTTGTTATGGGTGGACACTGAGGGATCTGACCTAACATTTACAAGCAAAACTTGATATTGTTTAAAGGTCGTCGATCACGCAGGACTGCTACAATGGGGAAATGCTATTGCACTATTCGAACATTATCGACTCCAGCTGCACCGTACCTCGGTGTCGAGCTGCCGAATACCAAGTGAAATGGATATACGCGGAGTGCCAAAGCGCATATTGTTGTCACGAGGTAAAACACATTGTCATAACATAACGTTGTGCAACGCGAATTATAAGCCCGATTCGGCAATCCCTTCGTCGTCTTCGAATGCCGGGTTCTGATGCACCTCAATCCTTGGCGCGTTAACCCATGCTGATGTGATTTGGTGCTCAACAACTGACGCGTTGCCAATAAAATTAGTGGGACTACTCAATGTGTTCTGAAGACCGTTTGGCACGTTAGTGTGATGCACCGAACCGTTGGCGAGAAATGCCAGGTTAGCGTTGCTGTTGGAAGAGCACACTGAAGGAGTCGACTGCACGTTTAGTTGTCCCGATTCGGATTCCAGCACGTAGAGTAGACATTGATGGATGAAGACATACTGCTGCTGAAATTGAAGCATAACATTAAATAAGGTATGCAAAACGGCGATATTCGAGCGAGAATAAATGTAAAAAAGCTTAATTGCTAAGGATGTCAGAGTTGCTGGACCATGCTGCATTGCATATTTTATGATGAAGAATGCTTGTAGCCAAATCACGTCAAAAAATGGATATACGCAGAGCTGAAGGCAGGCAGGGGGGGGGGGAAGAGAAGGCTAAAAA
>JPKZ01003257.1:538057-548718 GCA_000803305.1 Toxocara canis | reverse complement strand
TCCTATTCTACACATTACATGAACAGACACACGCGTTTGTTTCCTTCCTTTTGATGTCTTTTAGCTTCAACATTCATTTGCCGTTCTTTTGTTTACCGATTTTCATTACGGTACTACAGAACGCTCCATTTTTTAACGAATGCATATTTACTTTCTACACTACTTTACTGATTTCATGTTATATTGGTTATTACTCGGAATGTGTCTCTCGGTGTTCTGTTATGCGAATGTGCGCGTAACGCACGTAGGTACATGTAGGTACATGCATAGGTCCCTATATATACATCTCTTTTCAGTGTCATTCTGGCATATGCCCTCACTGCTACGAGCAGTTTCCTTCATTCGTGTGAAGAAAGACTACTCATTCAATGAGTGCACAGACGATAAAAGCCTCAATGTAATGTGTGGAATACAAGGCCCAAATCACTCTTTAGCGAAGCCCAAATGATGTTTTGGTATGTTGATAGCAAGGCCCAAATCGTGCTCGAGTGCGTTAGGTGCAAGACCGAATTGTGTTTCAGCCTGTATGTTGTTTTAGCCGCTACAAAACAGACTCAAAGGAGTTACAAATGGTAAAACAACGTAAGAACATTCAATACCTAGCATATCAACAGCCTCATAGCTTTCTCCTAGACAACGCTCGTATTTTTGCATTTGGAAACAACGAAAACAATCCATTGCAGTCAAAACGTTCGATTAAAGCCAGTCAAAATGAAAAGCATGAATAGACTACTTTCAAATATAACTACAAAAATTAAAGAAAAAGATGAGTGAAAATTTCGAAAAAGAGATAACGATCAGCGAAAACGATCGATTTACAATAAATTGACCGGCACAACTCGGGATGGGTTGTGGGAGTTTAGAAGATGAAAAAGAGGTACATTCGTTTACGAGAGCTTACCACACGCCTCTTCGCGTTGCTATTACAATGCCACGGACTAGAAAGATCGCACCACTACGCTCACTTGCACAACCGCCTTTTAAAACACTTGAACCTGGAAAATGTGATTCCCAGCTCCCTCTAAATCGGTCTTTTACTGTTTTTTTGGAAGGCCGATAGGTTATAGGAAGAAGAGTGGATGTTGACCAAGAAACTGCAAATCAGAAAGTATTTGGGAAAATTTTCAGCAAAAAAAAAACCAGAAACACTAACAAAACCATTCCTTTTTTGGTTGAGCGAGATCAAAGTTGGAAGCTTGTGTTACGGGTTGGCAATTTTATTGAGGTTACTGTTACTCAGCAATAACAGATAGTAAAACGATTTAGAAAAGTTTTCACAGCTGTGCAGAGTGATTTAAACAGCTGACCGCTGTCAAAACTGTAACCCTCGCATTAAGAGCGCTCTCGTCTGCAACGGAAAACCCAACAAAGTTTCACTTCAAAGATTTGGCAAACCTACAACTGCCAGCTTTTTGCTGTTTGAGGTAATACAGTTGCATGAAACATGACGAAAGAATAGTGGAAATTTTGTGAAATGTAAACAGGGGATGCTAATTTCTGTGACAACAATTTTAGTTTTAGCTAAGAATAGTTTGAATTTTTTCTTTCAACTGCAACCACCCCCACCTTACCGGCCTCTATTTCATTTCTTCTTTAGCGTTCTCCTTTAGTGGGTTGAGTGAAACGCAGAATTTCAGTTGTGCGTTTCGCTGAACGCACTCTCCCCGCTTAGTTAACTCAATTTGTTCCGAAAATAACTCAAGGAGATGAAGTAATGCAACGAGTATGATGCATCGTACTTCAACGGAACGGTCCTCACCTCTTTTCCTTTATCGCACTGGGGATCACCAAAAGATAGGAGTACTGCAGCTGATGATCCGAAGGGAGGGAAGATGGTGAGAATTTTCAAAAAACCGAGACGTTTTATCAAAGTTTAAGGAAAAAATTGAAACGTTCACAAAGATGAGTTATACTTGTGAATTATTGACAATTAGAGGTTGCCAAATTGATGGACTTCTTGCAGCAGAAACACAATTCCTCGAGAAAACAAGTTTTAAAAATCAAGAAAGGATAGTCACAACCACAGAGATCTTCTTGTTTGCATCAGTGAGCATAATCCCTGCTGATACCATTGTTTTCAATGCGCATTTTACTGGGACCTGTAAGCTGCCAGACATGGAACCCGACAATAGTTGAGTTTTCTTAGGTGGCAGAGAAAAGGTGAGAAAACAAAACGCAATGGGGTGCATAAACATTTTCTACAAGTTCGAGCAACAGTTCAACTGATTTCTCTTGATAAGTGAACATTAAAATCACAATTCAGAATGGCGGCATGTACGTGACACTGGATGACAACTGCGCGTTTAGGAAAATCGTCTAAAGAGGATACAACGAAGATAAGTCTACGAGAGTTGCGGTGCTCAACGTGAAACTGTAACGAGTGAGCCAACCCAAAACAAAACGTTCTAAATATTCAGCCCTTAGCAGAGAAAAGTTTCCCTTCAAAATCAAAGCACCCACTCTGTCCTTCGAATGAAGAGAAAATTTTTAAAGACATTAAGTTTCTAGGAGACGAAAACTTTAGATAAAAACCCTGGCTGCAACTATATCGACGCTTTTTTATTGCTCACCTTAGAAAGGGCAAAACCTGCGGGGGACAATCAATCACATATGCGTGCATTTTACCGTGTGCTATTATCAGTAAATGCGATTATCGTCAGCCACATAGGCAATATTTTTGACCTTAATAAAAATGTTTAATTTTCAACAATAAAATCGCAGGAATTGACTGAATCCGTGAGATTTTCCGCATAAATGAACTGGTATACAACTTTACAAAAGCATAATGTTGAGCAAAAACTGTTTAACTTGAAACACGCTCACGAAGGAGTCAGCCAACAATTCAAAAGATCATATTTGCGAAAGCATTTACTGCGAATGATACAACAAAGCGGTGATCCCACGATCAAATCACAGATATAATAATAATTAGAAGACCAAAATTCATATTTTCTTACGAGTTTTTTTTTTTGGTGCCCAGAGCAAAGATTCACCATTATCGCATATTCTACAATTCAGCCTCCTCCCCTCAGCTTTTTCTCTGCCTCGATGCCCTCACTCTGTGGTGGATGAGACTTCGTACAAACTTTTCTCGACTTCAGCCTTCCCCTTAAATTTGATTGCCTTTGGATATGCCACTCCACAGAAGTTCCCATCCAAATCACTCCGCCATCCAGCTTAGCCCCCCACCCCCTTCGGTAACGTCATTTCGCGTATGTGGACAGTAACTGTTAAAACTAGACTTTCAACGAATTTCAGCAACTATTAAAAGAGTGTAGGCTGTGTGACATCCGTAAATCGCTTTCGCACTGTGAAACATTCCACATTCCTTTCTATGTGCTTCGAAACTTCTCACCGCTCTCACTTGTTAGCCAGCTTTACCAGTCTTCGAAACCTTTACTTGTTTCATTACTTATTAAATAGCTTCGAACGAACGCAAAAAAGACCGTGTACACATAAAACGTTACAAAATCACTCATTGAATCTTTTAATGAACAAAAATTCTTTCAACAGAAATTTTCGATATTTAAAAAAACCGTAAAGCGCTATAAGCTGGCTTGCACAAAAACCGTTTAGCAGCCAGAATACATTACATCACACAACTGCTTACAACAACATAACAGACTGTGGAACTCTCATTCTACGAATTACTGGTATGTTCACGTAAACAGTTAAGTCACCGAATTATTACGAATCCGCTTTCACCTTCTCTCGTTCCCCTCTCCTCCTCCATTCAAATTTCAAAAAATAATTTTATTTAAACGAAGCACGTCCACGTTCAAAGCTCGCCAGGATTACCTCATTCAGTTGGCGTTTATCAAAAAAATTTCAACAAGCACAACAAACGCATGCCCCGCATTCATATGCTAAACATCGAAACGATTCTACGGTAGCATAAACGCTGTCAGATTTTGACTCCCCTGCATTTGCGTTTTTGGTGGTTCACTTATTCTGTTGTCAAAAGGAAATTTTTAGCTCAGTTCGCTAAACTGTGATCCCCCTAATAAGCAGTACCAATCAGGTGGAAATAAAAGAATTAAAGCGCCACGTTGACTGGCCGACTACACAAGAAGATCCGCATTACAAACAAAATGATAACTGCTCGATTTTAAGTGTTGTAAAATGTGCATAGGCGAGGATGACAGTTATCAGTGTATCTGACCTTCTTTTGCGGCATGACCTCACTGTATGCTTTGCAAGGCTTATGCAACGAACAGTTGTCATTCTTGACTTAGACTTTAAACCATGGCATAGTGATCATCTTTGATACGAGGGAAATATGAATTCAAAAATCTATGTGGCAGCATCTTAAGGATAAACAGTTCCACTTCGTAAGTGAAAGATATGGTTCAAGTTCTCAATGTTCCTGGTAAATTTTGCCCTATTCCCATTCCCATACCTAACATGACCTTCGAATTCGAGAAGTTTGCGTGGTAATACCTGTATTTCGAGCAGGAAGCCTAAATCAAAATGAGAACAATGAAGAAATATTTGAAGCCGCAAAAAGTTAGGCACACTTGACCATATGGAAGAAACTCCGATAAACGAATAGACAAATGCACGCTTTCGGCTTGTCTCGCTCGAAAAAAAATTTGATTTAGAGAGTGGTGTAATCGGTATAACATCTCTTTATGCCCCTCAGCCAACCTGTTATCAGATTCAGATGGATCGCCTATAAACGATTCTGCTATCACTCTTGTTCGAATAGTTTACCCCCATCGTTGAGAACACTGCTTCCCGTCATCAGAGTGTAACTGACCAAACAGACGCTTAAGATATGGAAAAGGAGGTGCGAAGGTGGGGGTGGGGTGGAGTGGAAACGTTCCGTGGCTCACCAAGAAAGCATTAAATTGCAGTTAAAATAGTTTCTGCAATAAAAGTTTGCATCAACAAGTTTTACTGTACTGTTCAAGTTTCATGAATAAATCTAATTTGATAAATGCTTTGGATGCTTTTCTTTAAAAGTTTAATATTTCCATTCTTTTGCTCTCTTTTTCGACCATCAGCGTGCTTATGTATACGAAGTGCGGCAGTGGTTCCGCTACAGCATCAAATATTGCGTATAAAAAGACAGCGGACGGCTTTTTAAAACCATTTCCGGTATGCGTAAAGTGAGCGGTGAGTAATTCCTATTTTCGAAACCACGTTACGAGTCACAATCGGCTACAAGAAAATTCTTTTAACAGCGCCTACTGCACACCATATAGTTACACACGCGTAAATAGAGTACTCTACAGCATGACTAAATATTGCTGCACACTTCATCATTCAATAGACATTCATTTTCTAATGGAACGCGTCTAGCAAACCTAAAAGCAAAG
Source organism: Toxocara canis (assembly GCA_000803305.1). Lineage (NCBI taxonomy): Eukaryota > Metazoa > Nematoda > Chromadorea > Rhabditida > Toxocaridae > Toxocara > Toxocara canis. The sequence goes on along the minus strand of JPKZ01003257.1, from coordinate 543,397 downwards.
CGGTTACTAAGCAGTACGTCAACGGTGAACCCGCTATACGACATTAAACACGTGAGCACATTCAAAAAATAAGCCTTTTTCGCACCTGTACGTCGTCATCGTCAAAAGTCTGTTGTGTATTTCTTGAAGAAGTCCGTCATTTTAGTTGTTGTTAAAAATAAGTCGCAAAAGAATAAACTAGAACGACGAATGACAGATGTAAGAAGAAATTTTTCAACAACAAAATCGGTGACGGATGCATTCTGATTCAAAAAATAATTCCTCATGACAATGAGCAAGTTGAACGTTTCACGAATAGAGTATGAATATGCTCAGTTTCAAGCGACTTCTAGTGACCTTTTCTTCGTTAAAATGAAGATAATAAAGAGGAGAGTGAAAGGGAATAAGTGCACAATAGGTGCAAAGTTGGAAACAAAAGCAGACCGATAAATTAAAACGTTCCATACGATAAATGAACAAAAACGTTCCATACGATAAATGAACAAGGCGAAAAAGAGGCATAGAAGGTTGGTAGTTACGAGTGTGCTGCGTAAATATAATGCATATCGCTGCGACTCGAGCTGTACGTAAAACTTGACTTAGCGGCAACGATCCAAACGAAGGTAAATTCATGGTTGCCAAATTTCACTAACAAATGAAAGCTAGTCAGTCTTCTTCTTTTTTTTTTAAAAATTTTTTTTTCAAATTGATAAATTTATTCTAACTTCTCAGGAAGAGAAACATTTTCCACAGCAACAAAGAAACTGAATAAGTGCACAATAGGTGCAAAGTTGGAAACAAAAGCAGACCGATAAATTAAAACGTTCCATACGATAAATGAACAAGGCGAAAAAGAGGCATAGAAGGTTGGTAGTTACGAGTGTGCTGCGTAAATATAATGCATATCGCTGCGACTCGAGCTGTACGTAAAACTTGACTTAGCGGCAACGATCCAAACGAAGGTAAATTCATGGTTGCCAAATTTCACTAACAAATGAAAGCTAGTCAGTCTCCTTCTTTTTTTTTAAAAAATTTTTTTTTCAAATTGATAAATTTATTCTAACTTCTCAGGACTGATATCATTTTGCATAGCAACAAAGAAACTGACTGATATCATTTTGCATAGCAACAAAGAAACTGACTGATATGAGTTAAAAAGCAAAGGCCATTTCGGACGTTAACGCAAAGGTGAAGTTGCCTGCCTGTGACTGCAGCATCGCATATCGGTGATCGGCCACTAGAAATCACTCTAGATGGATCTAAAGTTATTTGCGGCTCTCCGCAAGAGTTTCAAGTGCACTTTGAAAGGAATGCGTGTAAACGACAGAAAAAAATGAATGATGGATGCGGGCGGCATTCTTTGGCCGAACCGATAGTGTGTAGGAATGAATTGAAATTTTGCGCAAATGCACTTTGTGTCGCGAGCGCAATCAAAAGCGAGGGAAACTGGGCGAGCAGCCCATTTTCGTATGACGCAAGAAAGCAATCCGAGCAAAAAGAATGACCGAAACAAGCTCCTCCACTCGATTCTCTCAGCCCCACAAACAATTAGCCCATAAGGCCTCTCCTGTGCATTTTCTCATTCTCCCCCCCCCCCCCCCCCCCCCCCCTCCCCTCTCTCCCTCATCCCTCCTTTGCCACCTAGGGAATTCTATCGAATAGCATAATATCAGACTTTCAACAAGCACACAAATTCCCACATATTCACCGTACAAATACTTCTCCATTTGCTTCTCATAGTAGTAGCACTTGATTTCCTAAATTGATATTAGTTCACTTAATCACTCAGGAAATATGTGCCAATGTCATTTGAAATTTTGCCTTAAAACTGGTCTCGTTTTTAAAGTTAAACGCGTCGTGGAGAAATTTTTTGTTTCAATAAAAGGATTTATCGAATCGCTTCTGTTAAAATTGCCCGTCACTAAGAATGGCCATCTGCGAATAAACACCTCACTGACTGATTAATATTAGGACAAAAGTTCTCACTGCTTCCATCACAAAGCATTTTTAAAACCATTCCCAAGAGTGTGAACTTACCGCGCTGCTCCTGGACTCGCGGCTGCTCGAATCTTTCAGCACGGAGTTGACCTTAAAGGCCAACGCCTCTTTCCTTGAAACATTTAAACCAGCTATGAGCTAATTATTGGTAAGTAAAATTAGTTGTCGTTCATTAGCAAAAACTTCCATAAACGCAGCATATATGGGTAAAAAATTTTGAGCTTTCAGCAAAAAAAAGCGGCCTCAATCTATCTTTCCGAAACCAATCTAACATAACCTCACTTTAACATGTCAATCTACGCAAACTTTCGTTTATTTGCACTTAAAGTTTTACAAGCTGATATCAAACACACGTTAGAAACAAAAATGAGAGCCAATGAAAACATTTAGAAAAATACTATAAAAATCGTCTGCAACGTTTGTTTCATTCCGATGAAGTCGAAGCAAATTACGCCATCGGTCGACAAACTTTCTGAACCATTAACAGGTGGTGAATTCGCTGTGGATACCACGAGATGAAACTGACACGTTTGTGATACTGCTGCGTTCCTTTCATAAAATGCGACCTAACGAACGCTAGGTCGTCAGTTCCTTCTCACTGGCAACAAGCACATTCAACAACGACGACTTCTACGCCAAACATCAAACAGTGCAGCAAAACCACTTTTCAAAGCATTTCGACTGCAGCACGTCCACATACATATATGTTATATGTTACACAAGTTTCGCCTATCTCTTGTGTCAAATAAATTTTAAAAAAGAACTCAGAAATTTAGAAAAAAAAAGCGAAATTATTGCATATGAAATATACAAATCATACAAAAGAATGAAAGGAAAAAAACAATTGCCAAGAAGCTCTTCTCGCAACTTACACAAGTTTAAATGAAAGCCAGATGTCGAAAAAAAATTGACTCGAACTATCGGAAGTGCGTATTGGAAGGGCAAAAGTGTTGCTCGCTGATGAACTCCTCTTATTTGTAATTATCAAAAAAGTTGTAATTATGCACCCACTCGTAAGATTCTCGAATAAAAATAACAATGATTAAAAAAACATGGATAACAACAGTCCAACGTACGGAAAGAATGACGAAGTGAAGTTGATAAGTGAAGCGTTTTCCGGAAATCCTTCGTTGAAGCTAGCAGGAATAGCGTCACCTCCATTGGGCAAACAGGGTATGTTAGTGCTGTTTGTAACTAAACCCTATTTTTGGTTTTATAAGAGACCATTTTTATCAACACGTAACAACTGTATCACTTCCAACTCTCGGACCTTAGTGCATTTACCAACAAAGGAAAACAGTGATTTTTGCAAGCTCTGGAAATTTTCTTTAATATTTGATCAAACTCAATTCTTAAAAAATCTACATTCACAAAAAAATAAAAAACTGATTCTTTTGCAAACATGTGAAACCAACTGATCCTCTCATTCAATCTATGGAGTAAAAACATTTATTTTATTTTTACAAATTATTATTTTCACTCATCAATGATTTATCAATGACAGTTACAAGCTTAACTGGATGACTCAGTACAATTCAGTACACGGTATGTCTTGTCCTGCAAAAGCGGACGCCGCCGGAAAACTTTCATTCAGGCGAAGATTTATTCAACAAAACTTCGGATGAGTAAAGAAGAGGGCGAAACGTTGCGAATAAAGAACAGTTTTTACACGGAAAGAAAAAAGAAGGACGTACTTTAGGACCTTAAAATATGCATCAACATTACTGGCAACCAGGCGCGAGCCCAGGTCATTCTCCCTTAACGGCATCAGTTAGACGTCTCGTATAATGAAAACTACAAAGAAGAGGAAGATTGAACGATCGTGACAACAAGATTGCACACAGGAAGACAACACGGGAGAAGATTTGGACGAATAAGGGAAAGGGACAAAGGAGCCGTTCTCACAACTTCCAGAATCTAAATTAACAATACAGATAGGTGTCGATGAGCTTACTGCTTCGCTGCCCTTTATAGCAGCACTGAACCTGCAAATTTCCTCCAGTAAGCACACCAATACTATTCATGATGGTTACGCTAGAAGTTAACATCGCTATTTAAACAACAAACGAAGGAGTGAGCATTCGTGAAAATCTTTGTGTACATGTAAATCAAAACAAGAAACTCACTTCAAGTTACTCCATTTTAACCCCTATGTTTCTGAAAAAAAACCTCTGAAAAAAAAAAACTCGAAAGGACGCTTTTCCCTGAATGAAACTGGTGGCAAGCTAAATGGAAGAACGGCGGCATTTCATTCAGCTTCTCGTTCGGCTATTCGCGTGAGCACCAGAGAAGCGCGACAATACGCGTGCCACGGAGAGATAGAGAGCAAGGGGGGATGTTGTGTACGCGCGTGTGTATGGGATGTGTGGGCGCGGGGGAGTGTGCGCCATTCATGAGTGCTATCCGTGCAGAGCGTTATGCGCAACGTTCGGTCGAAATGCATGGCTCGGCGGCTTTCGCTTAAGCAGACCTTCCAGGCGTTTACAGCTAGTCCAACCCATGGAGTCGTTCTCGAAAGCGCTTGCTACCGAACCGTTGCGGATTAGCGGCACAGGGGAGCAATACATGGGGTGCCCCCTGCTGAGCTCAATAATAGCCAAAGCGCTCCAAAAGCGGATTCTACATTCATTGTTTAAAGCTTCTAACGTACCGATAACTGCGCACAGAACTCAACCGAATGTACCTTCAATTTTCATTCGCTAGATAGAAGCAAAAGTGAGAAAAATACGAATGATTTATGTGTGTGATGAGTTAGAATAAGAGGGAAAAACAGCTATGACTGCAGCCATAACGAAAAGGTGTTTTTTTTTTAAAATGTGACCACATATGACCCTTCGGCGAGTCAGAATAGTCGAACGACATTAGACAATGTCTTTTGTCTAATGTCGTTCGACTATTATGTAAGACAATGGGCAAAAATTTTTCTCCATCAAGTGAAAGATTTTAGCTCCAAAATTAGTCCTTTTCTTCAAACGGCCTGTTCAAAGCTTCAAATCTAATAGCAACAGTTGCTGGGATAATACATTTGGAGCATATTTTCATTTTGACCAGAGAGTGGTGACTTCATACTGAAAGTGCACCTCACTCGGCCATTCAGAAATTTCCATGTTAAATGTGGTCCGATAATCCTCCTGATTGACTAGATGTCAACAGGACAAGGACCAATGATATCCATAAGGCAAAGATCACTGTTCCTCGTCTTACCGAAATCGGACCAGATTTTACCTAGAAATGCAGATGCGCTTGATATTCTGTTAATTTTCTTTTTTCAATCTCGCCATCTTCCTCCATTTTTCTGTTCCCCCCCCCAAATCAGCACAACACTGGACTGCAATTCGTGACTGCTCCCCCCCCCCCCCCCCA
>JPKZ01003257.1:527486-537798 GCA_000803305.1 Toxocara canis | reverse complement strand
CCCGAATAGGGTGAGGGGAGGAGGGGGACGAGGATGGTTTGGAGAGATGTTGTTAACGCAATGAAATCTGAGAAGTAACAGAGCTGCTGCTGAAAAAGTAGTACATTTTGGTCGAGGAACGTACTTTATATTTAGCAGAACGTTTTCTAAACAATGAAATATGAGCTAACAATCCCCAAATCGCACCTGCACGCAAAACTCTCATCATCTGCTCAGTAACGCTTGCTACGCTCCATACATAAATGAGATCCTTTAAGGATTCACCACGAACAACTTGAATCCTGAAAGGTCCATCGCACACATTGCCAGATCAGCCCGAACTGACTGTTCACGTAGAGTTTGTAGCAAAATTCTCGTTCAGCTCTCACCGCCTGCCAACATACTTCGCTATATTTTTGCCTCGGGCTATCTGTCCTCAAAGCACACCTAAAGTTGCTATAACTTTTTAAGTACTCATAAATCCATAAAAATGGCATGCACATCGGCAGTTGAAGAAAAAAAGGGGGGGGGGGGGGGGGGGGGGGGGGGGGGGGAGGAAGAAGAGAGGAAGGACGACTAGGTAGGAAATAGGAGGACTAGAGACTGGGTAGAAAAGGGACGGAGTGAATTTCTTTTTTCGTAATAACAAGGACCAAAGCAATTAGGGCATTTCTCAAGTTTAAAAGAGGCCTCATTTTCACTATTCGACAAGCGTTTCTAAAGAAAACGTATAACCATACCAAAAATTTCTTTTCACTTTCCCCATTCAATGATTTCTATACTACGGACTTCATGAATAGAACCTCTAAAGTACTGCACAACTGACGCAATACCCTTAACGAGAACACTGAGCACATCTCAGCAATCGTCTACAGTTAGCACATAATCCTATTACGGCATATATCATCATCTTAAATAACACAACTAACAAAGCCGCACACCTTACTGTAAATTTTAGTCGATACTTTATGAATTTTGTTCTCTCGAGTGATTTAATTTATTCAAATGTAAATGCTATTCAGCTGCAAATCGGCATTTTTAACGCACTTTGTGTTTCGATGCAGCTTTTGAATCACGTTTAACTTCGACTGTGAAGATCGGTTCTTCTTATTTGTTGCCCATTCTGCTTATCTATCACCTAGATGATTTACTGCCCCTCCTCCCTACCTCTGTTTCTTCGATAGGCAGTAGAAGGTCTTAGGTTATTAAATTGTCTGCATCAGTTCATCTTTGTGTGCGCGCCGCCCTAGCTTTATTTCTGGGTTTATCGTAACAAATGAGGGATTGCTGAAATCGAATGAACCGTAGAAATGCCCTCGATTATGTAAATGTTGTAAGAACAATCTAAAAATCGCTAAGAGTGTTTGAGGTCGTCACATACGAAAAGCACTTTTAGAAAAAGACCACCGCAGATCGGTTAGGCGAGATAACTGATAAGTTGATAAGTGGAACCGGCTGAAAAATACTGGTGTACCTAAGCACGCTCCATGGATTACTTACATATGCATACCACTCTTTTTGCACAACTGGAAAACATCTACAAAAGAATGACAGAGTGCAAATATAATAACTGGTTTAAAAACGCTCTCAACATCAATACACTCAAACGAATCGCACACAAAATATATACATTATGCTAAAATCACGACGGTTTGTATTTGGGAAACTGCAAGCGCACAACTTGAACGCCCATTCGAATCAGACGCACATCAAGCAAAATAGCTTGTCTGTTACGCCGTCAACTAAGCGGTAACCTGGTCGCGCTCAACGCTGATCTTTACACAAAGCGACCGACCATAGAGCTCACAGCCCACGTACACTCATTGCTTTTCGCGCATCCGCCAACGCGTGCTCCTCAACATTGACATTGTGGCACAGTGATTGCGCAGTTCGTTCACTGACTTCTTCGTTTGGGTTCCGCATCGCTCGGTAACTCTCCGATTGCGTTTCCTTCACCCGATCGGAGCTGCTTCCCATAGTACACAAGTTAGACGCCTACACACTTCTTTCGTTTGTTCTCATGTGCTGAACCAGTAATTAGATGGACGATCAATTTTTTTTTTGCATTCACACAGCTACAATGTTTGAATTCTACCAACAAATACGAGTGAATCGATTACAAAATTTACCCAAAAGGTGGAGTACTATTCTGGGATACTTTAAAATTTAAACTTACAAGTAAAAATAAAGAGGAGGGTAATTCGAAGTTTCTTCAGACGTCAGAATTGAAAAAAAAGAAAAAGCGACTGAATGGATGAATCGTTAAACGGAATTCTTGTATCAAAAATTTGCGGTACACGACCTGCATACGAAACCCACATCAGAAAACGCTCATATATTCATAAGTGCTAAGCTTGGGGTTTGCTCTCGGTAAAAAGCGAATAGTTATGGATGCAGCTGGATAGGGTTTAAGTCGATGCACTCGTACCTGCAAGTAGGAACCAAACATTATAGTTGTATTCATACAAGAAAATCAACCGATCTTCCATCTGCTTAGTGGTCCGACATATACTGGTCAACTGTAGTTCCCCGATTATGTAGTACCATATATACGGCTCATCCAGCATAATCCACAAATAAAAAAAGATCCTTTATAGCACCGATGAAAGTGCACACTTTATGGGACCGAAAAATGATAGTTCCAGTACAGTTACAGAATGGGAAACACAGCGGAAGCCCTTCGCTTCCCATCCCTCGGATTTCTAGAACACTTCCACAAAAATTAATTGGTATGTGACTGTTTCTTCGATTTTATGCCACGTCATGCCAGCACACCTTAAATGCCATGCGCGCAAACAAGTTGATGATAATGGAGAGTAGTTTGCTGCGTTGAATTATAAACGGCACAGCATGAACATACTTAGGCTTAGCTGGCGTATTACCATGAACACAGTCCACCATCCTGACTTAGAATACTTCCCCTTCCCTCCCCCTCCCCCTTACACCATCGCCTCCATCCTGAAAGTGTAAATGCTATATCTCCCGGGGCTTCATTCACGATAATATGGCACACAGCTTATCCCACCTTTGGATGGCCAAACAAACACCTTCCTAAAACTTAACTAACCGTTGCACTCTGTTGCGCTCATGCAGTTTTCCTATAGGAAATCATAAATTATTTCTAACAAAGTAAACTGGAAGTGTAAGGGTCTGGACGGCAGCACATTATACATACCGTATTAGCTCAAATAAAACAACCTTCCTTGAACGTGCATTTTTCATGGACACAACTACTCGACACAATGAAGACACAGTATAAGACGAACATCGTTGATGTACTCTCCGAAAAAACAAAATGTAGAATGTCAACGAGGCTGTTGGTAATATTACCTTGTTGATGGCATTATTTCACAATGTCGAAGTTTGCATATTACATATTATATCGCATTACCTTAACAAGAATTCCCTCTCTCGAATAAACTCGAATAGACAGCAACGAATTTTGTAGCTTTTGGGAGCTTTATTAGAGGTAATAACTTTAAGGCGGCAATTTGTTTCACGGTCTCTGCTTAAAAAAATAATAAGACATTCCCCTTACTTAATTTAACAAGGTAGTAGCAATTTTTAAGCGCTCTCTAAGCGCTTTAAAAACTTGCTACAACCTTGATAAATTAAGTAGAGAAAATATATATCACTGTTACTTTTTTGGCGCTAAACTTGTGCAAATCGGCAACATACGATGTGGTGCGTGGTCACATAAAAAAACCGCGCATCGGAACCAGGACATGTTTGAGTGGCAAATGCCATAAACTAGGCCATATTTATGGCGTTTGGCATTCAAATTTTGTTATCCAGCTATGTGCGTATAACTCGATCAAAAACAACTCAAAACCGCGCCGATAAGACTCCATATTTTTCCTTATGTGTCCCAATTGTTACATGGAAGTTCCAGGCTTGGGTGGGCCATAACGAACTGATAAGAAAGTGAGACTGCGCAGATCAACACGTAAACAAATAATACGAACAGTACACTGCTTTGCAACTTCTTGTTCTGCTTGATTTGAGCATTTGCGTTTGCACAACTAGATGGATATAAGAGATTTAAATCAAATGGATAAATTTCCGTCTCTCAGTTCAAGCCAGCTACACTTTCGCAACATGACAAATTGCTCTAGTCCAGCAAGCAATAACCTTTAACCTTTACGTGATATCTACAATATTCCCTTAATTACACGTGTTTTTCAAAAAAAAATCCATGGAAATTCAACAGTTTTCTGAGTCTATGAAGTCATATTCATTAGAGTAGGGCTCAGATATGAGGTGTTAAATTGGTTGCACAAAAAAAATTCGCGAAATGTGGTTCCCATCGTGACTTGTGCTAAACCTCACCATCGATTTTTTTCCCTAGTTAAAGCGTACGTTAACAGCTCGGAAAATATGACATGATAGATTTTCCTCCACAGACATCAGTTAAGGCATTGGGAGGTGATAGTGAGTAGCCCATAAAATTAAAATCACTTCAGGAATCACAACTTCAAATCAACGGAAAAACAACAGCAGCACGCTAGATGACCATTCAGAAAGCACAATTAAGTAATTTCTATCGTTTTAACACTACCGTTTATGAAGCATTCTTTATGGAGCGACGAATCTGAAAACTAAATGTTTTAGGTGAAAGAAAAAATGCAGACGGATATTTCGATAAACGTTACGCAGTGAAATCCGAAAACAGTTGATTTATGCATTCCGATTAATTGTAGAGTACTGCCGCACTGTAACAGAGCTGCCCTGAACACGAATAAACGTGTATTAAAATCATTTTCTCGTATGCAAGGCATATAAGGTAGGAACTGATATCTCAACAACATATGTCATACATACATCTAAACTAAAAATTTGAACAATGAATTGGGATTGTCAGCAAACAGTGTTGAAAATTCCAAATTAGCAATTAACTTTGCATTTTTAAAGATAGCAATAAATACCCCTTATGAAATGACACAGAAACCTCGGCAGCATGCTTACTTATTCAACAGCACTTTAATGAATTTGGCAAGCGGAATAGGGGACAAGCGCGAAAAATGGAAGGGAAAGTGAGAGGTAAATGTATAATGCACATCCCTCCTTTTGCTTGCTCTTCTTTTCATATATCATTCCTCTCTACGTCTCTTTCAGCTATGTCGTTAGAGATTTTGAAATGGAGCTCATTTAGCAAGAGCACAAAAAAAAAACAGCATCAGTTTGGAAATTAATGCCGATGGAGAGCTTAAGAGGCGATGATCAGAAGGGAGGAAGCTGAAAGAGGGAAGAGTGGGCGGACTTAGCTTATTGGGACTCAAGTTGACGTTGCGAAAGGAAAGCCGAAGTTAGCACGCGAACTGCGAAACCGACAAACCCACGCACTACCGTTTCCGCTATCGGCGCCGCCTATTCTCGTAAACTGACAAAGCGCTCAACGCGTGAATGAGCGAATCGAATCAATGCTTCTCAGCGAAGCCTAACGCCTGCATATAAAACATAAAGCAACCCTTCAGCTTTCCACCTCATATGGTTCCATTTAAAAGCCTCATCTCCTCTTACTTAAGCACACATATGAGGGTGCACAAGTGGAAATGCAACACACGTCATGATCAAATTAGGTTGCAAGTTAAATAAACCTGAGTTGTATTCGGATGAAAGCAGCTTTTAGTGAGGGAGTGGGGGGTAGGGGGGGGGCACAAAATGCCGAAAAATAAGATTTACCCAATTTGGAGTAATTTGTAAACTTTTTGCGCCTCAATTTCATACTTTCGCATTCTCCATCTCATTAAAAAGGATTATTACGAAGGTGAAGCAGCAGCAGCGGAATTGGCGAAAATGGCAAACATAATGAAACACTGCAGAAGACAGCAGGCGCCAACAGATGAGAAGAGAGGTGGAGTGGTGTTACATCGGTGGCCAGATGGAAAACGCGCGCGACATGCACGAGTGGCGATAAAGCCATAATCGCATCGCTAACGTGCAAACGATTTTTAAAATAAAAGCACAACAACGATAGCCGCCTGTCGTGACATGCACTTTTAATTGTTTCACTTGAGACAGACCATCCGGTTGAATAAATGCTTGAAAAACAATGCGGAAAAAGTTGAGCAGACAACAAAAATCTTGCGAAAGCGAAGATCGCAGAATCTCTTCCGGCATACACTCTGAAACGCCAGTGAATGACTACTGAAAAGATCAAATCAAGCTCTTCTGAAAACTTGATTTTTTCATTTTCCATGATAATTCATTTAGTAACACATAAAAATAACGCTCAACTGATGTTCTGATGTTTCATTTCATACCGCATGAGTTCGTCTTCCTTCTGAAAATCAACCCAATGGCCAGAAAACCTCCTAAAGAATAAAGGTTTAGTTTAAATCTTGAGCACAAACCAATCACTCGGTTTCAAATTCCTTACCAGAATCCGTGTTCGTCACTCTTTGGTGAAATATGACTTCTTTCGAAATAAAAAATCATCAGAGCGTTGATTTGTTGTTGCAAAAGCAACGAGCATTGGCGTATTCTTCAGTGCCCCAAATGTGTTGACTGCATAAAAACTGTCGCAACAACATGTCAAGGAAACTAAAGAAATTGGGAACAAAATGACTTTGACGCAGATGAAATAAATAGATCGAATCGAAAATGCAGTGATGGTGAAAAAAAATGGAATTCACAATTGATGTTTTCTGGGTGAACTGTCTATTAAAAAAAAAAAACAGCTAAACTGATAATGTAATGCAAATTCAAAGCATCGTTTCCCGATCGACTTCTAATCAACCATGCCAATCCGCCTAATCATCGCAAACGTCAAAGCTATTCCGATTGAGCGATTCACAGCAACAGTGCTTACGCTGATCTCGTTCAGACCGATTAGACAGAGAAGAGCGTGAACGACAGCCTGTTTGTAGTATTTACGCGTATTTGCCGGCCCATAACGCATGCTTCGATGAGCGAATATAACGAGAAAATTATGAGCGACAAATCAACCTGCTTCATTTCACTGCAAAAATACAACACAGGAAGAGAACGAAACAACATCAAAAAGTGAGCCGAGAATAAGAAAACCCCTTCGTGGACGGTGGCGCTCATACGAGACCTCCTTTGCACCACTTTTATCCAGCACTTTGATACTTCTTTTAAAATTTACTTTAAAACTCATCACTGTATCTGTTTTCCCGTTTCCTGTATCCCTAACTCATTTCACTGTCAGAGAGATGTGAGCCGCCGTAACCCAACTACAGTTGGAACCGTGGTATCTACTGACGCATCTTTCGATTCACGGCGAAAAGCACGCGCAGCGAAAAAGTAGATAGTAATCTACTGAGGCATTCCACGTGGTAGCTAGCCACCACTTCGTTAAGCAGCCAAAAGCGGTGCGATCAGTGCAGAACACATGCACAAACTACGTAAGTTCCTTCTTAGCTACAATCACGATCAGCGATGACAGATTTGTGCTACGACAGAACTCGGTAAACGCGATACATTGGCCTACGCTTACGTTTTGTGCTACGAGACCACCACTTTCTGCATACATTTCATTTGCTTTCTCTAAGTACAGCACAGATGAGCTTCTGAAAGGTCTGACGCTGTGCTATCAGGAAACGAAATAAAGAAATGCAGTACGAGAACAAAACAGCGGCTATACAAGCGCGTAAGGGTCACATCTAAAAATCCAGCGAAAAATGAGCAAATTCAACGATGAACATGCCACTCCACATAGGCTATATATACTAAATCTGTAGGAATGAAAACCTTACAATACGAGAAAGTAAAACCATTGCACTCGGTCAACGGTCAACGTACGAAATTCGATAGTGAGACTTGTGTGTCGCTTTCACTGTGAACCTTAATGAATGAATGCTTAAGTGTTTCAAAAATTTTGATGTTGAACGCGCTAGGAGTTCAAAATTTTTAAGTGAAAAAAACAGAAGAAGAAGTCAAGACGTCGATAATAGTGGTTGTTTAAGAACTAATGCACCTTCAAGTTACTAAAATTAAAAGTGAGGCTCCTTGAGTGGAAAATATGAAGCTGCAATCAGTGAGATGAGTCGACCGTTTAGATTCACCGCAAACCATCACTATTTATGCCAACGAATGAGCTATCGACTATTATTATATAAGGCCTAGGAAATTTGATAGTCACTGGCATCAAAAAAATTTTTGGCAAGACGGAATTTCTTTAATAGCTACACAAAAAAACCCCAAACATTTCGTATAGCAACATAAGAAAGCGGTAACCATAAGGCAGTAACCCGCCCACTGATCCGTCGCACCGGCCGAACTTTTAGGAATGCGGACAATTTCTCTAAAAAATCCGGGAATGGCATACTGGAAGTGTAAGTTGCACAGCACAGCTGTTACAGCCACGCCGAGGTGGGTGCAGCAATACTTAGTTACTTAAAGTTTCAGCACCATCGAGATCGGTCAGTAATAAAAGGGCTGTGTGGCTGCCCGCCTGCATTGTATGACGTTACGAATGCGCCGTCGAGGTGAACCATTACCGCATTCGCATCCACGCAAAAGTGAATCAAATAAACATGTATTCAATTGGGGAAAGGTCGACGTTAGCACAATGGATCGCACCGTATCCAGGCAGCCGCACGCAGCTGAGAGCAAAACACAGCCTCCGCCTTCTCTCTGTCTCCATCTCTGCCCCTGCTTCTGTCTCTCTCTCTCTCTCTCTCTTACTTGTGAAATTTGCGGCGCCACACAATTTCTATTTTGAGAGTAACGCTGGGATTTTAACACGAGTGCATGAATGGAGGAGAGCGCCACCGGTGCGTATTCAGGAGGATTATTCGAATGAAATTGGGGGCTGCGCCGCTGTGAACATCGAAACGCATTGTGGCTGAGCGCCAACCAAATTTTCTTTTTCCTTATTCGCTTTTGCATATTTATGTAAGCAAAGGGCAGCTACCCGCCCGCACTCTGTGATAAGTTGACACAACAATGGTGAATATAAACGAATTAGGACACTCACTGCACACCGCGTATAATATTGAAAAAGAGAAACACTTTTTATGCAGCTCGCTCTGATAAAACGTTTAAAAATGCGACAAGAAAATTAACGTTTCCTACGTTACATTTTTGTACGACACCTCTCGATTTTCATTCCCGCAATGCATGAATATGTCATAAATCTTCCTATATATCAGTTGTGCTACCTTGGTGATGCCATAGTGTTAACCAAAGAGATGCTTCCCGCTGATAAATGAATGAAGTTCACATTCCCACTACATTATACAGAACATACAAAAGGTAACCGTAGCCCACCTGAGACGTCTTTAAGACATGATAGCTACAGCTCTTGGTAGCATTGGCTTTAAACTGGCTTCCATAGATCATCAATGAAACGTCACTCGGGAAAACTGAACGACTAATGAAATGATAAATGCGTCTTATGCATCTCAACAAGATCCATATATAAATGTTGCGGATTTTCGCCAGCATAACAAAATTTTCATAGCGAATCACAAGGATTCATTAGTCGAATAGTTTGCATCCTATACGGATACACTGTTGCACCTAGACAGTCAAGTAAGCACTGTGCGAAAACGCACAAACTGAAATTGCTATCCTTCCATGCGTTGAAATTTTTAAAATACTTACAGACCAGTCTCTTGATTTTAAAAAAATCTATCAACATTTTCGAAAAGCGCATTGAATGACTCACCACGACTTTTTGCGTTTATTCCAGATGAAGAGCACGACAGCTGCGAGCAGCAAAGCAATAGAGAACACGAGCAGTCCAATCAGTACACTGCCGGTGGTAGTGATCGAATGTGCTGCTTCTGCAAAAAACACCTTGGCTCGTTTTATCTTATTTAGGGACTAAGCTTAGTTGTGAAGAACATGAAAGCGATACTGATCGAGGATGTACGCGATAACTTTGGCACGTTTCCTACTTTTTTTCTACCCCGTCCCTCATTTCTGTTTTCTGTTTAACGTGGCGTGGTGGTAGCAATTTCTGCAGCAGAAACTGATGGCCGGAACAACCCCGATCACATAAATATGGAAGGCGGTTACATCGGCAGTACGTGGAAGAGGGCGAGCGACGATGTATAACGTGCACCGACACGCATGAGCAACAGCTCGATGAACGTCGAATGAGAAACAAGGAGAAACAATGGTATAACACAAACGGTTAAATGGATATTAATCGGGAGCACATTTGGATGTAGAGTGTGGGAATTGTTTTGTCTCCTTAACATTCGCACCAGCTGAGTGTCTCAGATTTCGATTGGTTTCATCAGATGAGATCAAGCGAAAATATTTTATGTTAATTTAGATGCGACAGCAAAAATTAACCACATCAACACAATCGGTTCGATCCATTAGGAGATAAACGAGGAATGCAGTATAGCTGAAACGA
>JPKZ01003257.1:513963-526961 GCA_000803305.1 Toxocara canis | reverse complement strand
AAGCAAAAAACTGGAGGTGAATATCTGCAAAGGGAAACCTAAACTGAACAACTACGAATCCTCTGAGAGATCGATTCTGCTCCCTCTAATCATGCACTATTCATTACTACCGTCATCCACTTATTGATTGCGTATGTTCGTTGCGGACAACTTGCGCAAACAAGTTAATCTAAGAGGAACGGATACACTGGTCTGTTCATCGGTAGCAAACTGCAGTCGGGTTCGCTTAAACTACTAAACAAACTAATATAAGAAAACTGGCTGGCAATCTTTATTAAGCGGATATCACAGTGTGGCCGTAACCGCAGATGAAATACAGCACATAGATAATTAGTACGCCATCTCGACCCGACGCATTCCGCGGTCTCAACTGCAGTATTCCTTATACCGATAAAGTAACGTAGAAATGAACCCAACTTGTCTACCTAAGAAAAAGCATATAGCTTTAAATACTTTTTAAGGGAATCATAACAAGAAGAAAGTAACGTGATAGCAACTGATCATATGGGCACAGTACCGGAATCAAGATGACATGATGAACGGTCAGAGCTGTTGAACTGTTTAGTGCGCAGAAAGGATCAACGGCTATAACAATTAACCACTATGCCCTAATATATCGATGAAAGAACGGTGAGGGCAACACAAATCGGAAAGGCCATACAAAAGACAGCCTGGTTACTTGGGGTTTTGATAAAGCAGTTAGTGAAGCAGCGAAGCTGCACGAATGGGAAATAAACAGAATGAGCCAAAAAGATGACTGGATCCTGGTATGACTGTATGTCATCGCTGCACATAGCCGATAGTTTGGCACTACCACGAGAAGGGTTCTTCATACAGCCAGCACAGTCCATTAAGTAAGACCATAAATTGCATAAGAAATAAAATAGGTGTTTGCAGTATTGAATATATAATAAGCAAATAAGTGTGAAAAGAACGCCACATCACGAGCATCGTTGGAATGATTAGTTTGCTTGAAGTGGACACTGAATGGCCTCAACAAGAGCGCAAATAAGCTGTTGCGGACGGCTACTAATGCAGAATTCACTGACAACTTCAGCTCGTCTATTTTTTTGATCGCATAAACATATGATCAAAAAAATATACCAGCTGAAGCTGTCAGTAAATACGCATGTTAGAGAACATCGACAACTACAAACCAACATATCGTTGCATGTAGCACACAGTCACTCCTGCATGTAGTTCCTGCTTCATGGATAGTTCGTTTCTCTTGTGAACGAGCAGAGTGCTGATCGATACGGATTTTTCAATGAGGGCAATAGGAGAGATGGGATGGAACTGGAAAATGAAATATCTGTTCTGAGCGTTTCGATGGCAATTCAGCTGCATCATTCGACGTGAACCACTTTCAAATCTGTCAACTTCAATTGAGATACGCAAATTTATCTATCATCTCTATTCAGAAATACTCGTAGCGCTGATGCGTACGAACCCCTTCAGAAGTAACCCCTTCCGACTAGATTCTAAAAAACATTTGGATTCATCCAAAACTCGGCGATTAAACCTTCACCTTCACCGTAGTGGTCATTGCACTCAAATTTGATCAGCATCAAAATCCGAACGAGCCTAAAGCAATAGATTTTAGCTTTAAAAAAGGATAAATTGAAGACGAGGCACTGTTGGTACCAAGGAATTTTTGCAAATCAAAAAAAATTAAAAAGTGACAATTTTACTAGAAAAATACGAAAAGTTTTATGCATGTCCGCAGGGAAAAAAAAACGAAAGCTCCAATAAACTTTGCGAAATTCATTTTAATTAATACCCAAGAAGGAATTTTGGTCATCCTAACGGGTGCATCAGTGCTCTAGGCAAAGCGTTTTGGTGTTTGAAAGTTGATGCTCTGAGGTAACCGCTTCAAACAGCCTAGCAAATGTTCCAGACTTTAGCCGGCCGAACCGTCCAGCCGCTTGTAATAATTTGCATGAGAGCCTACCGTGCTTGACTAGAAGATATGACACGAAAAGATCTAATACTTTCTGATCCTTATCTGCACGAATTCGTCTCAAAGTACAACGCATACGTATATTTCCCTACCTCCTCATTTCAACAGTTGAATCATTTGAGAGAAAGCTCGAATCGTTGAAATTTAAAAAATGTTGCTTAATCACTGTGTGCGAGACCTGCACTATGTAACTGAAACAAAACAAGTTCGGCCCATCAGAAAGGAGAGCAAGTTGTTATTGACCACGATCACCTGATCACGCAAATTACCACTCTCATGAAAAGTATCACAAAATAACCCAGCATCACAGCAGTAAACAGTGCCGACATCATCAACTTGAGGTGTCCGAAACAATTTCGGCATATTCTTCACATTCATTATATCCTCATCAATTGCGCATCCATAATGATATTCAATCCAATGGACCGGAAGCTTGAACACATACAGACACAAATACACACGCACACATACACATACACATACACACACACATACACATATACACACATACATATACACATACACATACACATATGCACACACACACAGACATACACATACACATACGCACATACACACACACACACACACATGCACATACGTACACATACATATGCACACACATACACACGCATACACATACACACAGACACAGACACAGACACACGCACACTACACATACACATACACATCAAGCTTTCTGCTTGGAACTGATTGGCTGCTGGCGATGCACTGTTGAACTGGAAACGAAGCACACGCAAAAAAAAACGCAGAAAGCGCAGCCATCTGGCAGTGACTTTTTGGCATTTTAGGACATAACGCTGCGTACGTACCACTCCAATGTACAACAAGTGACTGATCGCTCTACACACATATGGCGCGTTCTACCGCCAAATTCGACGCCTTAGACGACGTCACAGCGGCGTTTCTCAACTGGATCAGCAAATCATATTGGTTACGTTCAACGAACAATTATTATTCAGTTCCAAACGATTGATTTTGTTCCGAAAATTGAATAATAGAAGAAATAAATGAAAACGAATAAAGTTGTCGACGAAAAAAGAAAACGCCATTTTGAAATTTGAACGGTTTTATGAAAAGAAACTTTCTTACATCCCTCCTCCAAATTCAACGGTCACTGGTAGCCAAGTACGTTCTAAATTCTCACTGTATTCAAAAACACAATGGAATTTTGAGTGCATAAGAAACGGAAAGGATAGCAGCAATGAGAAGCTTTCCATAATACTTGTTCGTACAGATATTGCAAAGCGATGAATCAGAAGGGAACACGAATGAAATTGGGTGTTTTGATGAATGAAATAAAGAATTAGCACCTTTTGCAATCAAAACGGTTTGCAAACTAACACAATGAGATATAAAGTTGATGACAATAAAAAAGTTCAACATTGCCATTAAACGAACTCCACATGTGCAAATTTCCGATTATGCAATGAATTGCCAGTCTGCTATAATTTTTTGACGTCTCGTTGTGACTTCTGGCGATACAGAGAAGTCACACAAATCATTAGCTGGCATAACTTTCCTCAAAGATGAGAAAGATGAAACTTCAAGCCCCAACTGTTTTACCCATCGCTGGCAGAGTCAAGTTTTAACAGAGGATTAGGGCGGCACAACGGCAGAAATATTGTGGACTCTATTGTAAGACATTTGTAAGTAACATAATTAAATTTGCATTCATTTCACAAGCAATGCGAACATTTTTTGCACTGCTCGAGAAAAGAGGTCACTTTCCGAAACGGAGTCCTTCGACTGTGAAAATTTATCCACGGCATCTACGGAATGACGATTCTGAAAGCAGATAAAACGCGAAAAACATACCCAACAGCTTTGGAGGGATGGCAGGGGAGGGGGAGGGTGGGAGCAGTGGAAGAGAAAGAGAAAGAGGGAGGTAATATCTTTTTCCATTAATTTCGATGCCGGCGTCTAAAATCATTAAAGTACTCACAGCTGTTGCCCTGATTGATTTCTGTCAAGGAACCGCAAAAGCATTAAAACAGCTAGTGATATCGCCACGATATAGCCGCTGGCTCAACCTACACCCAACTTTTTCCGCAAATTTAGCAATAATTCGTTGATCAGATGGTAGAACAATAAACTGTCTCTTGTCGCGTGAAGGGTAGTACCTGGTCCAACCACGTTCCGTTCCCAGCGCTGCATGCATTTTAATCGCGAGCACACCTATAAAGTGGATCAAAACTCAAACATATTTTGGAGATGTCTTCACCCACAACGGTAATTACAATTTTCTAAAAAAACTACCGTCAGGAAACAGTGCCACAATCTCACGTCGCCAGCATTTTCAATCAACAATTTCCTTAATTAGCTGCAACGATTACTCATCAGTTATTCACCATTATGCTCCGATACTAACTGTGCGTCTACTGTTATTTGCCCAGTTGAACATGGGATACGCTGAAACAAATATTTCGAACTGATATCCTGAATTGAAGAGTTCCTCAGCTGAAAAGCTGCAAAGCGACTATGAAGTACTGACCAGCAATGGTTGATGACAAATACTGATGAACTGAGAAAGATGTTTTGCTCGTACATGCCACTATGTTATTAACTGGTTCTAAAAAAAACATTAATGAAGGAACAATCGTCTGGAAGTGGTTGTGCAAAAGAAATGTGCATACATGCTGCTTTTTTGCTGATTATAGAAAAAAAAAAGGTTAGAACACAACAAAAGATATCCTGAATTGAAGAGTTCCTCAGCTGAAAAGCTGCAAAGCGACTATGAAGTACTGACCAGCAATGGTTGATGACAAATACTGATGAACTGAGAAAGATGTTTTGCTCGTAAATGCCACTATGTTATTAACTGGTTCTAAAAAAAAACATTAATGAAGGAACAATCGTCTGGAAGTGGTTGTGCAAAAGAAATGTGCATACATGCTGCTTTTTTGCTGATTATAGAAAAAAAAAAGGTTAGAACCACAACAAAAAAATTGCTCAACATAACAAAGAAGGCGAGCGGAAAACGATATCCGTTGAAGAATGAACGAATCTGATTCGCTTAGCGCTGCTAATATTCTGAACATAATAATTTATTGGCTAGGCACGTGAGATGCGAACTGAACTGTATCTATTTTGTGAGTAAGTCAACTGCTGACCAACATGGGGCGCCCAATGAAACTACACTTGAAAGCAACTGCCCATCAAAGTGTCGATGCGATCTCAAATACAGTGCCCAGCTTGACGGAAACTAAATGACAATACAAAGCGAATGGAACACATTCACGTAACACTTGTTTGCGATGGATTGATTCAACTCGATTATAATTAATATAACTAGTTATTTTGTGAGTAAGTCAACTGCTGACCAACATGGGGCGCCCAATGAAACTACACTTGAAAGCAACTGCCCATCAAAGTGTCGATGCGATCTCAAATACAGTGCCCAGCTTGACGGAAACTAAATGACAATACAAAGCGAATGGAACACATTCACGTAACACTTGTTTGCGATGGATTGATTCAACTCGATTATAATTAATATAACTAGTCGAACGAAAAAAAAAAAAAACTCACTAGTATACCACTGTTTGTTATGTTTGAAGTTCATAAACGAATAGAAAATGTAGTTAGTCTCCATTAAGGCAACAAACAAATAGTGTTTTCAAATATTTCCTTTGCGCTATTAACAAACGAAAACAATATCGCAAAAGTAATAGGTAACATTCAGATAATATTTACGGACATCAGAGTTCCAGTATAAGAGGACTTCTATTCCGACGTATCGGAAATTAACTGAGATAGTCGAATGCCATCGAAGTTCCCCTCACTTAACGCTATAATGATCGCTAATATTATCTACATATTACATATTCCTTTTGTGCTATCATACTTTTGATTTACAGCGCAAGCGAAACATTTGAATAGCAACATCAGCGAAATAGACACAATACAGCTATGGCATATCGTGTAGAAATGGCACACAATGTTGCAAGCATTTCGTTGACGATGTTGCACGACTGCCGAAAGCTCACAATTAAAAGTGCTCTCTGATTGAGCTTGCATTGTTCTCAATATCAGCAACATATCAAGATTACCACTGAAATATATACGTAATAAGGCACTAAAACAACATAGTGATAAGGACATGACGAAGCTGGCTTTTACTGGAAAATTATTTATAGCGCAACATTAGTTAAGTGCACATACAACACAATCAGCAAATCAGTGGTACTGGTGTGTGCTGTACGTACACAAAGTGAAGCAATCGCTAGCGAAAATAATTTTGGATCACATGAAGCGCATCAACAATCGCTGCCACAAATTTGCGTCCGTTAGTGCGCGCGTATCTTTAGAAACTGGTGAAGTATCAAACACACATAAATACGTTCATCTAAGTGCCTACAACGATGTTCACAGCGTTTGCAATCCGATAACTCATTTTACTTCTCCTATATGTACACTTAAAACTCATATGCACCACCCAACAAAACAAACGTGCTCGAATAAAATCGCAATACATTGTTAAAAAGGATTAGAAAGTTGGTCGAAATACGTAGATTAGAAAGTTGGTCGAAATACGTAGTCTTCTGGTTATCAGATCGCTATAATTAAAATTAAAAAAACACTTAAAAAATAGATATTTCATTGCTGCTTCTTACTCAGTGACGCAAAACGCTTGGCTAGAGAAAAATTTTAAGCTTATGAACGAAATGGACTGATCAGGAAGCTCCATGACTTCTCATTACAAAATATTTCGTTGTTTATTTGCAGCAAAGCATTTTTTTTTCCTTTTCGTATCAAATTAGACTGGTTGTGTGAAAAAGATGAAACGATCAAAAGCCGTTCACATGGAAAATTAACATGTCGAAATAAACTAAACACGTGACAGTTGTGTTCCGGATGAAAATAATTAAGTGTTTTATCGAAGAAAAGATATATGGGAATTTCAATATGAATATTTCTACAATCAGAATTAATTTATGGAAGCGCATGAAACGTGGTTTGCTTCTCCATACGGAGATGAACCGCGAATAAATGAATGAGGTTTTGATGTCCACTACAGGACGTGCTCTGGATTATTTGAACAGCTTTCAATTTTGCGCAGAAAATGCCAAAATCGTAGCGATTTTATTCATTTATTCATTTTTGTTAACACGTCTGATTCGCTAAGTTTTCGCTGAAGTGGAATTGCCGCTACTCAGTTTTCCGTGCATTCTCAAAGGATCATTAAACGTCTTTTAACAGTAAAGGACAAACTTTTGAAAAGGAAAATAAAACTCAAAAAATGATACGAAAGGCAACTTTGTTTAAAAAGCACAAATTAAAATGCCAAAAAGAGAAAGCGGATGCCCACTGAAACAGGTGCCGAAATGAAGCGGACTAATTTAGCTCTCATTACGTGAAAATGTCGGTAGGAACTCTTTCCGATCCCCATTGTCCCTCTAAAAAAATGGTTAAAGATAGAGAGAGAACAGCGTTTCAGGATACTGAACGATCACAAAGGTTGTCCGATTCGCACTGCGCATACTTTTTCACCGGTGCGAGGTCTGTGTCGGTGGGAGTTTTTGGCTTCTGAATATGCTTCTGAACATGTTGATTTAGGGGATTCTGCGACCTGCCCCTCAAACTCCATCAAATCAACATCCCATTTTCCAGACCCATCCGAAGCTCTCGGGCACGGTTGTTCAATTTCAACCCTTCTCTTTGAAAATACCTATTCTTCTTCTTTAAACCTCATCTTGCGTCGAGTTATTTACGCAAATCGCGAAGAAAAAAGTGCTTCGAAGCCATGCTTCGAGCGACCGGCTTTAAGCGTTGGAGGCCGAAATGAAGGGGTGAGGTAACGCACGCAGACAACAGAGCTTCCGCCGAGAGAGAGACGCAGAAGGACGTTGCTTATGCGACGTGGAGGTGGATGTGGGGGTGGTAGGCCCAACCTTCTCTCGTCTTCTCTTTGTCACGTCCTTCC
Organism: Toxocara canis; assembly: GCA_000803305.1. Taxonomy (NCBI): domain Eukaryota; kingdom Metazoa; phylum Nematoda; class Chromadorea; order Rhabditida; family Toxocaridae; genus Toxocara; species Toxocara canis. The sequence goes on along the minus strand of JPKZ01003257.1, from coordinate 519,054 downwards.
CTTTCTGCATCCGCGTTCGTCTGCTTGCTTCCACTCCCCCGTCACTCGGTGTCAGCTTCTTGCGACAAGCTATGCAACCAAAAGCTGAATGGGATCGTGCGTTTGTGTGGGTGAGTAACTGAGCGAATGAATGAATGAACGGGCGTAATCTCATCGTGCTACCAGCACCGCTCGCCGCTGTGCGCGACGACGCGACGCTTGCGATGCATCGCGCCCTCAGCATGAATGAACGAGAGCATCCAACGTGCATGCCACCAAACATGAATGAATGAAGCCTGCCGTTCTGCTCACACCCCTTGCTACTTAATTCCATGCTGACTTCATACTGCTGGCTGCGCGTATTCGGTCAACAGCGTGCTCCCATCAAAAAGCTTTTGCTGAGGGGAGAGAGGAGGGGAAGGGGCATGAAGGGAATAGGTCTATTTCGCCGATCAGGACGCTCACCGAAAGGAAGAACTCATGGAATTCCCTCTCTCTATTACCTCTGACGATCTTTTTAACTGCATGACCCAACATGAATTCAACGATTTCTAAACCGCAAGGCTGCAACGAGATGAAAGAAAGGCTGTCAGAGAAGTGCAAAACCAGCACATTTCTTTTAAAATTATGACGTCCAGATGCAGCAGATGCGGAACATTGAGAAAAAAGGAAACTGTTTACAACTTGTCGCAAATGCGGATCAAATCCATTCGTACGCGTATATGACCCTAACTAACAGAATTATACAAAAAATCCGCAATTTCATGGAAAAAAATGATTCCTTTATTTGACCGCAAAGCTGAACAAAGAACGAATTTATCAACAGCGGTATCCCATGTAAGATCGCTTTCTGTGTTTTCTTAGCGGAATGCAAAGAAAAAAGGATTTGAAAAATCAAAAAAATTTAAAAAGCGCTCTCTTTGTTCCCAAGACCGCTCTTCAACAAATTCATCTCTGAACAGTTAGCACAGTTGCGTTTGGAACAAACGATAAACTTTAGTTTAGCAAAAAAAAGTGCAAACAGGTGATAGCCTCTAACTCAAAGATGCTACGCCAAGCGGAAATATAGCTGACACTAAGCAGAATGTATTAGATATTCACTAGTGAACGAAACAACCGATGCAAATTCCGTAAAATACACATCACAAAGAAGATGAAAAATGTCTCCAGATTTGACAGGATCCGATCTACCCTTACACATCTCGGCACCGCACCACTTCAAACAACTAATATCATGAAATTCGCAGAAAAGATACTGAGAAAATGACACTCTTTCTTCTCGGAACAAGTTTGCTAACAGCGTTTGGTTGAAAAGCAAGCGACCATAATTTTAATGGATGTAAAACGGCGTTAATTATATGACAAACGCCGAGATCTCTCGCCTACCTGTTCTGATCTTCGCAATGAAGCTCAAACACAACGAAACGAGCGCTATTTAGCATATCGCACATAAACCGTCTGAAAGAACTTAGGATGATGCCCTATCACTTCAGTTTCCAGCTGCATAAAATTAAAATGCATGCCATTCTCATAAACAACTTACCGTTCGTTATGAAATCTAAGCTGGTTTTCGCCGTGAACAAATCGGGTTGCACATCGCTCAATGCGTACGCCACTAACATCTACTATTTAAGCTCAAGAAAAGAATAGTCGCCAAGATGTTTTCTTTTTCTCACAAACAACAATTCATGAAACAATTGCTAACCTACGGGTTTTGGCAGATAACATCAACGGAAAATAGACACATACAGTACAGTGTTCTAGAAGGAGTATACGAATGTCTTGGGCGGCTTTACGGTCCCGCCTATACCAAACAAACGTTCTCGAAAACAATTCAGAGGTTGAGAGGAGAAACTGAGATTTGTTTTCATTTCTTCAATACAACGATGACAATTATTTTCACCCCTGGTAGTTTTCGAATTTAAATTAGGTTACTTACTCCCTCTTGAGTGCTAAATTAGGTTACTTACTCCCTCTTCAGTGCCAAGAAAGCTGTACCACTCCCTTGCACTTAAGCTTAATGGTATTACTTTCGCTTACTTCCCTTCGCCCCTTTCCCTTCTCTACCTTTTAACAGTTATTATGAAAAGTTTTCAGAATGTTACTAGGAAAAGCCCATCCTGAGACATACATTATATGACTCTTCCCTCGAGAACAAAAACCTCTTTTTGGGAAATTCCATTCCCTCTCTCCGTGATACAAAATTAGATTTGATCACTTTTCCTACACGTATCTGACAGTTTCCTCAGTTCCTTTCAAGAAGCATAATTGGCTACGAAGTATTTGTTGGCGGCCAGTAAAACAGAGTGCATCGAAGAAGCATCGTCGACTTGAGATGCCACGAATAACGAATGGGGATGTGATGCATGAAGTGCAAGCACAGCGACTTGAGTCCGCTTTTACTGTTGCGAAAACTGACTGCAAAAGATGCATATATGCTGCATACATCAATGCAAGATGCTCTTCTGTAGACTCGACTCGACTCAGTGCTCTCGGTCATTATTGCCTCTGTCAACTGCAGAGTGGAGCCGGGTGAAAATAAAACTACCGAAGCTCCATATCGACAAAGAGCGAAGTAGAATTAAGCACTTCATCAGAGATACAAGTGGTGTTCTTCAAGGAATGATTTTCGACCAAGTGATAGGCAAGGAAGGAAAGGATTATGCCGGAAGACAATGAGCCAAAAGGGGGAAGTAGACTGGGTAGGGAAAGTCTTCGGGGAGCAGTTGGTCGGGAGTGGCGGACTTCGTCAAAAAAAAAAAGCTGCGACTGGCTGGGAGAGCGGAAGGCGATTTGACCTGGGAGAGCAGAAAGTCAGCAATTCATTGTAAAAATTCAGCTATGGCATAGTACAGTACAAAAAGTACAAGTACGTCTTGGCACATTGAAACCAGTGAGTATAAACCGAAATCGCATGTGAACACTCCGTAATGGCTCAAAAACTTCGACTGACATGTATATGCAATGAGTGCTCCGCATATTGGGAATAAAATCGTAGATGGAATGATGCAGATGTGTCAACATGTCTCACTGTGTTATGAACGGCGACGATCGCTATAAGAGACTGCCCAGACCGCTGCTGTCAGTGGTGATCTGCGACACCGACTACTTTTATTACAGTGCAAAAAACGCAATCAAATAACTCCACCATTCGACCAAACAATAAATTTTAACAGTCAAAGAGAGTATCACGCCGTTTCAGCAACTAACATGTCGAAAATATATGGCGCGCGCCGTATAAATGTAAAAGAGTGCGAGTATGCAGCGTGATCGGGGAGAGAAGAAGCGAGCATCCCGTCGAAGGCCACCCGTACTGAGAAACTTTGCTCGTTGATCTGGGCCACGCTGGGTACTCCGATGAAAAGCAACCAGTATTTCGTCGAGATCCGCCCGCCATCTAGCAGGGAAGCACGTAATGTGCTGACCCCGCCCAAGGACAATTCCCGAATTTTGCATCAGGATCCCTTTGGCCAGATCGCTCCTCAACGAGATTCCCTCACATCAAAAAATCGTCTTCAGCAACTTCTAATATGCGCTTTTGGTCCACGCGAGTAGTGGTTTCAGCGAGCCTTCAGTGAATGCAGAAAAGCAAACTCGTCAGAAGGCAATTTCAGCAGCTCCCTATCACGCAGAAACCCTACTCAGGCTCACATCAGACCATATTCACGTAACACTTTACGATGTGCTTTTTTCTACTGTTCGAGGAACGCCTCGGCAGAATGCGAAACAACAGCAGTTCTTCCCTAAAAATGGTCGAAGAGGAACGTAATAAACAAAAAGCGCGATTAAGGCCGGTGTGGGCGGTTGGCATGAGCGTAGCTGCCCCGATGAATGAGCGATGTTGTGAAAGGACGCGCGTGGCCAATTCACTCTCGCAAAACGGCCTCACGCCAACGCCCACACATCTATCCCCCAGATGCCAAACAAGCTCCAACAAATCAGCGCAAAATCTGGCACCTTTTCTGCAATGTCCTAGCTCCAAAGCGACCATATCATAATTCTTGTGCGCGGCACAATAGTGATATCGATTCCTCTGCCAACTGGCTTCCGAAGTTTTCAGGTGTTTGAATTTTCAAGGAATGACATATTATAAAGACTACTAATGAAAACGTCGCACAGTTTTTAGTGTTAAAGATACGTGATACATAACGTTCACAGACAACTGCTGCGGGAGAGTTTTGAGAGTACTCGAAGACAACAACGACACTGCGATACATACTCCCACATGAACAAGAAAAGCATCGAGCCATCTAATACATGTCAGTTACGTGCAAGACATCTTCGAAGAGTGAAATGGCAATTGTTTTTCTGGCATTGCTCCATTCAGCATAATACGTCGACTGTACCTTTCGAAAGATATAGTCGACTGTGCCTAAAGAAAGATACAGTCGACTGTATCTTTGGAGAGATACAGTCGACTGTACCCGATATGAGGAACGGTATTAGCAAGTAGAAGACCGAACTAGAGCTCCAGTAAAGGTAGAAAATCACTCGAAAAAAAAAACAGAAAATAGGAAGAAATTTGAAGGGGAACGAAAAATGGGAAAAAGATCGAAGGAAGACTGATAATGAGACTACTAGCAGGATAGAACTGAAAATTACGGTTGCTACTAAATGCCGAACTTGAGAAGAGCGGTGAGAGGAAGGGGAGAGAGGAGAGAGGTGATAAATCCAACTACGCTTGGAGGTTTTTATGGCCAATAATTTGAACTAGAAATTCGCAGAATGAAATTTAGATTCACTGCGGAGAAAGGCTCGAAACCATGCACTTCTCGTCGTCGAACTATTCATTTTATGCCTCCAGGAACTTAAGCAGTGTACGACTGAATTGTAAGCGGAAAGGGTGAAAAGAACATGCAGAAAGCAGTTACCAAATGTGACTTAAACGCAAATTACTGTGTACTTCAGTCACATAATTTTAAATGAGTTACTATATCTGCATTATGATCAACACGAAGAGCGCCGAGCATACAGGGAATAGTGCGCCTGCAATTAATATCGATGAACGGACTGAAGAAGAAAACGATGGACGCACTGATGATGGTGATTTTAGAAGAATGAAGGCAAAATTAACCTCCCCCCCCCCAAAAAAAAAAAAAAAAAAAATACCAC
>JPKZ01003257.1:484559-512739 GCA_000803305.1 Toxocara canis | reverse complement strand
CCAAAACCCCCCAAAAAAAAAAAAAAAAGAATGAGCCTATTGCGAAAGAAGTCAGTTTAGAGGAAACTCAGAATAAAGACTGCTAATATACGCTCTCAACTCACCAAATGTCCGATGAGAAACACACTACTTCCGACGCTAATGGGAAATACGCTAACAAAAGTTAAGTAAAGGCGCACAGAAAGTATAAGGACTGTGGTCGGCTTACTGCTGAAAGAGTGAAAGCAATGAATGAATGGCTGAAAGGAGTCACAAATGTAAACAAATTAATGGAAGGGCGAAGGAAAAAACGGATGACCATAAATGAGGAAAAAAACAACGGCATGGTATATACGAGTATGGTTGAAGAATAGTAATCGAGCATCGTAGAGCGCACCATGCCGCAAAAGCGAATGATTAAAGTTGCATAGCTTCGCTGGGAGCAAAGTGGATGAAACTGGGGAAGGATTCGATGCGAGAAGTGAACCTATACTTTAAACTAACAATTAACATTTTTTAGTACTTATTACACGGAATTTTATCTCTAAACAGCAAAGTGGATGAAACTGGGGAAGGATTCGATGCGAGAAGTGAACCTATACTTTAAACTAACAATTAACATTTTTTCAGTACTCATTACACGGAATTTTATCTCTAAATGGTACGTACGTGAACAATATGCAATAGCTAAACGACGAATTTTAATGGTATCACAATATGTGCCTGACGTATGAGTCTAATAGGTGTTGCGATCTGGAAAACTACGGTTTTATTCGGAAGGTTATAATCCGTACAGGCAAAATCGGCTTTCAGATATCGCATCCATTTTGTTACGGTAGCCAAATGCGAACGTATAAACGTCACTCGGGATCCTACCGCAGTGAAACCTGCAAGTCACCGCATTCCTCAACCAAAGCTTAAATGCCTCATTTAAACCACTCATAAAATGTCTGACAAATGAAGCAGTAAACGATTTCGGGGTACGTCATCCACCTCTGTAACTCTCATCGCCGTAATGCCGCATATGAGATGCGCGAATGAGGCGATCAGATTGCACTTAAACGAATTTTGGGATAGCGATCAGATTGCACCTTTCCTGGCCTCCCTTACAGACCTACATTCAAATGCAGTTTTGGGTCAAATACGTTCCATTGACGGAACTATCCCTATCCAAGAATAACACTTTTTCAAATATTAATGTCTTGTGTCTGCATGGCGCGAAAAAGCAGAGCAGTTGCTTTTAAAGAAACACAAACTGCAAGTAAAGCAGTACTTTTAGAATTTGTCGGTACCGTAGTACGTGAGAAATGTCATTCGATAACGTCATCCACCTCTGTAACTCTCATCGCCGTAAATGGCAAGTGCCGCATATGAGATGCGCGAATGAGGCGATCAGATTGCATACGTTCTCACTAACTCCTTATTCGTTAAAGGGTGGTTCAGGCTGCTTTACTGCCAATCGTTCGACGCATTGCTGAAGAGTACACATCATCACGCACATTTAAGCTTGCACAAGATCAAATGCAGTAAATGATTTCAGCCATGTCTGTGTGGCTCAATAAGATTATTTAAGCATCTTTCACTGTCTTCACCCTTGCAGGCGTGTCCTGAGAAAACGGCTATCAACGAGTTTGAAGACAACGCTGCGAATGTGGATGACATAAATAACATTAATGCATTTAAGCTGACATTAAACGCTTGCGACAGTAATGCCTTTAAATTCAACTATATCAGTGTAACTACACCCTCATTGCAAGACGCGTATATAATAACATTTTCTACCTGAAATTTAGCTCCTTCGATCAGCAAAACTAATTTATAAGCTTTTTAACGGAAAAATTAAAATAAACCCTCGGAGTGAATCCAATGGTCCAGAAGCACAATTTTCGCTGAGAGCTTCGGCTGCCAATTCTTTGACTTTGATTTTTAAATGTCACCCCATGGTGTAAACTGGGACTCCTCAAAGTCATTCTATCTTTGACTGCATTGATAAATTAAAAAACCATTCCTAAGGTATCTACTAGAAACGTTTTTTTCTTCTTTCGAAGCCGCCGATAAAACGCTTTGGACGGCAAATGCCAGGAGAGGAAGATTTGAGCCAAAAACTTCTCTTTTTGAAGTCTGAACTAGAAGGAGTCTGTTTCTCTTTTGTCAGTAGAAAATACAGCTCACACCCGATGGAGTGGGATATTCGATTTACTAGTGCACGCACAACTTAGGCAGTAATGACGTTTATACAAAGAAAAATTTTATGCGATTGTAGAAAGTGCTGAGTGCAAATTTCAAAAATATCTGTAAAGCGCATTGCCCGAATGACCCATTAACGTTGTTGTGCTGAATAAACAGCAATAACGGAAAATGGGGTCGCTTGCACAAGCTCCACTAATGAAATTTGTTTGCGAGCGAAACTTATAAAGCCCCCTAACTGAGAACTGACAACGGTTCACCGTCAACAGTAATACAACGCTTTCACAAAATCAAGCCTAAAAATAGACAATAATAATCAGTATTTTTATTTATGCAAATAATCCGATGAAGAGTTCTCAACGAACTATGCGAAATATTTATGTCTAAGCGAAAAGGCACTATTTTCACATTTTTTATGCTCATCAAGAGAAGAAGATATCTCTTCATCTCTTCGAGCAGCACTTTTAGTAAACATCGCTTTATCAGTCTAGAAAATCACATCTGATTAAGCTGCGATCTTCTTCTTACTTCAACATTCACACTAGTAACATTGGACGAACTGTCTTAAGTCCGAAACAATTAAAAACTGCGACAATAAAACAGGCTTGGCACTGACACTCCGTCCATAGACGATCCTCGCGAGAACGTTGACCGGGAAGATCAACGACCTCAGCGAGCGTCAGTGCCGCACTAAAGAGGCTCCATGTTTGTAAGAAATGTACTGTTTTCGGTTTGTCGTTTTTTTTTTTCCAGTGCGTGAAACGATATTGCATTATGCTACGCTATAACAACATTCTTTAGCATGTTAAACGAGGTTAATAATGTTCCACGGTGTATTATGGTCTAGTTCAACTTCTGGTAACGAATAATGGCATAATTATTTTTTTGCCCAAGAGAACGATTTTAAAAAAGCTTCTACATACAGCTCAAGTTTTTCTCGCTGCATGCGATGCGTATCACGCACATTCCATAATGCCGCATGAATAAGAGTATTAGCTGCACGCCAACGTTTCTCTTTTTGGACAATCCCGCGTGTCTGACTACCATCGTGAAATTAGGCACCACTTCAGCAGGTTGCGGTTCGTCAACGAACACGTTAGCTACCGAGCTAACGATTACATAATCTGGAAGCTAAAAATTCAGTGAAAGTCCTGCTTTGGAGCATCCTTAATACTTTAATGCTAATGCAACAAAACAGAATAAACGATTAACCGTGTGTTGTTCTTATCACAATGTTTTCTCAACTGTCAACGATCTATTCATATCAACACTTTCAAATAATGTCCGTCGATTAAATGTATGTGCTGAGATTATAAGTGCCCGCAAAAAATCGGGATATAAGTCTCGAAGTTTGCAAAGGCGTTCTATGTTGAGAGAAGAAAAAAATAAAGGGGAAAAAAGACACAAAAGCGAGTTTGTAGAAAAAACACAAAACAGAGAACGTGATAAATGATAGGAGAAAAGTCAGAAATCCTGTATAAAGAGAAAAATGGTCAGTGGTTACGGCAAATAGTAAGGAGATGCGTACGTAGCGCGTTTGTTCTTAAGTTCAATCATCACTGTCAGTTCGCATACTTAGTTATTGAAACCGTTCTCAGTGGGCAAGCGTCGGCAGCGCGGAATGCATATGCACCGATTGCAACTGTAATCTGCATTTACATGCAAGCGACCCATGCATTCTGACAACATCAAATGTAATGTTCGAATTCCAATTGTTTAATAACAATATGCGAAATTTTACCTCTTTCGGTCTTCCTAAGCGCTAGCTCTTCTACGTGAAGACCAGCAATACAGCTTGATGAAGGTAAAATTCCATTAAAGGAATAAATGAAGCGACGATAAGTCATCAAAAGACAACAATGCTGACCACTTAGTCATAGTCAATGTAAGTGCGCCCAGCGTACAAAAAGTGACCGTCTTAGGCGCGCCCGTGTAGCTAAAGCCCTTACTTGGCGAGCGTGCAAATGGATGGAGCTGAAGATCGTCGCTTTGGTCGAAAAAGTAATTTTAGTTTCAACAAATTATTGCAGTTGGTTTTCAGTTTTAACGGAAAAAAAACACATCAATTTCACAAGGAGGAGACAACACTATAAAAAACGAAAACACGTAAAGAATTCACTGTCCGAAGAAATACAGCAGAAAAACAACACGCTATCGGTATGGAGGAAAAAATGTTAAAACCGTACATCAATCAGAATCATGGTTCATTTCATAGCACTGCAAAACACGACAAAGCGCAACAGCCAGAAGTCTGTAGTCAAAAGCGAAAGCAACAAAAGCAAATCTGTAGTCAAATCAGAAAGTGTATGCGCCAACAACAAACTACAATCTACGCGTCATCAACTCCTTAGCTCTTTATTAAAAGGCTCTAATGAACAAAAGAAGAGAAGCTTAAAAAAAAGAAAGTTGTTAGTCTCAGTATGCAATGCATCCATGTGCTCACCGAGCAAATTGAACAAACACATTTACATATCAAAACGCAACGCTGATAGTGCGAAGTATAAATGCATACTTATTTATCAGTGGAACAATAAGAACGCACATAATGGCAGCACGACATGAATGTGGAATAACTAACCGGTAACGACCAGTTCGGAGAAGTCGCTATCGGTCCACAGGCTGGGGGCCGTATAAATGCGCAATTTGAAACGATAGGCGGTACCTGCCTTCAACGGTCCATTGCACACAGCTTCCACATCTATATCTTCGCAAGTACTATCCACACCAATCACCTATAATGTTGTAGCACTGCAACAACAGCAATATTCCAATAGCTCTCAAGCAAGTCAAACATACAGACAACCGTCCAAATATTGTTAGTAAACTCAACTCGAGGACCCATTTAATGAACATTTTACTTGAAGCAATATGAGATTATGATGCAAGAGGAAAAATCAGCGGCTAAAACACATTGGTTCCAGCTTTTTCTGCAGCCAAAATCGCATCTCTACAGGAAGTACATATTTAAAAGATAATGATGGTATTAACTCTGACCTTAAGGTCGGGTGTCTCAAGGTTCGCTCCCAGATGAGTACAGAATTCCATTTCCTCCCCCTCCCCTCCTCATCCCTCAGCGGGGATCAGGGTGCCGCAGCTCGGGCTCTCGACAGCGCCGTGTAGGACCGCAGATCCATGAACACCGAGATGTGCTTGGGAGTTCCTACCATGCACGGTAGACAGTAGGGTCAGGGAATTCCGAAGGGCAGGACATACTTGCGTCCTCGAGAGGGAAGATGCCTTTAACGATAGATGCCCCAGAGGATAGGAGGCCAGCTGGAGCCCCTAAATCTAAGGAATTCTTGAAGAGCAGCGCAGGCTCCACAGTCATGAGTGGTAAGGTGCTTTCGTCGAAGCTCGGGGGCCCCGAGTCTCGGAAGCATCCAGTCTCTACCCTCGAGAGCCTCTTGATAGCAATACACAACTGAATGAAGCCATTTTTCATATTAATTATTTACATGCCAATTTCAACATGAAACATAATAGAATTACCGAAAAGGATCAGAAAATCACAGATGCCCAATCTAACGCTTTAACAGTGACTCGTGGCTAGTAGCTAGTTTGTTCAAAAATTGATTATCCTAAAAAGACGATTATTCTCTAACTGAATTCCTCTTCGGGATTTTTCTAACACCATTCAAAACAACAGCGGTTATAAAGACCTACTAATATCCGACTATAATAAACCAAGTATCTCTAAACTCGTGAAACTCGAGCCAAAGAATCATAGCAATACGCACATCCGAAATAACCCTGGAAGGAAAGAATTTTCGAACTGGTTCTATTGGTGATTCGATTGCGACGTACGGTGGCCAAACGTCGAATCGCTGAACTTGTCCCCATGTCTGAAAATTCAGAAAGTTTAGTACCTATTGTAAACACTTAGTGTTTGCCGCTGCTTCAATTAAGTTTCAGAAGACGAATTCACAGGAAAAAACCAAGTTAGCTGCACAAACTAAACGAGCAATACGAAATGATTATATTGTAAATACGGGTCCACCATTTCCATTGAAATCTCACACTTTTTATAAACTAGCCTAGCTCAACACCACTGATACGATGCCATAATGTGATAAGGAGGCAGAATGCAATAACTCTGACTTCAATGCGGCCCAGATTAAATGCTCCGAAACCAGCAAATATGCTATATAGTAAATTTGCAGTTGGTAGGTGCAATTTCCTCAAATTTTCAACATATCGGCATTCTTTGCTTATTTTGCACTCTTTGAAAGTCAACAAAAAGGCCGGATATTTAAAAAAAAACATACAGCAGTTTTGTTGTAATGTTCAAAAATCCTATTTTCGTTCATGCGCTCATCTCCGGTCACCTCGCTAACGATCACAGCATATTTGCTCAACAGTCCGTGCTTCGTGCTGAACATCGCTGTACTATAGCGAACGGTAACGTCTGTACTACGCACTGTATTACGAAGAATTTCGATTCGAGCAGTTGGCCGTGGTGGAGCTGAAATTGTTGTTAATTGAACTGTGAACGTATGACAATGCAACTGCAATTTTAAATCGCCGTTCAACTGTATATTATTTTCTTACAAGCCCATTTGCGGCGTCTTGCACTCAAATTCTCTTTGAAATATAATCGTTTTCAAACTACAAAAGTAATTGGAGAAAGTAATGTCAAATAAGAAAAACAATATTTATCATACATTTAAGAGGTCCATAAAACAATATTTAGAGCACTTTTGCGGCTTTGTTCGACACAAGCATTTCATTGTCCTTTTCAGTTCCAGTTTCGTCACCTCTACAACTCCTTTGGTTCAACTGAGCTTTCCGGCACATAAAAAGTGACGAAATTCTATTATTGGAGACATTTCGGTTTTTAGCGGATAAAAAAATTAATTAGTTCCTATCGGATCCGTCCTTTCTCAGATAATACCCAACGTTTCCGCGGCTAAACACTCAAGTTACCAAGTGGACAATGTTGAAAAGCATTTGGGTTCTTTGCTTGAATGGGCTTCCGTAAGCGGACAGCACAACTGAGCATGAAAGAAACGATCGCACAGGTGTGGAGAAGCAGCAGTAGTGTTCATTCCATAATACACTCGCCCCATTAACAGACTTTTCTGGCTGAGCACGTCCAAGGAAAAGGGAAGACGACCGCAAAACAAGCATTTCTTTTGCTTGTTCCCACCCAAGTGAATCTAGACGTGCTCAGTTCGACCCACATGTAACCAAGAGAACCAAACTGTGGTATAGTTCTCTTAGTAAGTAAGCCTGATAAAATCTTATTTTACGGACCTTCCCTAATGATACTCCCTCTCAGTTCGGGTACGCGCATCCGCCTACAGTTCCTTTGCCATACGTTCAAAGTAGAATACTTTCACATTGGTCCACAACTTAAAACGAGCAAACGTGTTGCTGATTTTACCATTTTCAAAACCATGCTTACAAAGCGTGGGAAACTACGCGAAGTGGACGTCTGCGATGAATAACACGAAATTTAAGGCAAGCACTGACTACCTTGGGATTTCAATTTTTTTTTCATTCTATAGGGGCGACCGCACTGTATTGAAAGCGCTTCTTCTCTAGTCCAACTAGCATCTGCTGCTTCGAACGGAATGCTGATGGAGTTAAAATGCATTATTCAATGGAGCCTGTGGCAATTCTCACTAGGAACTATACCGCGCACAATAAGAATGGACTTTTTTTTTCCGATTATATGACAGTTTTGCTATCAAACAGTTAAGATGTATTCAGCTGATTGGAGAAAGCCCAGAACAAAGTTAGATTTAAGGTCTCCTTAAATACAGCGAAAATCTCTGTGCATGAATCTCTTTCTTTTTTTTGTGGAGAACAAGCTGTCTTTCAATACTTTTCGTTTATACTGACAGCACTTTTTATGCAGCCGTTTTATCCACAAAGTGAATACCATTTCAAATTATTCAGCGATTGGCCTTTCCATTTCCACAATCGTCTTTTCGCTTTCATTCACAATCACCATTTGATTCTATTTTAATTTGCTTAAAAAAGCTGCCATAAAATACTACGCAGTATGGGCATTTCGACGAAAACAGCATCGGATGCTGCGCTAATGTCGCCTTCACCAGCTTCAGTAACTGCACGCACGTCCATTCGGTATTTCAGTCCTCCAATGAGGTTGTCCACTATGGCGTCTACAGTGTGGTCCATATGTGCTGGTGATGCACCGACATTCACCAACCAGTCACGATCCGTCTCATCCTGAAACGCAGTCACATCATTTAACGATTTCTCCTTGAGAAGGAACTCAGAAAACTATTCCAGCATACCCAAAATGCGGCGGTGATATGAATGACTGCTTTGAGGACAACCACTGCATATACATAAATGAAACCTCTCGCCTAAACAAAAGAAGGCAGCTACAAACTGACTTCCATTACTGTTTACCACTCCCGCAGCCTGAACAATTCCCAAGTTTCTATGAATTCTTCATTTCTCGCATAGGACCATAGGACAATGATTCATTACAACTCTATTACTCAAGTATCGTTTCTCCTCGACACATCTCCACTGACATCAGAGAACCTCACTTCGCCAATGATCGCTAGCTCATTTGCATCTTCTGGATCACATCATTAAAGGCCATTCGCATCAGCTTTTCCTCCTGTGACAAAGCGAATTCTAGTCGACTGCTTCAGCCATAATAACAACCAACCACAGGATGGATGCCAACAATATAATGTGTGATGACGCCGTTAGCGAGTGCAGGAGGGAACCATAACAGCTGCACGCTGTAAGGATTTAGGGCTCGAACGGTGAGATTCTGCACTGGTCCTGGACGACCCTGTCGTGTTTCGAACGTTACTTGTTCCATTGTTCGCGTTTTTGGTGCACATGTATGTTCTACAGACTTGCCGCAAATTATCTGAAAACTAGCTCCGTACAGAGATGGCAGCACATGAAAGAGAGCAGTAAAAACTTTTGAATACAGCCCACGTCTGAAGACTAGGCTTCACTCTTGGGACAGTAAGGCGAAAACAACATTTACAGAAAACAGATGGACCAGCAGTGAGCAGTAGATGCTGAGACAGAAAAAGCAGTGTGACAGTCCGAAGCAATTTTAGTTACTAAACGGCACCTGAAGCAACAGACGTAGCTGTACCATGTAACAACCGCCTGGTATTCTATAATTAAAAAACTGATCATCCATCTAGTCGAACAAGTAGGTAGTGAGCCATAGATGTAAATGTGTGCTCATGGTAGCCGTGCTTGTGAATGAACATCGTCAACCAGCAGTCGCTTAGACCACATGACCTACGCGAATACTCATACGGTAGTGAACCAATCCAAACAATCGCTGTTTGAGCTCGTAATGAGCAAAATTGTCTGTGCTTTAGACAACAGAACGTTTCTGCTTAAAAGAAGCAGCAATGACATATTATTATAGCAAGTGCCACTTGACGATCTGCCGCCGCGTGTATGGACTAACCTGAGCATTGATCGCGTATTTGTGGTATGGCCTCAAACCGTGGAGTGGAACACGAGCAGGCTGCTTGCTCAACCGGACTGTGCCCTCATAGATGGACGTGCCATGCATGTCCAGCACTATCAAGCTAATACTACACTCGTCCAAATCCACATTATCAACGGTATCCAAAGCGATGCGGAATACTGCGGTCGTTTTGGCAATCTCTTCGGTGGTTACATTGACTGATGGAGCGCTCATACGATGCATCTCTTCGAATCGTTGCGCCGAAACAATACCCGACTTAGTAACTGTGTATATTTGAACCTTCAAATTTAGAGGTGTTTGAGTTTCGAATACGACTGAATTGAAATGATTTGAAAAATACCTCCAACTGGAAAGTCTAAATCCCTCTCCCCCCTCTCTTTCTGCATCAGACACCTACCCAAAAAAAAATGCAAAAGACGAAAACCTTGAAGTACTGCATCATCAGTCTCAGCAAAATCAGGTCCTCATAAAAAGAATTCACGGCCCAAGGAAAACTAATTTCATGAAATAAGTTAATTTCAGATATCGGAAACGCTACAGATAAGAAGTTCGGTTCCAAGTTTAGTAATGGTTCCTTCTCACAATAACTAAGATAATGAGAAATTCTCCAATTCTCCAATGTGAGAAACAAATCAGCATTAGTTCTTTGAAGAACTTTTGCCGTCACATTCTCACTCCCAAAACCATTAAGAGCGATTTTTAATTGCCTTCCACCTAGAATTTCTGTTATAACTATTATTATGAACACTGCCGAATATAAACCTTATAACATGAGCCCCTTCGCAAATTTGGTACAACTACGGGTTCGTTGTCGCTGGGTTTACTTTCGAATTGTTTTGATTGTTCTTTCCAGTGACTAGTGCGACTCTGTGGATCAACTCGCATATGCAAAGAGCTGTCGTTGCCAACGATATTCTGCCAGATGTCAGCCAACCTAGCACGGATCAGTTCGTTGTTGGGCCATTCCAACTGCAGACCACCACTTTCCTCCTAAACTATATTTTATACATATATAAATATGTTTATACATATACCAATTGGGACTGCGAAGACGAACGGTTACAAACGATGCATACGCCAACGAGAAACTCTCAATAAAGACACCTGGTGAATCCCCTTGAACAAAGAAGTCCTCTGCAACCTTATTTTCCTTCGACATTCGGAAGTGATGTATGTTAAGTTAAGAATGGTGATACTGCTGGTCAAGAAGAAAATTTCACTGTATAGTGACTCTGTTCGAAGCAGAAGATCGTTTTATGTGGTCAATCTGATAGAGCCGACATTATGGTGCAGGATAGATTATACAAGAGCTTGCAAGAAAATTAGTAGGCAGTAACTTCGATGGAAATAATA
The DNA here is from genome assembly GCA_000803305.1 of Toxocara canis. Lineage (NCBI taxonomy): Eukaryota > Metazoa > Nematoda > Chromadorea > Rhabditida > Toxocaridae > Toxocara > Toxocara canis. Next base: position 501,773 of record JPKZ01003257.1, on the reverse strand, counting down.
TGAGCTAATTTGGTAAGTATTTACTTCGAAAAGTTAAAGGACTAGTTTCAATGAAAAGATTTTCAGCCTTATATTACACAAAGGCTATTCGAATGTCGAATTAACAACAGAAACTTCGCTGACAATAATACTGACTTGTAGACTGAGACCAAACGCTTTCATATCAAACGCTGGTTGTAAAGCGAAACTCTTCGAAAGCTTGTTGCTGGTAGCCCCTCCACTTGTTGTTACTGCAGAAATCTCGTAACGTCTTCCTGGGTGCAAATCAATGAAGAGAGAACATCTGCAAAACTCGCACTATATACTGCATGGAATACTGCAGAAGTCGGATGATATGTAGCCTCGAACAAGTCTCTCAAATGACTTTAACGGTTTTCAAAAAATTTCGAGAGGGATTTCGCCTGAAAAACAATGTTAAGGGAAGGTTTTCTTCAAGGTGATAAGACGTCCAAAACATATGAGACCGTTGCCCACTCTCGACCATGTACAGCGATAATTTACTTCGCGCTTCAAAACGTTGTGCAGCAGACATGGCTACCCATCTATTTCCGAACAAGCTTTCTAATAATTTATCGGCCTATTAAATGAATTAGAAAAAGTTACTGAATTATAAAGAAGCATACTCACTTCCTTGGCAGCACCGTGCTGCGTGCGTCTTCAATACCCACTTTTCTCTCGATAGTGTCGAAACCTTCAGTTACGATACTCACATGGCATTCATCTATTTTGCTTTCTACTTCGGAAGGAACATCCATCGTCAACCTTTTAATGATAGAAATTTTTAAATATTAGACAAGAACGAACAAGGGATAGAACAAATGCAATACAAGATGAGCCTGAAATAGGCAACAAAACAAATCACTGCTTCATGAACAAAGCTATTCAGCTACCAAGCAAAAAATAAAAACTGAGTGCAGTTATAAAATATCGCAATGCAATCTAGCCCATTCAGAGCTTTTCAGTTCATTTTATAATAAACCATTAAATGCGCTAATGACGCTGTTATTGAACCAAAAGTCGGATACAACCACTTTACAATTACAAATCATAAGTCAGCGACGAAATAAATCTCATGATCTATCCGAATTTTTTGCGAATAAGAATAGAAGATAGAGGACAAGACAAGAACAATCAGCAAATAAAATATTGTTAGTACCAGATTAGAAGCTGTACAGTTCGGTGCTCTAGCCAAAATAATTCGAATAAAATCATTTGTCTTCAACTGGCAAAGAATAACAGCCATTACGACAAAATTACGAAAAAAATAAGTCGTTCGTAACCATCAAGCAATCTATCGCTTAAAAATTGGATGACGGACGAATCTGAGACAGCAAATCAATTAAAAAATTTCGACGACTATGGTTGCTCGAGGAGCGCATAGTCAGAATTATTTTGTTTTGGGCACCACTAGCGATGTCCAATTCCTTAGAACATGATTGTAAAACGAGTAATTTTATGATGGAACCTACCGGAACTTCCTCTTCAGGTAGTCGACAATAATCCTCAAATTCTCCGGTGGTTTTGGCTTCAACGTGTAAGAAACGGTGCTCGGCTCAGATTGCTCGTGATGCTTCTTCGCGATGACCGTGAAAAGGAACGTAACGCCGGGTTGCAGATTGCCACAAACATCAACAGCCGTTTGTAGAGGCAAATCCAACTGAAAACTTTCATTTTGGGCTTCAAATTATCCACTTTTACACTATCAAAAACGTGAAATAAATGTGCATGTGCCAGTACGATTTCCTCTCTGAAATTATCGTCTCATTTAAAGCGCAAGCCAAACCAACTGTGGTGAAAGTGAACGTTCCAAATGGAGTCGTTTTTAGCTATAAATAGCCAGCCACTCGATTCTAAAAAAAACAAACTGCTGAATTGCTAAGCAAGTTCACTGGACGCATGTGTACGAGGACATAAAACCAGGCAAGCACAATGTCAAATCAGATCATTGGCTGTTACCTTGTTTGTCTTTGCATCGCCGTTTTCAGGCCCGTAAGTAATCGAAAAGCGGTCAGCGCCTGATCTACTCGGCATAGTCCACGCCACCTGCGCGCAGCTCGCATTCACATCTACTACGGTCACGTTCTCCGGCGAGAGTGGCTCTGAAATTTAGGATGAATTCATAATTACATATGAAGCGGTTACTCTTGCCTTTCCAAACGCATCGACGTAAATTTTTCTTCAATATTACATCTAACCATTTTCGAAATTTACAACACTATTTAAATCAATCCGCGTGCAATAAATGATTCCAACCTACCAGATACTAGTGATGTAACAGTCGAATTTTTGCAGTTGGCCGAGACAAGTTCGTGTTGGTGTAAAGATTTAGTGTTACAGACAAATTAGACAATGCGAAACAAAAAGGTGACAGAGGACTAGAGATCGTTTTTCTGGAACTCTTGCTTGCAAACATTTGGCATCAACATATCCCATCGCATTCGATTACACTATTCCAAACGTGGATGAATATATAAACGAATTATAACGAAGTGATCTATGATGACAACCTAGAACGAAGATTACTTTTTCACAAATGCGTCCCATCAACAATGCTAACTACCGGCTGTAAACGGAATAAAAATTTAAAAAAAACAAACAACCAAACTGTCTTCCTCCACTGGCAAGAAATAAAAGTATCGAATTTAGTGGAAATAAAAGTCTTACCACATCACTTTACAAATCGAATCCACGATGGAAGGCCCATTAAATCTTCAGACTTTTTAAACTGATGATTACGACGAAAAAGAACACAAAAATGCCCTCTCAGTATTTCAAGAAAATCAAAATATAAAATTTGCGTTGCACACACCGATTTTTGCTCTTAAACTATGGTCACGGATCACGATAAATTGTTCCATCCCAAAATTGCTATACTAAGTTTAAAGAAACAATAAATAAAGAAAGGAGAATTACTTGTTGTTAGAATACCCGTCCATGGCTTCCCCTCGATTTCGTTGATAAGAGACGTTATAGATACATTGTAGTCATGACCAGGATATAAGTTACCCAAGTAGATCTCAATATGATGCTGCTCCATAATGTCATGAACATCGAGTTTCGGGAAATATTTCACTGGATCCAGTTGCGCATAAGAGATACGGAAAGTATCCTGAAATGGCACGCTTACCTAATATCCCATTCATGACAGCATTATGGATGAAATACTGGAAACGGAACTAGAATTGTTCATTATCGGCGTGGAAAACATAACATCCTTACTCATTACACATATGAAGTGGAGATACGAAAACGCGAGCACAACAACAGAAGTATTACTCGGTCATCGATGAATTCTCGTGAGCTCTACTAAGTTAGCATTCGATGAAAAATGCTTAGGCGAATAAAATCGAGATCCAGCTAGAGATATAAGCGGTATTTTAAAAGATTTACACAAATTATTCAATATAGCGAATGAAATGACGAAAGCATGGACAATTCCGTTTACTGCGGAAAAAGGAAAAAATAGATCAATTATTACTCTACGACAAAGAAATGATGTAAAACTTGACTGACACACCTGGACCGCTCTTTCCGGTTTCAACGCACGCAACGTTATGTTGGTATGTGAAGAAAGGATAGTAGCATTCCTGGAGCCAAAATCAGGAGCAATCGGGTCCATAATAACTGATTCTTCCTTAATGAGTTCCGACTCCCCATCACGCCTTCCAATCACCGATATGCTTAAAATGGTTGCTAGCTTTGCTGCAACAGCAGTTGACCATGTTCTACTAGGATGAGCAATATAAAGCTTCAGCTAGAGAATGACTTTTGGAAGCGGTTGACAGAAGATCAAAAATGAACGACCAAATGAACGATCCTTGTTTTCTACAATTGGCTGAAATTAACTTTTTGCCATCACCTTTCTTTCAGTTTCCAAGAAAGCCACTAAAGTTAGTTGTGGAAAAGCGGCGATGTTCGGTTTTTGTTGGAAGCATAATTTCTCCTTCGGCTTCAGTAGACATCAAAAAGGAGCTACGCGTTCTGCACTTTCGATTTGAACAACGAACTGATTGTTGAAGTATCATTCTGAGTCAGAAATATACACTATACACAATTAGCAGTTCCAATTCTTATGATTTTAGGCTGCTGAAAACTGGATTGCAGCATTAAGCGTAAACTGTGTAAAACTTCATGAAAAAAAAAACAGAGTAAATTATATGATATTTTAGTGAAATATAACCTGAATAAATCGCCTAAAAGTTTTGAGAAAAACGAAAAAAAAAATGCATTGGTAGGACTCGAATTGATAGAACATGTGCTGAGCAGCATCAATGCACAATGTTCAACTGAGCCAGTTGATGATGATGCAATGTGTAGAAACGTTTTATCATAAGAAGTTATTGGCGCACTATTGATCTACTACACATGAATCATCCCTCCCCCTCTCCCCATCCCCCCTCTCCCCTCCACAAAAAAGAACGAATGAAATTGCGTGCCTCAATTAACTACTCAATCATGTGCTTAAAATCTTTCACCCATTACACGCGTATAACGTGTACTGAAATGTTTGACATACTAAAATACATGCTTTGTTAACTCCTGTGACCGTAAATTATCTTATCTTCCGCTACTCTCGCAACATGCTATTGTAAAGAGAATTACAGGTCACCAAAAGTAAGAATGCATGTGAAACATGCTCTTATGCTATTAAGTTGCACGACAATACTTAGCGGGAGTAGTACGAGCTGGGCGGAACGGAATGCGGCAACACACACGACAGTGTTTAAAACAAACAGAAACATTTCGACTGAAAGAACGAGTGGAAATAAGTGGCGCTGAAAGAAGCATGAATGCACTCTTAGCAGTTTAGACTATATATGGTTAGCTCTCCATTCTTCTTTCCCCCTTCCTTCTCCCCTCCTCCCCTCTTATCCAAGAAACAGGAGTGGGGCATCCATCTATAAAATTTAGGACTCCGGAGAAAGTTAAAAACAAGCACTACGAATTTGTTTAAAAACTTCGAGATTTCAGCGCTCTTTCGCACTTGCATGTCACCAAAAGCCATATCTGTGGACTTAGAAAGACGCCGCCGATAAAATTTCGATCAGAAAGTAGTTATCTGCGAAAAGTTACGGAAATTGGAGAGGAAGTGGGATGATGCTCATGCGTGATTTCGACCATTACGACTGATTAATCGTCTTTGTGTGACTGCGCTATTTTAGCATGCAAAAGAAAAACCAAACATGCGTTGTGCTCGCTCTATTTGTATATCTACCAGCATATTTCATTGTGCTGCCTAACAACGTCTACAATATTCAAATTTAATGGCAGTGAGCCCAATAACAAAAAGTAGTCACTCTTTTTTACTCTTTACGCTTCCACATTTCTGAGCTTCACGAGCTGGAGACCTCTTAAAGACGAAAACTTTTCAAAATCACAAGGTGGGCAATGAAATTATGATTTCTTACCAGTCTGGCCAATTTTCATCAATCATTTTAAAGGTTTTTGTTTCTCAAATTTGACCTTGTGAAGATGGTTGGCTAGAAAATTTCCAATTTGGCCGTTGAACAGCTGTGAATGAAATTGCTAACAAACGCCCGATGTCGTTAAGTGGTGCAGTTGGAGAGGTGTTCTTCTTACAGTTGAAAAAAAATTGCACGTATCCACTCTTTCACAGCATTTGTTACTTCTTGATGGGATCTGTTAACTCGTTGCTTTTACAAGTAGACAAATGTTGTCTTATAATTTCTTGCGACTTGTGGAAGAACTGTGTAACAGAGATACCTGCACTTGTACGGTACTCCTTACAAAAAACTTTTATGTACACATTCAACTGAACAAATAGATCCCCGAAAGGTGAATGAGCTATTTACAGCTCTGTGCGCTAAGTAGTAAATGATCCGATTTCATCCTCAGTTAAAAACAGGAAGCCGTTGTTTGGGTTTTTTTGAACACTATCTTGTAAAATCCTACCTTTAGAGACTGAGCAGCTAGTAGGAAGTACGTGGCAAATCCTGCTATTCTTACTTGACTTAGCATAATCACTAACAGGCAAAGAGATGCAGGCGGTTACTATCAGCTGTTCCAGCACTACGCTGCAAGCACAAACCCATGAATCTCACTGCCTATTAGTATTTACAATATGTCAAGTAAGGATACAAAGACATTCAATATAGACGGTAGGTTTTTTGGGAGAGTTTGTTCTGTATTAAGGCTTTCAAACGACACCTAAACATCGCCGATTATTTGGTGTTTGCCGAAATCGCAAAATTCATGAAACATCGAAGCTATGGAACACTGCTGGCGGCACCATTAACGACAAGTTCAGGTATACCATTCCGCTTAGAATCATGTTTTACTTCTAATACTTGAGGTCGATTTCAAAAAAGTGACAGCAAACATTCGTTGCGAGGACTAAAAATTCGTCTCACAACAGGTATGAGTTATTGAGCTTAGAACGATGACACGTTTCTTCGAACTACCTGTCTTTCTGAATCGAGGCAATTAAGTACTGTTGGTTCAGACGATCAACAGCAGCTAAATCAGCAAAGAACGAAGCGAGGCGAAACCTTACGAAGCTTCATCTCACTGGGCGTCTCACTCCTGCACTATATGTTCTTTTCGAAGTCGAGACACCAGCCAGTGCAAAAACGCCACTGAATACTAAGCGATTCGCACAAATTTATAGGTTCTTTAAGTGATGCTTTACATGATCTAAATCATTTCTTGTAATACATTTTAGCAGATATGAGGCTTCTACACTCGCAAGTAGCTGACGAAAATTAAGAAGAAATTTGCACCATAAATTTCCCTAACTTACGCAATTTCAATTAACTCCGTTTCTACTTCGGACGCATTCCCCGTTTCCTGCTGCATATTACAGAACTGCTACTGCAAGTTGTCGTACACGAACTAGCATAGCTCCCGCCTAAGACCTCATCATCAATGGTCTATCTAATATGACTACAGATTACAATTAACACTCCAACTTATGCATATACTGTCTTCGAACTGTTGGTGCCTAACATCGCATATTTTCTTGCATGTTGACCATTCAATTATAAAATGTGGCTGAACCTATATTGGTGTCCGGGGTGCAGGCCGTGCATGTTGATTACCGTCAAATCGGGTCGTGATGCCACAAACGTCCGGTTCACATCTTTCTCTGCATGCTCACTGAAAATTGCACGTCACTTTTTGTAACTACGCGCAGACGAAAAACCGGAGCAATTTTGAGCGAACTGTCACATGTAACAATAGAAAAGAGTCACGGTCCGTTTGAGGCATGCCTGTACCGATCACACATGTTTCCACTTTGAAAAAAAACGTTTATGTGCCAATCGGACCAATCTGATCGCACGCTATTCGTAATGACAAATCAAGAAAACAGCAAAGACGCAAAACAGCTGCTAATGGAAAGGATTCAAAACGAGCGAATTATTGAACGAAAAGTAACACTTCAAACGTTTCAAGAAAAATGGTTATTGTACGGAAATTCGTACTAATTATCCATCTATGGCATATTGACGAAGTTTTGGGACAGAATTTAAAAAAGGAATGCAAAATACCTATGACATACCACCACTAACTGTGTTCGGGTAATGTTTCAAATTGTGCAGCGAAGCATATGAGGCTGCCGATGACTAATTAGGCGTAAGCGCAGCTTGTAAACACGCTTGGAAAGTGCTTTGCAAAAAATTACGAGTTTTTCTATAGCGTTCAGCCTCGGATAGAACATACTGGCATGTTACCTACTGGATAAACGCTTCGACAGGAGGGCTGCACTGATGCATCATTTCGAAGTTGCTAAAGCCCACTACAACCCCTTTCTTCCCTATAAATGGACGAAGATCTTAAAAGCCCACAGTGCTAGAAAATCATACTAAATCAGGCTGTATTGTTATGCTGCTAATGTTTTCTCAATTCTTCATCGTGTTCTCTCTGATCGACTCCATTCCAGAACAATTGTCTGTAAATGTTCCCATCCTGTCCGATAGCCTCTAAAATTTACCTTCCTAAACTTGAAGCTTTAAAATTCTGCTCAGGCAAAGCCGGACAGTACCGAAAACTCATTAATCAATGTTCGTTCGACGGCTATTTATGACAGTCATATTCACTACTGTACAGATGACGCGTTGTTTACGCCGCGCACTAAGGAAAATCGGGCCCTGCTGTGCAGTGCTGTAATACTACATTCTCTACGTAAGGCATTTAAACTGCAAAGTAACAACACTTCATTGTTTAGCGTTGCATGGCAGGTAACCCTTTTAGTGCGTTTTCCTGACTAGCACTGCGTTATTTTCAGGGCACACATTAGGCACAACAGCCAAGCATCTACTGCACCATCTATGCTAAAGAACAGTGCAATAATGGCATCACTGCAAACTTACACATTCGGTGAAATGTCGACAACTTTGGCGATGTACTGCCGAAATCGAGAAGATCGCTTCCGCGGGAGGTAAACGTTGAGCAACGAACACGGATCCGTAACGTCCTTCTCAATTGCGAATTCGTTTAATGGGAGATCGTGCAATAGGCGCGATGAAACTTCAGACAACGACTTCAGTGAGGCGGTTAAAGGAGGAAACACCTTTAAAAAATTATCTATAATCGAATTATTCCATATAAGCTTGATTGAAAGCGATGGAACTATTAGAGGCAACATATACAATGGAACGAATGATTTAACGATGGCTTCTGATGAGAAAAACTTTGTTCAATGGCATATATTTTTTTTAAAAAAATTGGGAAAGCAGTAAAACATTATGTGGATAAAGAGATGTTTAATAAGCACCAATTACACGCAAGCAAAATCGGATTTCAGCTGAGAAAAAAATGTCCCTTTAGCGGTGTAATTTAAGCCGAAACATCATTTTAAACTACTATATTACGAGTCCACCAAATCATACAACATTAGAAGTTTGAATAGAACCGTTCCAGCGCAAATAACAATCGTGTCGCTAATTCAGAAACAAGCCTAAAAATCATACTTACCGTTGACGTCCTATTAGTATCCCTTTCTAAACGACCCGTTCTGACGTGTTCGTTTGAGAATACAGAAAGCCGCCAGGGCGATAATGACGACTTGATGTCTGTAAGATCTTTGGCTGCAAGCTTCATTTAACAATACATCGAATTCCGTAAAGACTAAAAATACCCATTAAGAGCATAGAAAGCTCACACACCCATACGAATTTAGATAGCAGCTAAGACGCGATTCCCCTTCTCACCGAGCAATAAATGCGATCCCATCGAAGTGCACAGTGTTTTTTCGCAACCGGATAATCAGCAGCTGAAACAATCCCTATAGAAACCATTTTAGAGTCGACTAAGCAAAATAGACAATCGCTTTACGCTGAAGCCAACTAATGCGCTAATAATCATTCCAATAAATAAAGTTTAAAACTCCAAACGCATTAAATTACATAACAGTACTCACCGCCTGAGGTAGTCGTCCCAGTTTTTGGTAGCGACGTTGCAGCAGCAGCATCCATGGCCGCTAACCTGAGCATAAGGATGAGTGGGATCAGGCGAACGCAGTGAATTCGCAGTGGAAGCGTTACTCGATGAACACAACGGCCGCTCAGCGATGAATGAGGCCCCATCGCAACGAAGCCGCAAAGAAAGGCGTTTAACCCGTCGACTAGTTACAGCGAATCGTATTTTGCCTTGTTCATGATGCAAAACTGCAGTTTGTTATACATGGTGATACGGTTATTTATATATACGCATATGCTCATAAAGACTGGATTTTTAAAGAAAAGGTCTTACAAGTTGTTTTCATATGTCCTCGAATTCAGTCAATGAAGTTCGTCACACGCGTGGACTAAATTTGACGAGGAAACCGAACCTGACTGGAGTGGGGATTAATTCGAAGCAGCGTCTCTTAAGCAAGCGACTCAACTTGCGGGGAGACCGTGTCCAACATCTTACCCTCCCTTCACCTGGAAAAAATCTTGCTAAGTGGAGGAGGAGGGAGGGAGAAGAGAGACTGAATTCGACAATCTGAGGTATGTTATGAAATTCATAACCATGGTGGAGGGAGTTCCGCACAATACAGTTTATGGTGAGGCGCGATTTGCAGAACCATTACTATTTACGCTGACAACTTTCAATTCTCTAACGGCCATTTAGTAGCACTGATAAAAGACAAAGCATTTTACGCAGATGTGCGTGTCAATGTATTAGACATACTTCTTCACATCATAATGGTGTCAACCCACAACGGGGTGAACGACAAGGTAGGATCATTAGAAAACACGATTGTAAAATATGCATTAAAATAATCGCTCTTAACAGTATCAGTAAGAATGACAGCAGAGTTCGGGTAGGAGAGACAGGACGGCATAAGTAAACAAACGTTGCTCGGCGTGCAAAAAAATGGACTTTATTCCCTCAAGCGAATGAATCAAAAAGTACAGTAAAGAAGGAAAGAAGTATCGCAAAATGGTAGAGAGGCATCGGTCGATACGCTGCCAACTAATCCAATTTCTCTTGCAAAACTGCATAACACCAGCTTTTTGGCAGATATTCTCACAACTCCAACCGAAATCCGCGATGGGTAAACGGCGAAATAACAAAATTTCAACGAACGCTCTTGATAGCAACATAATAGCAAAGATGAAGACTTTCTTAAGTTTCGCTAAAAACAATGAAGAACACTTCCCTTACTGAGGCACTTAGTGACTGTTTCAGTTAGACAATGACTACAACATGGTGACTACAACTAGCTACGAGTACATTTTAATGTTCTTAACAAAGATCAATGAATGTTTGTTTTACCAGTAAAAATATTGAACAATTCACAGTGAATCAATCACATTGCATGATTAAAGGTTACGAAGAAACGCGCTTGTGAAAGGCGAATGTTAACGTGGGTACGTCGCAACATTAAGTGAGCGACAAATTCGAAACAATCATCATGTAATTTCATATTCAGTAATATAAACAGAACGAATTCCACCAAAGCCATTCATAATTATAATCTCTTGGCTTCATATTTGAAGTAGTCGATGTTCAGAGGGATATCATTACCAATAATCACCAATTAGAACTACCAAATTCAAAAAGACTTTTATTGGTTTATATGTTCAAACCGTGTGTTCTACTCTACCAATAACAAAACGGAGCAGCGTTCAAGCAGTGAGTTTAGGAATATGGTCGCATTGCTGCACAAAAATATACATTGAAAAGATTCCTTCCTTTAAATGAAACAGACAATAAAATTGTGATGAATAATTGGCAAAATAAAATACGCAGACAAAGAAGAGGCGAATCTGATATCGCTTGTGCTGCCATGAATGGAAATGAAAAATTTTTCATAAAAAGATTTCTATCCGAGTCCTCCCATATATTTTGCTTAAAGAGTGCTGAAGACACGAATGCCAAACTTTAGATGACGCTCTCGCTTCCTTTAGATTTATCTGCTGTATTTGATCAGTTGCCGCTGCTGACCATTGCACCAGATCGTCATCTCAGATTTGCGCATTAGGAAGTGAAAAATCAACTTTAAATTATTTCGTTTCTCCTTTAACGCTGCAATGCAAACCCTTTATTTAGTAAACAAAAAAGAGTGTATATATAGCGTTGTTCATAGAAGTGAATTAGAAGCATAATTTATGTTGATCGCATGGCAAGAACTTGGTCGCGTTGAGGCAACATTTAGAAGGATAACATCCAGTGCAGCGAAGTAGTTAGTAAAATAAATCTTGAAGTCGAGGTGAGAATTCGAGAAAGGGAAAAGCAGATGACGAAGAGAGAGGGAGGAGGGAACGAGAAGAGTCGAGGGGGGGGGGGAATTAAGGAAACGTAAACCCCACTGAGAAGCTGAAGCAAATTTTACTGCGCAGTTTACAATAAGAAGCTGAAGAGGAAAGCAAATTTTCGAGGAATGTCAAGCACTCAAAAAACCTCAGAGATCAAACCTACTAGCATTAGTCAGTCACGTGGCAACCGATATGAATACTCGCTGTAAAGTTTTTGCTACAATATGATTGTTCATTGTTCACGTCACTGAAAGATTTAGCCGCAATTTCAGAGTTTTCGCGAATTCCATTTCCTTTTCAACACAAACGATATACCCTCCCTGCGGGTGGTTCGAATTTGAAATTAGGTCAAAATGTCACTTAAAAACTATTTTTGCATTCCGAAAATACGATGCGAATATAATTCAACTAGGATTTAATTCATCTGATTCAAATAATAAATCGGCGTGCGTACAAAAGGCGCCAATAACGTAGGAAGATCCAGCTACTTCAATCAAAAACGTAAAAACGCATAAATGAGCACTTCACATGTTGATAGGCGATCGTGAAACCAGATAATCAACGAAATTAAAATGGAAGAGAAGAGCCGGCGACATATACATATATATATATATATATATATACACGTATATATATTATATATTATATATATATACATATATATATGATGAAAGGAACAGAGGCTCCATGACAACGAAACAGATGACGTTTTATAGAAGTGGTGACGTAAGATGTGAGGAGAGTGAAAAAGTAGGGCTCCGAAATACGGCATAACTTTGCACGCAGAGAACGGGCATTAATCGGACATAAAACGATGGAATTTTGAAAATTCTGAAGCTCTCAGACTCTTTTGCAACACGTCAAATTAATGGAGTCTGGGGCCCGTCCCTAGTGCACCTGAAATTTACAAGCATCTCTTCTCTATTGGAATCGACAATCGACCGGCACTCGTGTGTGGAATGAATCATTCTTCAGACTTGGTTCTTCTTTCTGAATCAGACGGTATAAGGCGACGAAGGAAAAATCACTGAACACGTAAACAACGAATCAGATATTCCGCAAGAGCGTTTATTGACAGCACCTTCCGTAACCTAATTAATCACAGCAATGTAGCTATGCTGCACCCTGCCCCTCTTGCCCACCCTCGGCTTGTAAAACGTTGAGGGTGCTGAGTGGAGAATCGCGGAATGAATGAGTAAGAACGTTCGCTTAAGAGTAAATGAGAGAGTGGAGGAGAAGGTATTCCCTTATAATTCCATGTTCGTTTGTTGTTGGTGATTCTTACAAAATTTTTATGTGCCTTAGCTCGCTTTTCAACTATTTTGACTTTTTAATTTTTTTTAATAACGGAAAGCTAATTTTCAGATCAACTTTGCTTACCAGTATCTCAAGAAGAAATTTTTCATCTTTTCACAGTTTCTGTTCGATGACCACATAAAAAGTCAATTGGCTAAGGATGTGCGCTTTTTCCGAGAAAATGCCGACGAATTGAAGAAAATGGTGCTTTTTTTGAAGCAATGATTTTGTTGAAATCTTTCCGAGGAGCACAATGTTCGAACTGTATAAGGTGTTGGCTTCTTCTAGTTTGTTGCATTTGCGAATTTTACATAAGTGGATTGAAAATTTCTTGATCTGTTTTGCGACCAGAATTTGCCTATCAATTTCGTTGTTTCTGTCAGGTTTTGATACACGCTTTTCTGTTCAGAGTAGCATTTAAAATGAGGATCTCTGAACTAACTGAACTTGTTTTTCTTCTATTTTTATCAAAAATGTTTAAGTTTCATATGTTACAGTCATTTGTGGTTTTTTTTCTTCCGGCTATTCTTCCTTCCCAAAGTGACATGTTTTCGATCTCCATTTAAACGTGATTGAAACGGTCTGTGTGGAAGTGTACGCATGTTACATGCACGGTTTGTTAAGTATTTTGGCCAATAGCTGAAATTAGATGAGGAAAAGGAAACCAGTAAGCTCATGATCTCATTGTTACGGTAATCGTCAAACTTTGTGAATATGTTTAATCTGCAGGTCCTCGTTGACTTTGACTTGATAATTAATAACGTCGACAGTAATACGTGAATATTAGTACGGTTGTATAACAGATCTGGTGCAGACGATATCCTTGAATGGATGGCTGTACTTGGTCGTGAGGGGTTCAGGAGAGACACAGTTCACCTCGTTGTTACTGTTATTTTGTATAAAGCTGTGGTTGGTTTCAGCAGTGTTGCTTTTCCACAACGCATCTTCATGTTGCAGTTATTTTGCAGTATCCGGTGAAAAGAGCACAACGTTTCAATACGGCGATTCGACGACTTGGCGTAACAGCTGATGATTTATCCTTTTTGGATAAATTTCGTATTCTCATCACTCAGATTGGAAACGTTATGGGATACGTTCGGCTCGTTAGGTAATTTTTGTTGTCATTATTGGCTCATTTGATGTTGCAACATTGACGCCTCATTTTTTGCGCTCTTCCTCGTCGTCTTACTGCTTATTGCTCATTATACACATTCATATATGCATCGTTATTAATCGCGCACCATCATATTGGTAATGTGAACCCATGTCTATATATTATACAGAAGATTGTAAGGAATTTTAAGCTTGTCATCACTCTAACTGTTGAACAAGTTAATTTTTTGCAGTTTTTCCTTTTCCCATTAATTAATCTCCCAAATGGCTAGGTCAAGTTCGTTAGCCAGCCGGATCGGGTAATTACTTCCCGGTAATTTGCCCGCGGGAAGATTTTTCATACTTAAGAATCAAGCCTCATAAGTTTTCAACTGACTCACACTTTTCCGAATTCTTTAATGCTTTTGACAGGGTTTTGGCCTACCATCTGGCATTTTTGGTCTTCGTCCGGAGCGATCGTCCGGAAGCGGAATAGAACCCCGGAAATTCTCTTAAGTATGGGACGTTTTTTTCCGTATCGCTTTTTAGTCCGATTTTCTCCGTTTTCCGTGAAATCCCGATAATATGTTATAGAGCCAAAGCGTCTTGGGTGGCCCATATCAAAAAATCCGTAAAGTTTTCATTTCCGGAAAAATTATCCGGCATCAAATTTGAAATTTTTGATCGGCTATAAGTAGGTTATGGTTCCATCGATTTTGCTCATTTTTTGTATTTGGGGGTTTCAGGGCATGTAGATTTCGAATATGGATATGAGAGAGTTCCACAAAAAACTTCATAATAGAAAGTTGAAAATCGACGATTTTGACCCCCCCATAACTTTTTTCAGATCAACTGACCGGAGAAATTCCGCAAGTCTCAAAAGTTTGCATTTTTTGTTCGGCTTACGAAAATGTAACGCTCATTCGCGTAGCTGTTCTCGTTCTCGGACCCCATCAAAAAATCGCGTAAATTTGAGTTTTCTTGGAAGCGGTTTGTGCGACCAAAATGAGACCTACGCGAGGAGATGCCGCTAACAATTCTGCATCCGACCATATATAGGTTGTTGGGGATACGAGTAAGGCGAAGGGGTCAAACCGGGCCCGGAAGGTATTTTCCATACTTAAGAACCTGTCTGGATGATATATCCTGGGTCGTTGAGCCGTCCGCAGCAGCGAAGTTAATGGCGCAGTGGATAAGGCAGCAGATTAATAAAGAAGGAGGTCAAGGGTTCAATGCCGGTCTGAGATCTTTATTGCTCAAATTCGTTGTAATTTCACTATTTATGTTTTTCTTTAGTCCGGATGGATAGAGCTCGTCGAGCTGATTCCAAATATCCAAAAATTTTCGAATTTGGTTGCGAATTCGGCGAGTTATGGTCGATTGAAGTTGTCAAAAGTGGCCTTAGGTATGGAAGCGTTAATTTTGAGCGTTTATATCTCGGCAATGGTTGCGGCTGTGAGGCTACGGTATGGATACTTGTAATCAGCAGTCGATAGGCTATCGATCGGTATATAGATGAACCGGATCGGTGACATAAGGGTCAGACCGAATCGATCGGCCAGAAATCCGAAAATGTCGATTTTTGCAATTTTCGGGGTTTCATATCTCGGCCCCTGTTCAAGCCACAGCGAGCGCAATTGGCGCGTTCAATTCAGCTCCAGGAGCTGATCACAACGATACCGAGAGCTCCGCCGAAAACGACTCCGGAGCCGAGATATGAGACCCCAAATTTTGCGATTTATTGATCCATAGGGGGTAGTACGTGGAATTTTTCGAAAATAACTTTTTCTCTCCGATTCCTGCGAAAGTGGTATCGTTCGATAGATCTCGATGAGCTGATTCCAAATGTCCAAGATTTTCTGGATTTGGTTGCGAATTCGGCGAGATATGGTCGATTGAAGTTGTCAAAAGTGGCCTTAAGTATGGAAGTGCAAATTTCGAGGGTGTATATCTGCGCAACGGTTGCGGCTGTGAGGATTTCATTTGCATATTTGTAATCAGCTATTGAGACTTCGAGTCAGCTGCGCCGCAGTGGGAGGAGCGTTTAGATGAGCGCGAGCGCAGTGGGTGGTCTGTGACGCCTAATGCTCTGCGCGGGCGATTTTCGCCGTGTTAACGTCAATTTTCGCCCAACTAACCCGATTTTAATGAATTTTTTTGAAATTTTTTGTACTTTTAAAAAAAGTATACACACCGTGTAACTGATATAACTTCGTGTAACATGCTAGTCCAGCAACTCGAACTTTAACTGGCTACAACAGCTTGCCTTGTTCAGCGGTTACGAGTCTGATAACCTAATATGCACGTTTATTAGAAATACTTCGTGAAAACGAAAAGATACTCTTTGAAATAGTAATTAACAATAGATCAGTAAACATCAAGCAGTACAAAGCAGATAGTACGCAATATTGCAGTTCGTACAACATTGCCATCAATCGTCAACATTGTGGCAGCCATCAGAGGGCATTGCATCAGACACTTTTCAAACGGAGAGGCACGCAGACGCCAAGAACAAACACGGAGCCACTTGCGCGGCTGGCAGTCCACTAGTGACCGACGGAGTGAGCAACAATGAACGACACTCAACTCCACTCGTCGTATCGTTAGGGATGCAGCTCAAGGAAAGAGATGTAATCATCTTATGAGCAACTTTATATGGCATTATGTTTGGCCTAAATTTGTTGGTTAGTCATTGCTGAGTCGACACAGCAAAACATCTAAATGAAAACCATCTCATTAACTACTCCCACAAGGTTTCCATAAGCAACCATAGATAATGAAAACCACCTAGAGAATATTTATATACACATATATATACTTGTATTACATATACATATATATATATATATATAATACCTATAGGTTTAGCGAGCGGCGAAGCCGCGAGCCCGTGTTTGACATGTAAAGGTCGCTTCCTTGCACCAAATAATCGGACCTCCGCACCCTTGTTTCATGCATTCCCTGGAAATGCGCATAAAAGGTGTAATACCTATAGATAAAGCGAGCGGCGAAGCCGCGAGCCCGTGTTCGACATGTAAACGTCGCTTCCTTCCACCAAATAATCCCACCTCCGCGCCCTTGTTTCATGCATTCCCCGGAAATGCACATAAAAGGTGTAATA
>JPKZ01003257.1:469587-483803 GCA_000803305.1 Toxocara canis | reverse complement strand
TTCGAGTCAGCTGCGCCGCAGTGGGAGGAGCGTTTAGATGAGCGCGAGCGCAGTGGGTGGTCTGTGACGCCTAATGCTCTGCGCGGGCGATTTTCGCCGTGTAAACGTCAATTTTCGTCCAACTAACCCGATTTTAATGAATTTTTTTGAAATTTTTTGTACTTTTAAAAAAAGTATACACACCGTGTAACTGATATAACTTCGTGTAACATGCTAGTCCAGCAACTCGAACTTTAACTGGCTACAACAGCTTGCCTTGTTCAGCGGTTACGAGTCTGATAACCTAATATGCACGTTTATTAGAAATACTTCGTGAAAACGAAAAGATACTCTTTGAAATAGTAATTAACAATAGATCAGTAAACATCAAGCAGTACAAAGCAGATAGTACGCAATATTGCAGTTCGTACAACATTGCCATCAATCGTCAACATTGTGGCAGCCATCAGAGGGCATTGCATCAGACACTTTTCAAACGGAGAGGCACGCAGACGCCAAGAACAAACACGGAGCCACTTGCGCGGCTGGCAGTCCACTAGTGACCGACGGAGTGAGCAACAATGAACGACACTCAACTCCACTCGTCGTATCGTTAGGGATGCAGCTCAAGGAAAGAGATGTAATCATCTTATGAGCAACTTTATATGGCATTATGTTTGGCCTAAATTTGTTGGTTAGTCATTGCTGAGTCGACACAGCAAAACATCTAAATGAAAACCATCTCATTAACTACTCCCACAAGGTTTCCATAAGCAACCATAGATAATGAAAACCACCTAGAGAATATTTATATACACATATATATACTTGTATTACATATACATATATATATATATATATAATATTACACATATATATATTTATATGTTTAATATGTCATACATTACATATATAATAATTATATATATATATATATGTATACATATATATACATTATATACATAATGTATATATGTCCAACAATGGGCCTCAGTTCCCTGCATGCCAAAGGCTCCGTTCCACAGCGCCGGCGGGACGAAAAGTGTTTGGCGAGAGGCTGCTGAAAATCTCAGGTGCAACGGCCGGCGCACCCTGTGAACTTAGGCCCT
Source organism: Toxocara canis (assembly GCA_000803305.1). Lineage (NCBI taxonomy): Eukaryota > Metazoa > Nematoda > Chromadorea > Rhabditida > Toxocaridae > Toxocara > Toxocara canis. Next base: position 482,715 of record JPKZ01003257.1, on the reverse strand, counting down.
TGTTATGCACTTACACATGCAGGTCGCTATCGGGAGCGGACCGGTTAAACTATCTCATGGAGGAGAAGAAGAAGATATGCTGTGATGTCCTGGGAATTAGTGAAACACGTCGCGCAGCATCCCTCACAGCAAAATATAAAGACGGAAGCTCTTATATCTTGGAGAAGGCGAAGGCGTCAGTAGAAGAGGAGTCGGCTTCATCGTAAGTAAAGATTGGCCTACGAAAATAGCTTCATGCCAAATACGGCCGGTGAGAGTCGGAACACTTTCTACAGTTAAATAAGAAGGAAACGCTCAACGTTATTCAAGTATACGCCCTAACAGTGGAGAGCACTGTTGAAGAATTAGAAGAGTTTTACGACGATTTAGAAGAAGAGCTCTCCAAACCATCGTCATTTACTGTAGTAGTGGGCGATTTCAACGCGAAACTAGGAAAAAGCGTACCTGGTGAGCGTTATATAGACAAGCATGGATTAAAGAGCGTAACGAAAGAGGTAACCGACTGGCTGAACTGGCGGAAGAACGACACCTGTAAGTCGGAAACAGTTGACACAGGATGAAGCTGAGTAGAAGATGGACCAGGATCTCTCCAAATTCTGAAGTAAAAAATGAAATGGATATATTCTCGTGGATATGTTGGGCATTCTAAGAGATGCAGGCGTGGTACCGTTATTCAACACTGGAAGCGACCATCGCCTGGTACGAGCGAGAATACTTATTGACCAGATAGGTGAAGCGAAAAGCATACTGAAATCAAGCGCTGCACGAGCACCGAAAGAAATCGACGAGAATATCTTTCAAGCAAAGTTATCCTCTAAAGACTGGAGCTTGAAGGAAGGCATAGAAGAAGACCACTATCAGTTCATAAAAACCATACAGGACTGTGTATCAGAGGCTGAAAGAAGGCAGTTGAACAAGAAGTTATACAGAATCTCCAACGAAACGAAGAAGCTTATGGAGACGAGAAAGTTAATGATAAGAAGCAAAAGAACTAATCTCGAGTATGCACGCTCTGCAAAACTTATAAGAGCAAAGCTACGGCAAGATCTCGAGAGTTATCGCAAATAACGCCTTCTACAAGCAGAAGAACAGAAGACGAGTTTGAAAAAGTGCAAACGACAACTAATACTTTAAAAAACGCAGCTGTCAGCGTTAAAGAACAAAGATGGTGAATCAGAGAAAAGGATTGCAGAATATATACAAAAGAGTTCTACACAGATCTCATTGCTTCTAAAGTTAACGCCCCAGAACCTCACATTCCGGCACCATCTCAAGAAGTTCTGCCAGTCTTGATCGGTGAAGTTAGATGGGCCACATCACAGATGGAAGTCGACAAAGCTCCAGGCAAAGACGGCCTAACAATAAAAGTGCTAAAGAGTGGAGGATACAAGGGAGCTAGCTCGCAGATTCACCCGCTATTTGGTCATGCAAAAGACACCGGCAGAATGGAAGGAAACAATCCTGCTCACGCAGTGAAACAAAAGTAGCTGATGTCAATGAGGAATGCTGGAGGAACAAACTTCGATGGGCAAGACTAGTAGCTCGCATACGCGACAACAGATGAACAAAGAAAATATACCGGTGGTATCCGCGTGATATTAAGCGACCACCAGGACGACCTCCAATGAGATGGACTGACGGGATACGGAAAGCGGAAGGACCTCTGTGGCAGCTGCTAGCCGCGAACGTAGAGAGATGGAAACGGAAAGTTGGACGACTTCACCCGTGGCGACGGTATGCTGCTGACAGCGGGACCAGGTAATCCAGGTTATATATATATATATATATATATATATGAATAAAGCGTAAAAGAAGGCCAGAAAAGGCTAAATAAACTGCATACGATAACTCAGCCGTTGTGCTTCACGAAAAGTGGGAACATGTAGACAGCAAAAAGATGGAAAAATGTGAGCCATAATAGACAGTGGCTACGAAACCATACTTTTTCGAGAAAGTAATATATATATATATATATATATATATATATATATATATATATATATATATATATATATATATATATATATATATATATATATATATATATATATATATATATATATATATATATATATATATATATATATATATATATATATATATATATATATATATACATATATATATACATATATATATATATATATATATATATATATATATGAATAAAGCGTAAAAGAAGGCCAGAAAAGGCTAAATAAACTGCATACGATAACTCAGCCGTTGTGCTTCACGAAAAGTGGGAACATGTAGACAGCAAAAAGATGGAAAAATGTGAGCCATAATAGACAGTGGCTACGAAACCATACTTTTTCGAGAAAGTAATAAACATCTGTTGACGGAACTCTAGGAAATCTGAAAGCCAGCACTGGGCTTTACTTACATGTATAATTTTCCAGTGCAATTTAAAATGCTCATTTTTGTTAAATCTCGAGAGAACATCGCGCATGAGATCTATATGAAATTATTGGCCATAAGCCATGTGTTGTGGCTTTCGAAATGAGATTTGCATTTCGGTTGCCAGCAACGATCGGGTTACCTCCCAATTAGAACATTTTATCCTCGAACTGCTACTCTCGTCATGATGGCATGCGAACTAAAATAAGTGAAACAACCTCGTTCGCTTTTTTTTTTTTGCAAATATGGAGAGATCACCTTCCTTTGATCTTCTAGCCATCAATTTTTTCCTTAAACAATCACTGTGCGAATCTGGCTCATTACCACGAACTCGGAATCACGTCGGCCGTACTAAAAGCGAAGCGCTGCTAGCTGATCGATGGATTTAAGTGATTCGTTATAAGGAATTCTATTACTTCATCCCGTGCTGACCCTCACAAATTTGCTGCGATTAAAGAAAGTAGAAAATGAAAAAAAGGAACGATGTAAGCTTTCTGATTTGTTGCAAACAAAGTTCAACAACACTGCTGAAACGGAAGATTCTCTCAACAGTTGCGCAGATATAAAGTACGCTGGAAAAACCACTAAACGTCAGTACTACTTCACATAGCAAAACGACTCGAAAGTACCCCAAATTGCGAAATACGTAACAAATCGAACTGAGTCAACATGATATTTGCAGGAAGTGAATTTCAGCCCTTCGATTTCTTCAACACATAAGCGAACACCGTTCGATTAACTGAAGAGGGGAAAACACGAAAACTCAAAGTTTTGTGGGATGCGTTATTTTAAAGTGTGATTTTGTCGAGAACATTCGCGCACAACACACAGAAGCTTTCAGCGCACAAAAATGCGGTGAGATTTGCGCAAGTAAAAGTGCAAAGTAGAATTTCGCACAAAACGTGAACGAGACAGAACTTCCACAGTCATACCGTGCCTGAACTGAACTCGTGCTTCTATAATAAAAAATGCCCAACACTTATAACTGCTAGTAAGTATTACTAACCTGCAGTTGAAATACACCCATATTAGTAACTTTTTTTCTAAAATCTCCAATTTCTTTCACTGGGCTAATTAATGGTCAGGATGGCGGCCATCCAGACAAGTAATGCCGGCCTCCCTCCGAGCAACCCCATTCCTTACAGTAGATAAACTCACTCAATAATGTAAGTTTATCTACTGTAGAGAATCATTCAAACCTCATCAGGAACATCGACACTGAATCAGTAATGTGAACCGCATCAACTGCCAACATAACACAAAAAACGGACTCCTTATTCCCCTTCATAAAGTCCGTCCTGTCTAGAATCCGTGAGATGCAGCCTGGAGTTTTATTTGAGGGACTGCAATATTCGCATTACTGCAAAACTGCGGCTAAAGCGTGTAAAATAAGATTACAACACTTACGCCTACACTGAAGGTAAATGTTTATTGGCGCATACATTAAGTAGACTGCTCGGAAAGTTTGTTTCAGAAACTTATTGCATAATAAAATGCGGCGTTTCGAGAGGAAGGAAATTGTAAAAGTTCGCGACCTATTAAAAGGAATACTTTCGCAGGGAACGCCATCAGCCATTGATGAATGACGTTTTGGAGTAATTTTTTCTCTCTATAAAGGGCGGAAGGTTCAACGAGGTGACCCATACCGGCCTCTAAAAAAAGCAAATTTGCGGCGGGCAAACAAAAATTTTTCACAGAGAGACCTTGGCAGCGGTCGCTAACGAAAACCGGCTGAACCAAATACGCGTAGGCAAATTTCACGCACAAGTTCCCAGCAGTGTTCCGAACCTTAAGAAATGACTGAATAAAGCCCTAATAAGGGGAAAGGATCTTTCTCATAACTTTCATAGGAGTTCAAACAAATGCTTTCACCTTTCCCCTCCAACTGAAACTGCTTTAAAAAAACATTCGTTTTCCTTTTTCCAGCGGAGACGTTCGTGGACGACGAAATATGCTACTACAGCTTGAGACAGTACAAGCCAATATACTCTGAAGATACGATCACACAAAGTAGGCCAAAAATTTCGTTACATCGTCCATTACAGCAACAATGGCGGCGCGTAAAAACAGAGGGTAAAATGCATAATGTTTATTATCACTATGAACGGAACGATTTAAGGCGTAGTAGGGGTTGCCTCAGAAATGATGAAAACCAATTTTTATTTGATTGGGAAGTGGTAGAGAAGCGTTAAAATAAGGATGGTTGACAAGTGGTGGATGTGAGCCGAGTTGAATGACCTATGAACTGTTGCATGAAGTCATGCGAATTTTGTGGTCAGAATAACATCAGATGAAATATTAAACGCTTCTTGTCACGCGGCTGCCAATAATGATGAACTACAGCCAATCAAAATCGATTAAACGAAATCAGGACAAACTGTCTCAAGTGTTCACATTACAAGCGTGTCACTCTCATATCACAAATCTATTTAAAGGAACATCGAAAACAGAATGCAATATCGTATATCGTTGAATAACTCCATACGAAAATGATCTGCTGGAAAGCTTGAACGTTAGCATCGGCGAGACGCATTATTCATACCGCATCGCAATCCAACTTCTTGAACAGTCCAATATTGATTGTGGCAGAAACGTTAATAACCAGGATGTAAGCCAAGCGCCTACTCTGATCATATTTACTTAAAGAAAGAAAACAACTGCATCACACTTTGATTACTTCGTTTTGCTCAGCAAAACACATCCTCTTCGAAAGGATCGCAATAAAAATGGCACAATATTTCAATGGATACGCAGGCAGTAAAGACTGACGAAATTGACAGACAGCCTGCGGGAATTATTCGTGCGGAATCAAGCAAGTGCGTATTTGTTAAGCACACCAACACTGTACACAGAAGCACCGCGTTGAATGGTTTCACAGTAATAATTCATCCATCATAAACACGCCTAGCTTGAAGGAACAGAGAGCGAGAGAGAGAGAGAGAAAGAAAGAAAGAAAGAAAGAAAGAAAGAAAGAAAGAAAGAAAGAAAGAAAGAAAGAAAGAAAGAGAGAAAGCTACAACCGCAGAAACACCATACCTCATTTCTTTCATTTACATACAACACAAGCCCACAAAACGACACTGGTCCGAGTCAAACATCATAAATTTAGCGGCGATTTTAACGCGACGAGACAGTGGACTCAGTGTGGCCAGTGAACCATTCACTGCTTTCTGTAGCGAAACGGGTTTTGTGCGAACTGTGCAAAGCCAGACAGACACCAAATTCTGCGATCCGATTTGTCTCTCACATATTTTTCTACCTTCTCGGAAACTCACTTCGAAGATCGCGAAGAGTTGGAGTTGACACTGAAACAATATAGCATGCAAAGTTTTGAAAGTTTTCTCTAGAATCATTAAAAAGGTTTTGTGGAGCAACACAGACCATGAGCTATTACAAGTTGAACTTCTACTTCAGCTGCTATATTTTAAAACTCAGTGTGATTAGTGCGGAAGTGCAATGTTCATTGCACCTCCCCTCCCTCTACTTTGCCAATCTTCCCCCCTCCCCCCTCCCCCATTAAGACGAACAAAGACATCAATGGAATAATATGAGCACATTTTGCACATGGCAATAAGTGTGTATGCTGTAAAATAAAAGGAAATGTCCGATGATAAGTAGCGGTTGTAGAATGGAGGAACAAGACCCATAAATATCGACGAATTTATTTTAAAGGCAATCGGTAAATCGTAGCCAATCGCACATTACCACAACCATCACTGAAGCGCTCCGTAATGAAACGCACGAACGCAACCCTCAGATTGAGTTTGTCTGAGGTACGTGTTCCAGCTGCTGGCAACGAAATCTGATCAACTCAGCTGACAATTTTACAGACTACCACAACTGAACGTTGGATTATTGAGTGACCTTTAAGGTTTGAAATCTTTAATAAACCCGAGTAACGTAAATTTCCTTGAAACCCGGAAACCTCTTCTAAATTCAAACTTCATTTCCGTACTTTTGCCAGTAAGCAAAAATAACTTATATTAAATTCAGAAAGGCAGAAAGGGACAAATGATTTTAGACAAATCGGTAAGGTTTTCAACAAATATTGATGATGAAATGATGAAGAGCCTTTTATCTGGTTTTTCGGGAACGCTAATTGATCGAAAGTCATTAATAATTTGAAGATGAATTGAGAAGAAATTTCAAATTTGAAGCATCTCGATGATAATGTTCACAATAATGTGGCAACGAACGAAACAAGTTCGCATATATGACGTTATCGACATTTAACACGAGCTGTATTCGACAATGGAATCGTATAACGTGATAGATCTAAACTGGGCACACATGTTTTTAAACAGTAATTTCATCCTCATAATCTCCTAAACAATTGAGTTAATCTCTCATCAATGTTGCCGCCGCCAGCACTCACACATGTAAATAAACGTTGCAGAAGGAAATTCAGCGGGCGGTTGCCTTTAATTTGCGCTTATCGCCATTTCTTAAGGGAAGGCGATTGAGCAACGCGAAAATCTGAAAATGGCAATACTCGCAAATCTAGCGTCAAAAAAATAGGACAGATGAACTTTAATAGCAAAATCGGCCTTTTGCTTCCTATATTTCTCGGCATTTTACAAAAGGCGAAGAATATTTCAAATCCCTGTTTCTGGACCGACCATCATGCAATCGTGTAACGGCAAAATAGTAGTTAATGAAAAGCTAAAACAAACGTATTATTTTTTCAGTGCCAAGGAAGCCAACAACGCCATTAGTACCGTTGCATTTGCTAACTAAATGCGACGCTCGTCACAGTCACGGAGTCAACAAAAGCTCCAAACGGCACAACTACACTACCTACGACTGTCACACATCGGCTTAAATGATTTTCTAAAAGTGACTTCATTTTTGCATTACTACAAGCATAACTAAATTTGCGCCACGCAGACTTGCAGGTACGAGGCTCCCTTTCTTGAAACACCTACCGTGAACCCATACATAATTACCCTACAACACTGGTAATCTCAAACAAATTTCTATCTCTCCTTAAATGAAATTCCTTCTCTCAATCTCAAATTTGAAGGAGAAGATGTTAATGAGCTTTGCTGTGCTCTTATTAGATGTACAACAAAAGAAATGTTCCCACGTAAATTTTTTGAACAAGTAAATAGCAAAGGCCCGCCAATGGCAACCAATACAATCGTCGTTCTTCAACGATAAGCTGCGCAGTTTCACACTACTTGATGTTAATTTAACAAAGTTTTTTAAATTAACTTTCAACTCCAACTCTGCAATAAGTGACATTGTGTGGGAATGTGAGACACAACATCTAACAAGAATGTCATATAAAGACAAGACGCATTCACTCACTCTACGGGCATAAAAAAGGATGGAGTGGAACTGCAGACTTTCGCTGTGAGATATCCGATAAACGTCGATTTCTTTGCGCGCCTCAAACAATGTGATTGCGATGGATTAATATCCGACTGCACACAAAATCGGATTAGCTCATCAATAGAACCGGATAGCTGAAGCGCATTTACGCTTTGTTGCGTACAAAACTCCAAGAAAAACAACTTCCACATTCATAGTTTTCATTCGCATACGTTTCTTTTTTCAATAAATTTTCCTACACTGCCAACCTTTTTTTACTCATTTAACGTCAGTTCACTGGCTACCGCAAGACAAGTGACAACGTGCATCCTTACAATCTAATACGAAACTGAGCGCACAATGTTCAGTAAATTTTAAAGAAAAAGCGTCTCGATCATTCGCTCAAAAGCGGTGAAGCCATAGTAAGCCACAGTATTATTTCATCTTAATGTAAAGATGTCAACGCGTCGTTCTTCAACGATAAGCTGCGCAGTTTCACACTACTTGATGTTAATTTAACAAAGTTTTTTAAATTAACTTTCAACTCCAACTCTGCAATAAGTGACATTGTGTGGGAATGTGAGACACAACATCTAACAAGAATGTCATATAAAGACAAGACGCATTCACTCACTCTACGGGCATAAAAAAGGATGGAGTGGAACTGCAGACTTTCGCTGTGAGATATCCGATAAACGTCGATTTCTTTGCGCGCCTCAAACAATGTGATTGCGATGGATTAATATCCGACTGCACACAAAATCGGATTAGCTCATCAATAGAACCGGATAGCTGAAGCGCATTTACGCTTTGTTGCGTACAAAACTCCAAGAAAAACAACTTCCACATTCATAGTTTTCATTCGCATACGTTTCTTTTTTCAATAAATTTTCCTACACTGCCAACCTTTTTTTACTCATTTAACGTCAGTTCACTGGCTACCGCAAGACAAGTGACAACGTGCATCCTTACAATCTAATACGAAACTGAGCGCACAATGTTCAGTAAATTTTAAAGAAAAAGCGTCTCGATCATTCGCTCAAAAGCGGTGAAGCCATAGTAAGCCACAGTATTATTTCATCTTAATGTAAAGATGTCAACGTTTTTTTTTAATCGAAATTCATTTCCGTTCTCAGACACATTTAGCCACGACTAGCTAATTATACGAATTGATCCCTCCATCCGCAGTTTTGCATAAAAATTGGAAAAAATGTTCATGAGTAAATTTGATAGTCGCAAGAATGTCATAAGCGAATGTAATCTTTCTAAAGCGGTTACTTAATATGCTCATTAACGGAAACCCAGAGAAGAAGATCATTTGCCGAATATATGATAAACATCAAAGAAAAGAATGACAAATAAAAGCCAAATAGAAACCGACAACGTTAACGCGACGAATTTATACTTAAATAATTTCTAGGGGAAAGATAGAAGTAAATTCTCAATTTATCACACGACGATCAATAAACCACTTTTTATTAAGATGCGAATAAAATTCAATTTAAAAAAGTGAAAAAACTGACCGCTTATCGTAAAAGGTTCATTATAATATCAGTATCTCAATTAGCGAAAATACTTGTAATTCGACGGTAGAAAACTTCACATTATTTTTATTACTGCTTACAAAAGTAGGGAGATTTTTTACAGTAATGAAAAATGAATTGCTATCAGTTTGGATATCGTTGGTACTAAAAATGTTTAACAACTAGCTCTAAATGACTAATATATATTGCATGTAAACAGCAATATAGTTGGAGCCCTCTGAAGTTAAACATTCGCGTTTTTTGAGTAATAAAATACGAAACACTTCTAATGATTAAACAAATTGAGTAAATCGGTATACGAAAAAAAATGAAGACTAATAACGATAGAATGAGCGCCTTTGAAGTGTCGGCGAATGTTCCTTTTTACAGTACGCTGAAGTAAACACTTGATGTGCAAGCAACCGAAATCTACCTATGCATAGCAAAGTGAACAAAGCGACGAGCATCAAAAAAAAAAAAAAAACAAATAACATTGTTGACACGAACAGTCATCGTTCATCATGTATGCTTTCTCGCTTATTTTCCTTTCCCTCGAAAAATTTGTTCCCTTAAACTGCAATCCGTTGTCCAACAAAAATCAAATGGATCAAAATAAATACAGTAGAAAATCGGAAGAAAACTAGGCTCAAATGTCGTTCTAAATTTCAGTCACTCAATAACACTGAACGTAACTGCTTCATCGGAGGATAGCATTACAAGGATCAACAACATATAAAAAGATATTCGGCATCAGTTTAGCAAAGTCGGCTAAAAACTGGCGTGACAACTATCGTGTCAGATTGTAAATTCAGAAGTCGGTGAAAGTTCGAAGTGATGCCCGTGCCGACAAGAGTACTCTCAATTGCGCGTCTTCACGCGGCAACAAAACCACTTGTGCATTCATTACTCTCAGTGTTGTTTGCTGAAGAGCGCATCTCCAAAAGAAAATCGTAAAATGCACTCGACAACAAATCCTCTCAGACCTGGAACGTTACCTCACTCTCCGCCTCTTGACGTCTCCCATGCTATGCAAGATGACTCCGGCGTTTAACGTAACTAGACGCACACGATGGAGAAGACGGATCGTAGCAATAAAGTAACTTAAGCCACATTAAAAGTGCCCCAGCGATCCTGCATAAACAAAGCAGAGAGCCAGTATCGCTACTAATATTTTCGATCCCAACAACATTTTAGCCTCGTCGCAAACCGACTGAAGACCCAAAATTCATCTTAAAACAACCCATATTCAAAAACGGTACGGCTTGCGGTGATGTAACAATTTTAGGTTCATGTAAACATCCACCATGGCTTCATTTGCCCCCTGCACATATCGCACAGCCTACTCGTTCCGAAAAAAAAAACCAACCATTGTTTAAAATTTCGGCCATCTACGTATGCGATTCAAATGCTGTTGACCCACTGTCAAATGTATGCTTTCTCGCTTATTTTCCTTTCCCTCGAAAAATTTGTTCCCTTAAACTGCAATCCGTTGTCCAACAAAAATCAAATGGATCAAAATAAATACAGTAGAAAATCGGAAGAAAACTAGGCTCAAATGTCGTTCTAAATTTCAGTCACTCAATAACACTGAACGTAACTGCTTCATCGGAGGATAGCATTACAAGGATCAACAACATATAAAAAGATATTCGGCATCAGTTTAGCAAAGTCGGCTAAAAACTGGCGTGACAACTATCGTGTCAGATTGTAAATTCAGAAGTCGGTGAAAGTTCGAAGTGATGCCCGTGCCGACAAGAGTACTCTCAATTGCGCGTCTTCACGCGGCAACAAAACCACTTGTGCATTCATTACTCTCAGTGTTGTTTGCTGAAGAGCGCATCTCCAAAAGAAAATCGTAAAATGCACTCGACAACAAATCCTCTCAGACCTGGAACGTTACCTCACTCTCCGCCTCTTGACGTCTCCCATGCTATGCAAGATGACTCCGGCGTTTAACGTAACTAGACGCACACGATGGAGAAGACGGATCGTAGCAATAAAGTAACTTAAGCCACATTAAAAGTGCCCCAGCGATCCTGCATAAACAAAGCAGAGAGCCAGTATCGCTACTAATATTTTCGATCCCAACAACATTTTAGCCTCGTCGCAAACCGACTGAAGACCCAAAATTCATCTTAAAACAACCCATATTCAAAAACGGTACGGCTTGCGGTGATGTAACAATTTTAGGTTCATGTAAACATCCACCATGGCTTCATTTGCACCCTGCACATATCGCACAGCCTAATCGTTCCGAAAAAAAACCAACATATAAAAAGATATTCGGCATCAGTTTAGCAAAGTCGGCTAAAAACTGGCGTGACAACTATCGTGTCAGATTGTAAATTCAGAAGTCGGTGAAAGTTCGAAGTGATGCCCGTGCCGACAAGAGTACTCTCAATTGCGCGTCTTCACGCGGCAACAAAACCACTTGTGCATTCATTACTCTCAGTGTTGTTTGCTGAAGAGCGCATCTCCAAAAGAAAATCGTAAAATGCACTCGACAACAAATCCTCTCAGACCTGGAACGTTACCTCACTCTCCGCCTCTTGACGTCTCCCATGCTATGCAAGATGACTCCGGCGTTTAACGTAACTAGACGCACACGATGGAGAAGACGGATCGTAGCAATAAAGTAACTTAAGCCACATTAAAAGTGCCCCAGCGATCCTGCATAAACAAAGCAGAGAGCCAGTATCGCTACTAATATTTTCGATCCCAACAACATTTTAGCCTCGTCGCAAACCGACTGAAGACCCAAAATTCATCTTAAAACAACCCATATTCAAAAACGGTACGGCTTGCGGTGATGTAACAATTTTAGGTTCATGTAAACATCCACCATGGCTTCATTTGCCCCCTGCACATATCGCACAGCCTACTCGTTCCGAAAAAAAAACCAACCATTGTTTAAAATTTCGGCCATCTACGTATGCGATTCAAATGCTGTTGACCCACTGTCAACAACATACGAATCCCATACGATTAAAAGCCGAATGTTTATAGAACGTGCTGCCAAGAAGACAGTCAAAGAGCTGAGAAAAAGGCAAAAAGCACGACCTAAACAACTCCGATCTTTCACTAATCAAGCGAACGTTCTTCAACGTTTCATTTATATTCTCTGTAAAAACCATTTTCTACATAACATCTTGAAGAGCACTTCAAAAGAAAGTTGAAAGCACGAGCCACGCAAAAGAAATGATAAATAAGCACGACAAATATTTCATAATGAAAAATTTGCATTAAAATACATCGAAAACAACAGGCCAACAAGCTGATGAGTACCCCGTTCGTGTATTGCGGACGACCGTGCAACGCATCAAGTAGTGCTCAACGCTGATTTGTAGTCCCACTTGGCGATTTACTGAGAGCACTTAGGACCGCCCCTGCCGACGACCTTCGTTCGCAATCCCATTTCCCCCCTTCCCCCAATCTCTATTCCCGCGCTTCGCGTCGCATCTTCCGCTCACAGCACGGCGCATCAGTGCAAGTAATTCAGACATGGCACAACGATTCACCTCTTTGAAGATGCAGTCAAAAATTTGGTGGTTTGAATTTCTCAGTGCGCTTTTTGTGTGATTTGTTTTGTTGTTATTACAGATAGGAGAGGAGGTAAGCGCATCAAAAATTGTATTCTGTGACTTCACGTTGAAGGCTCCTGTGCAGTCGGCTAGCGCTCCACTATCGCGTCATCGTTTCCTTACTTTCAAGACATCGAAAGGCAACATTTAGAGCTGCACTACTTTATTAGACACCATCGGTCTTACGCGTTATCCCTTTAACCACTGAAGTTCCAACGTACTGGAAATTTTAAGTGACAACAAGATTTTCACAACAGTAGGCTTTAGCCGCTCCGATTTGTTATTTGAACAATACGGAGGAGGGGGAGGGGAGG
>JPKZ01003257.1:437445-467107 GCA_000803305.1 Toxocara canis | reverse complement strand
GTACGAAAAGTACAGTATTGGTATTGTACTTTTTGGGCCAAAATACTTGGTACAGTATCGTACCATATTTCGGCCGTCAAGTACAGTATAGGTATGGTACGATCCGTTTTTTCAGGGGGTGGTATTCGTACAGTATAATACCATTTTTCGAAGAGAAGTACAAGTACAGTATCCTACCAAAAAATCTGGTACGATGGCATCACTAATCACTTCTAACCCTAGCAAAACGTAGATTTTTACTAGCAAAGAACAAACAATTTTGAAGTTTTGCGCATTGATTGCGCGGGTATTTTGTCGAATAAAGCCATAATTGAGTTGTTGACAATTTTTTAACCCATGCAAAGCCGAATGATTTGAGGTGTAGCCTTCGCTGATCACATGGAAAAAGGACTCGACGCTTGAGCTGGTAAATGAATTTCATGTAAGGAGCAAAGAATTCACATTGTTTCTCCACTACAGAACAAACCACTGGCGGTAAAAACGAAAAGTTGAATGAGCAAGGTTAGTAGCGTTATCAATCTTATCCCGACATAACCGGAACTGCAGCCGGAATTTAACAAACCAGGTAAAAGTCAGGATGTGTCTTGAAGGAGTGTTAATAGGAAGTTTAAATGTTGTCCACCATAAAAGGTGAAATACTCGTAACATGTGACGAATCTCGTAATCGTCATTGCGGCCAAGAAGGCAACCTTTTGTCAAAAAGATTTATACAGCCCACAATAACGAAATGAACCCATCAATTTGGGATGAACACTCTACAGCACGGAACTACGGCAGAAGAAATTATTTTATAAAAGACTTAATTCTGTGCTTGAATTTCATTTGTGAGTGGTAACGGTTTTCTTTCTTCCTTTGGCTAAATGCGTTACGATTCGTACGGTGGACACTGTTCAGAAGGAATGAGCAAAGATCAACGCAAATGACATGACGCTAAGCGATCTTGCTATCAATTGTTGCGCCTCTTTAGAGCATTTGAAAGCAAAAAAACGAAAAAGAAATACGCAAGAACGTCAAGCAGTTGAATAAAAGGAATGACCGATTTCAGCATTTCTATCAAGAATGGCTAATGATGTAGGTTTATAAAAATTTCGCGAAAGGATTTTTCACTGCAGGCAGTCGGTGAGGACTGCGGAGAAAATTTCACATGTTTCTTTCTACGCGTTTTTCCTTTTTTTTTTCTTTGACAAAACGCTAAATACCGAATGAACAACTTCACCAATATCCTACACACTTGGTCACTGCAAAAGCACCCTCATTCCGAAGGTTGCAGCTACTACAATGAGTCAACTTATCACCGATGTCTCGAACGGGCACTATAGAATGGCAGCGGGAGGTGTCATGTTAAAATTCTTCGAACAGGCAGCTAATTTTATTTATAATTCGTGCCACCGTTGAGCAGATTTAGTGATACGTTGTTGAATCAGCAATACTACAACAAATACAAATAAGGTCGGCAAAACAAAAGGCACGTCCACTGAATAAAATAGCTTTACAAGAAAAAAAAAGGATCGAAAAATGAATCGTCTTCCATTGCCAGGACCAATCATGCGCACTTAGGTCAAGCAACAATTATGTGACTGAGTCTTTCAACGACTGTTTAGAAGAACAATTAATGCGGAGAAGCGAATAATTGAAACACTTCTGCTTACAGATAAAAGAAGAATTTGAAAACACAGCTATACAAAGGTGGAGAGTGAGTAAGAAACTAAAGGAATCCTCCTTCTTGCGTTCAAATGGCTCGACGAATTCGCAGCGAACGAAATCCGTTCCTTTGAGGGATGAATCAATCGGTTATCTGTGAAGCGCACCGCGGGATAAGGAAATGGTAGCAGAGCAGGCTGGCATAGGAGACAATCGCGCATCGAATGGAGAGTATGATTATGAGGACGATGGCGACCTTGTCCTATTAGAAACTCTCCACAAAGACTACAGTGCTGCGTTTCGACGACACCCACTAAGCGTGCATGCACTCACTTCTCTGATCCAATATTTCGCATGCACCTTTCAACATTGGTAATCATATCCCCTTCACATGCTTCAAGCATTACAATCGAGTTGTTAAAAATTAAGTGCACATTGTTGCGGTAGCTAGTCGTACTTCGTTACAGTTAGCTTGCGCTCTGCGTTTGCAATCCTATAGTGCCAGTTGTTGGTCACCTCTACAATCTTCTAACGAAATCATAAAGGCAAAGGTACAATAACGAACACTAAATTATGAAAAACTTGCAACCTTACGGCTCGCACGACAGGTGAGAGCAACATAACTAGCAGAGAGAGGAATTAATAAGCTTAGCAAAACTCATAGAAATAGGTACGATCAACTAAACTGGCTTTTACAAAAGAGTGAAAAGCCAAAATAATGCAGGGCTCAGTGTTTTTCAAGTTATTTATGCCGACGACAATAATTTTTCTCTTTATCAAATCTGTGGACTATCAGTTTCTTAATGCATCCCTTCACATACTACTCCATTAGTGACAAACCAGCTGATCCTCAGCTAAGCAAAATGCCAAATTCATTTTCCTTGCAGTCCCACCTAACTAGAATTGTTTCTTAATGGCAATGCGATGACCCCGTCTGCCGTTCTGTATAAGCCGCGTGAAAGCAAAATATGTCATTAATGAACCTGAAAAAGCAAACCAAACAAAACCATTTTCGAAGCTGCAAACGTTTCACAGTTGCATCGAGCAACGTTAAATGGAAAACTGACTGCCCTACGCCATACTGCTGATACTGTTCTAACATGAGCAAGCTTGCAGGAAAAAAAAACAGGAAGGTACCGTTTATTCTGCCCAAGACTACAACAAGAGCCCAGGAAACGTGGAAATGCAGGAAATCATCCTCATTTCCCTCTCTCCGTTTGGTTCACTTGCAAATAGTTAAGAAACACACAGCAATAGTGAAAGAAAAATTTGATGATGGTTTAAAATTTCGCAAACTATTAAAAACACACGTTTAAAACATGGAATGAAGGGGAGGAAAATTCCCTAAAGCGGGTTACAAATCGAAGCAGCCTTCCTACCCACCTTCCTTGAACAATTTCCTCGCGACTGGCGAAGAAAATGCATCGTTTTGCTCTCTTCTCATGTGCCGTTTGAGTCAGTAGCAATTTCTATTGTACTTCAGTAGCTTCTAATTTGAAGTAACGTTACAGGTCGGCTTTCTTCTACTGAATCGAAGAGCTCATCCGATTTTCCTTTTCAGAGTATAGATACTCGCGCCTTCAAAACATTAGAAAAAAGAATATTCTCACTGAATTTCGCACTTACGTTTCCTCTGAAATTTTATGGGAAAAACCTCCCCGTTGAACAACGACCTCGACTTTACCTTTTCATTTTTTCCATTTTCCGCTCCCCTTCTATGATATTTGATCGTCGATGGCGGATCTACAATTCTCAACGAATGGGCGTCAATCTCAGGCAATAACACAACATCATTTTCATATTACTAGTGTAAATATATGGAATGGTCGACAGAACAACACGAAACAACATCGATGAACGTCGTTTTTTTGCCGCCAGATTCTATTCTCATTTCATCAAATTCCTATTCATGAATACTAAATTTTTGACGGCCTCTTAAAAATAACATTTATGCGAAAGAAAAAAAAACTGTTACATTTCCGTACATTTCGTTGGTCACCTAAAAGGAAAATGGACGAAAATATAAAAAACAACCAAATTAGGGCATCTTTGAAAACGCAGCGATCAACTTTAGTCTTGTCAATAGTTATGATTAGAATACCGAGTTACCTGACGCAAAATTAGACCTAAACTAATATGTAGACGCTATCACACGTACAACATATCCGATCACTTCCAGTTTCTTCAATTCTCAGCATTCTTGTAAGCTACCATCAGATCACACGCACGACCTCAAATAATATAACAAATAGATTGCCTTCTATATTATATATACTTATATAATTAATAAGAGAAAAATAATATAACAGTGCAGCAGTGGTTTTAACCAAATGCATTTTCATTGCACATTAAATAATCACCTCCACATGAATGAACTAATCCGGTTGCAAAAATAATGCAAATTTTATATGATAGACGATCAACTTGCAAATTTTTTAAAATTTTAAACTCAAATCATTGTGAAGTGTTAGTGTTATCCGTACGTAATGAGCAAATGGATGGTTGATTGTTTTATCACAGAAGAGTCAAAAGATCATTTAAAAAAGTGTAAATCCTAAACAGCAACAACCAGAAGAACTCAAAGAAATGTTGATTTGAACATATTAAGAAGAAAATAGCAAATAAATGAAGCGATTTCAAGTTGTACAAAGAAGACGAGATCTGATAAGGAAAATTGCAAATATGTGAGCATGTTTAGAAGGCGTAGAATGGCATATGTACGGCGGACACTTTGGAAGACCTTGAAAGTGACACACCACTAACGGAAAGTGCCCATCATGTAACACCGGAAACAACCAGCTATATACCAGCTTGTATCCGAAAACTACCCCTCTCTCGTGTTCATTCCTTCACTACGATGCCACCGTTCATTTTAAGTGCAGTAGTTCTGTTCACTTCCTCATATCCATTTCTTTCGCCTCTTTTTTTTTTCTGCTGTTGTGATTTTCACGAGACTAATTTACCAGTTTATTCGCAAAGATCAAATGAGAAAAATTAAAGCGCATTACACCAACGTCTTATCAGTTTTTAGGGGAAAAAGAATTTATAATGAAGCAGCTTTTGAATTTACTATGTAAAAGTAAAACCGCGCTCTAAATAAGCACAGCTTTAGCTTATGCTTGGCTAAGTTTTGCGCCGAAAGCACAAAGTCAACTTAGATGACGAAGTGATCGTGTATTTTGCTCGCAACGGATCTCCGTTGTTCGGAAGATATACACATGCAGATGCACCTTAAATGCGGCAGCTGATTGACACAAAAAATCCAAAAACAACAACCCAACTTTTTCTCACCTGATTTTCTTTCTTCCAACAATGTTCACACAAATCCAACAATGATTTCTTCGTTAAGCGAAGCAACTCGAAAACACTTTGGCGGCCGCTTTCGGCACTACAGCCCCAGTGGATCAGTGTTGTATGCGACAGCTACATGCAAACAGAAATTTATATGAGCGCGTACCACGGTTTCAACGAACGCGCTTTCTCGAAGAACTGGAAGAGGGATTCAAAATATTCCGATTCCACGATTTCGGAATAGATGGAGTCACAATTCCGGCGGTGTTTGACGCATACTTTTAAAACCCCGGAATCAGAAAGGAAATCGGACCCCAAGAACGTGGGGATTCCGGGATTGCAAAATCCCGGAACAGTCCTACGACTCACGTACTGCTCCAAGTAGTACTCATTCAACAAAGTGCGTGCAACTGGCACCAAATGGGTCAAAAATTCACTTAAAAAGATGATCGAAACATGATGCTACCTGGCGCTGTCAAAAAATTTTAAGGAGATCAGCTGAGGGCGCAGCAAGAGGCAGGATGGTTTGGGGGCGAAATCAGGCTCAATGAATCCCGAGAGTAAACGGTCCCGAAAGGTTGGGTATTTCGAGAACCCCAAGCAGTAAGATGTCGTCGAGGCTCGAGGCTCCGACAGGAGGTGGTGTGGTTTAAGCTACTGTCGGGGTATTGGTCGGGTACCCCCAAATGTAAGTCAAGGTTGACAGTTCTAGCGGTAGGACGCTTTCGTCAGCGACTGGAGACCAGAGGGAAGAAAATAAGGTCTCGGACTGGCCACAGCTTAAAGTTCTCAAAGGACGGGGCATCCTCATGGCCCCAAGCGATAGGGTTTCGCCCATGGAGGCTAAATAGTTCCAAGGGGATGGTTTAGAAAAACTAGGGAAGGAGGCGGGAAGAGATAATTGAGAAGCACTGGACGATATCGACCAATCTTGAAATAGCAACTGACCACAGTCAATGCGAGAAGTGTTCTGAATAGTGAAAGTGTTAGAACAAAAAACGATGAGTCTTTCCTATGCAAAAGTAAGATTTTAATTTCGAAAAATGCAGGTCTCTGAGCTATTGGACAGACAGTTAGACATAAACAGACGCGTACAAGTGGGCAGGCACATCAGCTGACAGACATCAGCACATATATATATGTTTATTTATTTATACATGTATATTTATATTTATTTATATATGTGTATATGTATATATACACATGTATAAACGAATTTATATATATATATATATAACACTACTGCGACATTGAACGGTGATTGTATGTAACACTTGCGTCTCAATGATCAGCAGAAATGTTGGCGGATCGGCAATTTCTTCGGTCAATAATACATATCGAAAAGAAACACCACCAATTATGAAATTTCCTAGGTGAATTATGAGAAAAGCTCTTAGAATTAAACGAATTTCTAGATTTGTTGGCAAATCAAAGAGAAAACTAATAGGCTTACATGACACAGATAGATATACAAATTAAACAAAATATCTATCAGCAACATTTAAAACACAGAATAGCGAAACATGATGAATTCGTTGCGTCATTCTACATCAAAATCGACTTACAAGGTTGCACCAACGAGCGAAATGGCCAGGCCTAAACGTTCTATTTGGACGTATTCTCAGTGAAATATTTCGCGGCAATGCTGTATTTGCTAGACTTTTTTTGTTGGAAAGATTAAACAAACAGTTCAGTTTTAACAGTATTCATAAGCGGTTTAGAAGATAGCACTGAATATTCCATTGTTTAGAGCTTTCCGATGACGCGGTAGCATCAGCAGTAAGGATATTCGGACGTAACCAACAGAGTGTTGTAGGGGCACGCAGAAATTTCCCATCCGCGGGACGGTAGACGCAGATGGGGGGGTGGGGGAGGGGAGAGCGAGAGAGTTATGGTTCGACCATGCCACCTGAAATTTGCGGGCTAGCAAAGATCCTTTGAACATCCCAAAGATCTCAGACCATCCTTCATTCTGGACCTGCAAGCACCAATTTGGGACCTTGTTATTCCTTGCCCTTCCTCAATCCCCTCTCTCATCTCACAAATATTTTCTGCTAATTCAAAGTGAAACGAGTGACGCGAATGAATAAGAAATAAGTGATGCTTGCATATTCTAACTGATGTTCATTCAACAACATCAGATCTCTAGACAATGAGGATGAATATCAAAAAAGATAACTCATAGAAGTGATACGCTGTTTCAAAAGACTGATCTCAACCTATGGAAACGAACAGCTGCAGAATAACGAATAAAACAAACGCGGTGTAGCCGCAACGAGCAAGCAATTCACCATAGCCTTCAAAGAAAAAACGAACGGCTGATTCCTCGAGATGCTCAACTCGCCATTACTCAGCCAGCCGACGTCAGTGAGGTGGTATCCAAAGCCCACGACAAGAGGCTTTGTGCTGAACAAAGAACAACTCGCACATTAACGTTCTTCGTTCATTTTTGCTCATGCGCGATCAAAATTTTGCTGTATTCCACATTGACGTACATTCGTAGAAGTGACATCGATTACCATCTGCGGTCGAATTTGCAAGGTCAGCAATTTCGCCCAACTTTTGGGCGATTGGCATTTTATTTACTACCGATTTTGATGATCAACGTTTCGCTCGCTCCGTTATTTGAGCAAATGGAACACACACTGCTCAATGCATATGTTGCAGTTAGCATCATTTCGACGCCCCTCGTTCATTACACTTCTCCTGTATCGTTATTTTAAAAAAAAACGTATGCCGAGTAGCATAACGCACTGAAGCATTTAACAGAGGATAGCCTTCAAAGAAAAAACGAACGGCTGATTCCTCGAGATGCTCAACTCGCCATTACTCAGCCAGCCGACGTCAGTGAGGTGGTATCCAAAGCCCACGACAAGAGGCTTTGTGCTGAACAAAGAACAACTCGCACATTAACGTTCTTCGTTCATTTTTGCTCATGCGCGATCAAAATTTTGCTGTATTCCACATTGACGCACATTCGTAGAAGTGACATCGATTACCATCTGCGGTCGAATTTGCAAGGTCAGCAATTTCGCCCAACTTTTGGGCGATTGGCATTTTATTTACTACCGATTTTGATGATCAACGTTTCGCTCGCTCCGTTATTTGAGCAAATGGAACACACACTGCTCAATGCATATGTTGCAGTTAGCATCATTTCGACGCCCCTCGTTCATTACACTTCTCCTGTATCGTTATTTTAAAAAAAAAAACGTATGCCGAGCAGCATAACGCACTGAAGCATTTAACAGAGGTGAATTTATTGAAATATGTAAAGAAAAATGACCAACGTAAAATTGCACAAGATGACAGCAAGTAAGTGACTTAGCCTAAAGGATTTTAACAATCAGGCACAACAGGATGAGAACATATATGCATTAATAAAGACGCGCATATAAAGCTTAACGGCACATAAGCAACCATGAGAAAGCACAACATCAAAAACGCACAACATGGATGAAGTTGTACTAGCAAGATTAGAAACTTGCGGGTCAAAAGTGAAGTGTCGCTCACAGAACCATATAATTTGTGGAGAAACTTCCCTGCACCACCTTAAACCGGAAAATTTCAGTTCAAATTCCGCCAAAAAAAAAGGAAATAACTTTTTCTACTGTGACTTCTCTTTTCTTTAAGTGTGACAAGCCTGAAGTGTGGAGATCACCTCTGCCATGGCCTTCAGTCTCAGTCTGATCGTTAAGGTCGAAAACCATTTTTTGAGGATGTTTTTCTTGAAAAGTTTTTGAAACACCAGTGAAATGCTGCTTCTTTGCTCTAGGAAGCTGAATGTTGCCACCATTTCATGTTACGTGGCAACGTAATCTAAAACGCTTAGCACATCACATGGTCAGCAAAGCTATAAAAAACGTCAACAAAAAGTTCCTGCAGGAAACGCCTCGTTCCCAGCCTGTATCGATATTGTGAAAGAATCTCAACCACATCAGCGTATACGCACGGTGACGAGAACAGCTCAGGATGACCGCTGTACATTCTTAAAAAACGAACGTCAAAGCACACAGTATCATTAGTTTGTTACCCATGGATAGCAGACGCGTCTCAAGTAGATAGTTGGGTTGTCGATATGATCATGCAATGACTAAAAAATCGTACAAATGATTTAAACCTACAACGCAAAGCTAATAACAGACTTTGTATGGACAACATCCAAGAATTATCAATCAGCTTCAAACTGTTCCATTGAAAAACTGACGAAACGGTGATAACAATTTGGGACATCATATTCAGCAACTGGGGATAGGATTTCCAAAAAACATCCCTGTGTGCGTAAATGTAGGCTGAAAGGATGGTGCTGATCAACCAAACTGATTTCATCTGGTCAATAGAGTTAGTGAAGATTTTTTCAAAGGTCGAAAAACGCCCAACGCCACTCTTTGACGCGCTTATTACTGCAACCTCTCAATTGCTTTTAGTTTACAGCCTATATGCAAGGGACATGTCACGATAAAAAACGGCTGCCGAATGATAAACTGATTGCTATACGGAGGATTACAGTCGAATCGCCCACTTCAGGAACTTACAATGATGGCCACAAACTTGCTACAGCACATTTCAACTGGATGCCAATAGATGACTGATGAGTGGGGTCCCATGCTTGCACTTGCTGGCCGTAAAACACAATGCTCTGCTGGTTCTGCTAACCAATTTCGTGAATATACTAACCACTGGCAATATCATCCTTAATGCTAGATTATTAAGTGCGACTGAAATTTTCTAGGGGTAACGTTGCTGCAATTCGCTGCTGTCTGCTTAGGCAACTGCGCTTTCTGTCAGTTTTTAGAGCGAAGTTCGAATGAGTATTCAAAAAGTGTGAGTATAAACAGGAACATACTTGATCAGTTTCTTCTCTGGAGAGATGTGCTTCGACTCCATCAATTGCACCACCGATAAAAGAACAGCTCGTGATTCTGATTGCACTGCTTGCTCGCCAACTCCGACTGTAAAAGTTTGCAATCGTAAAGAAGCGATGATTTTTTCAACCAATGAATTTTTAGTTTTTCCATCATTCCATTCAATTTGCATGAACATCCTAAATGATCATTCAGATAGCCATATATTCACGCTACTCTCAGGGAGCTATAAAAACATCTTTGAAACAAAAAATGTCATACAAGAGAAGCAGCAAGAAGCAGACGACCAGGCAAAAAAATGGACAAAATGAACGAAATCACTAACGACCAAAAAGGGCAACAAATACCTTTCGAGCCGAATATTTCCTCCGACCAGCTGCAATAGAAACACAGCTTCCCGTTATGAGGTTTCTTCTCAACGATTCGCAAAGGCGATCCTCCGTGTTCTTCCTTCAGAAGGGAGGACACGCCTACATGACGCGACTTTTTGGTCTCTCGGGCAAAAATATCCTGCAGAAAGAACGGCATTGCTTTCATTTACAGAAGTTAACTAAAAGAAATGTGCATCAGCGGCAAACTGATTGTGGTATCGGTGCTGTTTGCCTCTTCTATTAGACTGCTGTGACAGCTATAAATTTTTCTTACTGATGTAAAGAAACCCTAGCAGAATTCACAAGACAATGGTGCTGAAGTTGCACAAGCAAAAGGGTTCTACTATGACCTGATCCACAAAACACGCTGCGATAGCATTCCTCTCCTAATTTTCGGACTTGGCTTAAACCTCAACCTTCAGCTGCATCGGTTTTGCAACGTTATTTTCGTTTTTCCTTGATTATTTCCACTTTTTCGCTTTCTCTTTCTTTTCCACATCATTCTTTTTATTTTCTCACAGCCTGTTCCGAACTCGACTCGGATTCATGATGGCTTCCCGCTCATACCTTACAGAGAAGGTCGGCTTGACCTGGTAGAGCGATCACTGTTCCCCCGCTGTGCACCGTCATTGTCGATGGCGAGTCCGCCGTTATGCCTTGCTGCTCACCCAAATGGGTGAACACACATCGGAATTCGCGATAGGCCCTCAACTGCAAAAATATTTAATGCGCTTTTTGGGCTAGTTCAAAATCACAGTTATTAACACAACAACCACACATGCTCACCACAATAAAAGCTTGGGTAAAATTTTGAACGTTTCCAAAAGACTTAATTTCAGTATGACCTCACCCCCTCCTTCCTGCCTAAAAAATACTCAAAAAGTGACTTTTTCTTGCATCCCTGGCGCAATGAGTTTGGATGAACGAGTTCCCGAGCTTCAGCTACGGCGTGCCTTCAGTTTTCGACGTTCAAACGAAGCAAACGAAGTCCAAGTTCTTCCAAGCAAAAAGCACGCCTACCTCATTGTTTGACATATAAATATATCGTATTGGTTCGCCAGTCGAACGGTGAATCACCTGCATTTTTGAAAATGCGAACGGAACCAATTTGTATTTGTGCCTCGCGCTAGCCGAAAAGTGCAGCTCTCCACATTTCTGAACGAAATTTGAAAGCGTCTTCAACATATTATTCAACTCAACAAACCTAAACAGCTGTTTTTAACAGCACTCGGAGACGAAAACAAATAATGTTAGGGGGTCAGACCATTTCAGCTTGAAGCTGAAGCAGTCAGTGGAGACTTGAAGCTGTTTGAGAAAATGCGGCAACTGATGATAAAACAACGAAGAATGCATAAGTGCTTCAAATGCATAACAGTTTCCGTAAACAAAAAAAACTGCGAAGAGTAAATAATATTCAATAATTATGTAAAAACTGGAAGTCAACAGCGCGCTCATTTAAAAAACGCACCGAAATTACATCTGTTTAAGGCACGTTGCCCACAAACACAAACGAGTGATTTCACCTGAAAATCGATGGAAGTCCCAAAAACGACAATGCCTGCCGTTTCGGATGGTCCGGTCACTTTTCTTCGTGCCACGTGACTCGTTTCTGGATTCTCTTCATTTTCCGCATGGCGCAAATCTGAACTAGACTTCCCAACTTTTATATACTGGCGCTGAATTTACCGTTATGGAAAAAGCCCACAAAGCCGTTTCGGATGGTCCGGTCACTTTTCTTCGTGCCACGTGACTCGTTTCTGGATTCTCTTCATTTTCCGCATGGCGCAAATCTGAACTAGACTTCCCAACTTTTATATACTGGCGCTGAATTTACCGTTATGGAAAAAGCCCACAAAGCCGTTTCGGATGGTCCGGTCACTTTTCTTCGTGCCACGTGACTCGTTTCTGGATTCTCTTCATTTTCCGCATGGCGCAAATCTGAACTAGACTTCCCAACTTTGATATACTGGCGCTGAATTTACCGTTATGGAAAAAGCCCACAACAATTTAATTTATTAGAAAAGTTATCGAAAAGCCACAATTTAAGAGGCTCGCCCATAAACGATAAGATCAGTATTATAATTCAACGAATACAAATTTACCCTCTAGACATTCGGCAACTTCACTCACAACAGAAAACGATCTCGTTATTCTTCCACTCGTTCACTGATCAACCAGTGTGATAAGGCAACGGTCATGATTCCGGATGAACCTTCGCCAAACATTTTTTGACTACTGAAACACCTACACTTCTAAATGAAATACGCCAACAGTTCTGAATGAACAGCGTGAGTGACTATGAACGCCGACAAATTATGGAACAGTTTTTGGCTCTTTTCCGACGAAAACTCTATAGAAAAAAGCTTAATAATTTCTGAACCAATAAATATCTGCGAAGAAAAGAGATATCATCTCCCCTCCTCCACCATAGGGCTATCAGTCAAACGATGCTTTAACAGCGTTTGCCTGAGTCATCTTTAGGTGCAGAGCCGAATCCGCTATTGATCACTGAATCGACCGTAAACGTCCGTCCCACACGAACGGGCGTCTCCAACCGCCTGCAGCTAACATCGTTTCGCTCTACACGAATAAGTTCTTCCAAAATCCCAGAATTAACATCTGTGGGAGTAGTGGCTATGCTAGTTGCTGAATTATTGCGCGATACGCGAGAAGTACACGCCTGCAAACAAAACTGATGAGCAATCTTAAGACAACTCTTCAAAATCATGGAACTTCCACTGGGAAAAATAGGTCGTTTATAAGATGTATTTGTACGGCTGACTCTCGACCAATTCCCCCCATGAATCACTCCTCTGCTATACAACCATAAAACACCGTGCTCTTCGTCTACTCAGGTTACGCCTTTCGTGATTTCTCGTGTAACTCCAGAAAAAATAGCCATAAGCGCATCAAAATTGTCGCCTCAATTTTAAATCTAATGTTAAATTTAAAATTTAAAGAAACAGTTCGATGCTCTTCTTTCGAAATGGCAGATGCAACAATACCGGGTTCACTTGCCAGATTTCAAAACCTCCCATTCAACAGTTGGTTCATCACGTGTAAGCAAGCCGGCTCGATGGTCTCTTATGAAGTTCGTTAATGACTAGAAGCTTGAAATAAAGATGAAAACTGAGACGGAAAAACAATCGAACAAACTTCGCTAGGCTGCAGTTTGTCAAGGCTTTCTTCTGCGACCCTATATCCGTCGATACAGCGAATCCATATCTTCGCGTCGTCCACCGCTGGCAAATTCCATCCGTTGATCGCCACCTCCCCTATTACTTCCGTATATCGATTGCTCTCCCAGCCTAGCAAAGCGATCAAACGCGCGCCTGAAAACTCTCCACATGCAAACTTTTCTTTAAAATATTTAAGAACGCTCTGAGAATTTTCTTATTGGGGAAAAACACATGTTTGGCCAAAGAATCTCGCATATATTCTCAGCGCATATGTAACCAACCGTTTCTGATCAAGCAACAGTCAGAATAACAAAATATTACAACACTCGATTACTAGTGTGACTTCCTCAGACCAAGAGACCACTCAAAAGTACCAAGCGTTGATCTCCTACAGTTAGCAATTCTAAGACTTCTACATGATTTTTTAAAGAATACGATATGTCCAAGTAAACAATCGTTTTAAAAAGACACAATAATTTGCAAGCCTCAGTTTATTTGATGGTATGCCAGTCATCTCGTCATTTACAGTTTTTGCATCTAGTAATTCCTGCGCATACCCGAAATCCGAAAAAAAACCCGAAGAAAAACGATCGATAGCAAAACTCACTAAAAACGGTGAAAAAAACGACAAGGAAACAGTGTGCGTGGGGATATTTAAGTATGCGAAATTTTTATTTCAAAATTAACCTCGTTTACTACTACCGATTAAATTCATCGCCCAGAATGCAACACCACGAACGCTCAGCACCGGACACTGTTCCGCATAACGACAAATGATCGGCACTGTTTCCTGTGGTAAGATATTCAACGCTCCTGCAATCATTTAGGGGATAACTGGGTCAAAGCAATAACCAGTTTCACGCTGCACTATCGACGATGAGTTTATAAACTGCATAGAAGAAAATGGAATACTGTGATAGAGGAACAACAGGCTTCTTGCCCCAAACGATAGCCAGATAGATGTCAGGACAAACAATAAGAGCCTACATTAGGTTTTTCGAGTCCGTTGCAATTTGGAATAAGATAGTGAAGCTGGATAACAACGACGCATTGGTATNNNTCTCTCATCATTCGTCAGCCCAGCTTCAGTCCCGTTTTGTTGCAAAAGCAAGTGAATGCCATTAAAGATAATAAGACATTTTTGTGCGGACAGCGGATAATGCGATTAAAGAAATTATGCTGTGAAGATATAGTCAACATTACGCAGTGTCCTGTGACTGCCTTGAATCAGTTATATTAATTCACACTTTCGATAACATCAAAGTTGATGAAGAACACTTACTTGAGTTACGAGATCCGGCGATTTGCGCTAAAGCCAGGATGGCGGCCTTGACGTTTCGAAGCTGATTCATTTCGACGCTAACCGGCCATGATCTCAGAAAGTCCAACAGTCTTTCAACATCACCGCTCTTCAACAGTATTTGTTGCCCGGTCGTATGGAGCGCCATTTGACCATAAAAATGGACCGGTAATGGAACACGCTGTCTTGACGATCTGAAATCCGAAAGGTAAGGCCGTTAAGCGCAAATACAAAAACACAGACACTATGAAAGGTGTAGAATTTTGCGAACGGTATCGACCTTGGCATTTACACCGGTTATACTGGCTCCCCGAAACGAAATTCGAAATAACTAAAACAGGGGAACGACGCAATTTCTCCTCTGTACCGTAATACTTGCAAAAACGCCTAGAAAAACACTCAAGCGAGTAGCCGTCCAATAGACGCATCCTTTGATGACCCATTTTAGATTTATCTCCGCCCTTGCCATTCCATAGAACCATCAAATTTCCACTTAGGCATTTGACTTTGCACATTTGCTTTTCTATCTGGGGAACGCAACTGAATAATCCCACCTGCAAACTATTCTGGTAGTTTTCTCGTTGCTGAAATAGCATTCTCGAATCCACAGGTTCTGCTGTTATCTATTCGCCCGCAATAGATTGACAAATGGAGGACGGTACGATCTCTTATCTGTGACTGTGTTCGTTTTAATAAACAACATAATCAATAGTAAGGACAAAAGTTTCGCAATACTTGTCACTGGAAATTCGAGCAAAGCGTCCATCGAGGGATCTTTTCACGTTGATTAACGCCACTTTCATATCCTCGTCAATCAGATCCACGTATCTTGCATTGAACTGCTGAAACTAGTGAAGTACTCTAAAATGGTGTCAAACAGCATCCATTAGAGATTGATGAATCGAAAAGTTCAAAGAAAAAATGTTGTCCTTTAATGGGATTCAATTTGATTCTATCCACACCATGTTCGAATGTCTTCGGATATCGCAATCTTTGCGCGCATCCGCTCGTTTTCATGTCTTCATCGGAGCTCCTACGATATGAATTTGAGAAAAAGATAGGCATTTAATAGAGCGGCCGTTGAGCGAAAAGTGATGGCTTCAAAAAAATGCAGCATGAAAGCTTTCCAGCAAAAATGGAAGTGGTTAAGTAGAATCCACTTAAAAAGCCACAACCTCAGAGACAAGTTCTGCTGATTTCCTAGATAGCATATGGTAGAAGAAGAACAAACTTCTACAGACGTCCATAGCAGTGAACAGAAGCTGAGATTTGAATGAAGGGACCAAAAAGGTCTTCCAAATTTAATTAACGAATGAATAACAGAAAATGACACTGAGACTTGCACCAGAAGAACGTTTTCATCCGATAAAGAAAAATGAAAAATAATCGAGTGATGCAAGAAAATTCACGAGATTTTTGTTCAAAATGAAGGTTGAAATAATTCTTTAAGATGGAAACATAATACAACACGAAAGAAAAAATACGGCAGATAACTGTAGACTGCATTAAGGAAATGCAAAAATTCAAGTCACACCTTTCTCCACAAGTCGAACTCCACCTGCACGTCATCCAAATTCGACTTGACGTATTCTTCGTTGGCAAATAGATGCGTCTTCAACATGGTACCCGCATCTCCAAGCGCATCCAGACGCACGTTCTGCAGTAGCGCAACACTCTCCGGGTAAAACTGAAAAGCAAAAACAAGAATGACCAAGAGATGGACATATACGAACTATTGGCACCCTTACCTTTGAGTGAAGCTCTCACACAGCGCCAACTATTACTACCCTTCGCGTAGTCAACTTAATAAAATTTTACCCCATCCTCTCGTCTGTGACTGCCGAAGGATGTGCCAACCGTTATTTTACAGTCAGTGTTTTCAAATGCCTTTAATGAATTCTTTTCTAGGTGAAGAATGGTCATACAAGTACGCCACTTCAATCTACTCTGTTTTCGGTTCAACATCTTATGCACCACTGACTCCCTTGTGAGAATGTGTCAAAATATTCCGCTTTACACCACAGCAAGAAAACCAACATTTAGGAAGGTGTATAAGCCCCTCAGTGCAATTTATCAGTAAAGCAAAACCACTTTATATGATAAACGAGTCATTACTAAACAACAATGCCTCAAATCTGGCTAATGATTTCAATTCGCCGAGCTGCAAAAAAGTTCAGAACGAAAATTCTAATCTATGCAGCATTCGGTAAGGAAAAATTGATGCCATGTAATGAGAACTAGTAAAAGACTCCTGCTCCCACGTGAGAAGATTCAGCGAACTATCGTTCGTGTCAACGGGTGATGGCAAAGCGTTTGAGACAACGCTGACGTCTCAACTGAAAGGAATGGAAAACAGCATATCTGCTGCAAAAATCCTCGCAGTGAAACAGCCTATCACTCCCCTCAATTTCACTACAAATTAACTGTTCTTTTTGAAAGGAAACATCGACCAGAAAGACAACAAATAACTGACTCATTACAAAAGAAATGGCCAATGATTCCCTCATCGATCACATTCTCTAACAACAATAAAGATTCGTCAAAACGCGCAGTTTGGATATGATAGGCTGTTTCACAGTCGTCAAAACGCGCAGTTTGGATTTCAGTATGGGCAAAAAATGATGAATGAAAAAGACGGCAGATCTGGATGTGCAGAAAAAGGAAAATGTTCGCATTTCATCGGTAACTTTTAAAGTGTAAGATTAAGCATATTTTAAATCTCACATCCAGTAGAAATATAAAAGAAGTTACCGGCATCCAGCGATGAAGCAGCCTTACAGCATGTCTGACCACTTTAGGCGATGGGTCAGCTAGCTGCGCCAGAAGCATGTTCATACCCCATTCTGCAAAGCCCTGCAGCTCATGAGAAGCGAGAACACCCAGAAAACGAGTCGACCACTTCCTTCCCGCCTAAAAGCAAACTTTAAGTGAAACATGTGCAGTACTATTTCAAATTACCACTTCCCGTCGAGTTGACTTTCACCCCTGTTTTTAGCGTATGTGTGCGGCTCTTCTGTAAATCACGATAAACAAGCTGTCACTGTCGACCAGCGTCGTGGTTAGATATCTTCCGCTTCAAGTCATTCTAGTCGGTTTCCTCGGCCAGACGACCGGGCCCATAGACGAAATTTATGGCAATAAGTAAACTCTTTGCATGTTTCAAAAAGCGCGCATGCCGTCCAAAAAAAAGCCAGCAAAGACGTTTTTCAACACAAAAGTTTGCATAATAACTTAGCTTACACAGTGTGTGATTTCCAAGCAACTTCGGTTCGCGTTTCAGACATTCGATGGAATTGCAAACACATCTTCTTTTAGTAACCGTCTTTTAAAAACTTCAATGCAACATACTCAAATCGAATATGCAAACTTGTGCTCACCCTTTAAAGCGCAATGATCTTTTCTCTAGCAACGCGATTGCCTGAACGCAGTTGAAAATAGATAAACAATTGATATTCGAAGTTACCTCACTGGTGGACGTAAGTGCTGTCTGTAGTGCGACTCTCGTCAAACTATCGTCTGCCGAATAATCCAGGCATGATACAATTAATTTCACATAATCCACCGAAGTCGTGCTCGTCAACAAGTCAATAAACCTGAACTAAACGCTCATATGCTTTAATTTATGAACTAAAACTAAGACACTCATCTCCGAAGTTATTGCCATATATACTCACCACGTGGCCTGTAAAATTTTAGCGCCTTTTGCTGAATTGTTTATGTATCGTTGTCATTTGCATATGCGCTAGACGCAGCAACAAAATCAATAATTTTTGTCTAAATTTGGATCGGACATTTCAGACAACGCGCGAACAAAATGAGAGACGCAGAGACAGAGAAAAGAACACGAACAAAACCAAAAACTCCCATATGGTATCGCCCACACACAGCATTAGGTCAAACGCAAAAATGCGTATACACAATAATTGAGCAACGAAATAGTTGAAAAGAAAGCATGCGCAAAACGACCATTTTTACAATATAAAACATTATATATATGCATGTAATATAATGTACATGTACATATATATATTACATATACAATATCTATGGTCGGGCAGTAGCTCAGTGGTAAAGCTCCAGCTTCGTATGCGGGAAAACCTGGGTTTGATTCCCGCCTGCTTACCCGACGGATCGCCAGCAGGCTGACCACCAGGCATTCCAAAACTGGTCAAAACAATCATGCGTGGGCATAATTGTCAGCTGCATCGATGTAGGGATCGATGAAGTTACAGCTACCTTTGCATCCCTTTGCATTTATATATATATATATATATATATATATATACATATATACATATATACACATTTACGCATACATATATAATTTAGCAAGCCCCTCCTCTCCAGCAGTATCACGAAATAAGGAATTCAGCCAGTGAAGAGTTTAAGGTTTGGACCAGAACTGCGCAATATTCGGCGTCGAAAAAACGGAACAGAAATCTTAATAGCCGTTGATTCCATAGTTATAGGCACTTTCTCCAACAAAACAACGTTACCTCAGCATATTCGTTTTCTTTAATCAAACCAAGATACTCTTCGCTCTGAAGAACTCCATAAAGTAATATTCTCCAAAGCGATTTGGGTCATCGCGTCATGATCCTTTGTTAACCCATCACCACACATTTCACCACTGTTCGATTGTTTCTTAATCACGAAGAAAGCGATCCCGAATCCATCCACTTCCCTATTTTCTTTTACTTTCATAGCAATATGTTCATTTACAGCGTTTCTTTTCTCTTTTATTTTTCATTCGCTTTATCACACCTGAAATCTCCACTACTTCCAATAGCCGATTTCGTAAAGGAATTAACTGTCAGTTACTATTGTTTTACCATGTCATTTTAAGAAAAATGTTGATCCTACTTCTTTTGGATCGCATGCATTTTATACAGCCACAAACTGATGTCACTGTTTCTTATAAATACCATTACTTCTTTCTGAGGCGATTTCATTACGGCTCCAGTATGCTTACTTCGTTTAAATCGGTTGCTGGATTCAGCAACAATCTGATTCATAACAAAATCATTCAAACTCGTAGCAGCTTGACTGCTACGAGTTTGACCGTCGACAAGAGTTCGCCTCCAGAACCAAGAAAACTATCCTAAGAAAGTGTAGCACGTTAAATGCCAAACAAATTCGTTCTAAAAACGTATAACGTGACCGTCTCTTAGTTTATAGTATAGAAGGCGGAATGTACACAAAATCGTCCGCATTCATACAATGCGACACAGTGTCGACATGTCACCTCATTTCCATTCAAAAGAAATCCTTTTTTTGCATAAAAATAAATACAGCGCACAAATCATCTCATCGCCGATATGGCGCTGTTAGTGGCGCTTTGAGCAAGCAGCGAGACGTTCAGGATAGGCAATTCCACATCGAAGATTCCCAATTTCTTGCTTTGCTTCCACATAAGTAAGCAATAAGATTGAAAGCTACATCAAACGACTTCAGGGTGGCTCCTCATTTATGCGCTTTAATTAGGAAATTATGTAAAACTTAAAGGTTACACGCTAAGCTTTACTTCAACGAAAAAAAAAGAAAATTCCAAAAAAACAGCTGAAATCAGTCCAATGAGAATCGCATGCAACACGTAACACTGCCGCAGGCCATATGGTGTTACAGATTCTGAGAGGGAAGGGATGCATTCCCTTCAGCATATCGAAATTTTATCAATGGAACGGCCTCTATTTATTCAAATTAGAATGACTGCAACAAATTAGCCGCTGAACAGATACTGTACATTGTCCACCTCTCGAGGCAATCAAAAATTGGAAGCTTGCAGCATCAGCAGAAAAGATGCCATCGGCATTTTTTGCTTTGCTCTGCCACAGCGCTAATAAAATTTCGTTTTTATGAGAAATCAAACCGTCAAACGTAAACAAACGGATTCTCTGTCAAGCGGTCATTCAAAGTATTTTCACGTCAGCTTTATCCAGCTATTCGGATCGAAACAGAAAGTCGGAAAAAGGCAGTCGATGCAACAACAAAAACGGCAATATCAGCCTGGCAATCACAGTGATGGGAAACAATCTATCATCGCCACTGTGCTTTGAAAACTGCATCTCTGTAGATTACAGACATTGCATGCTTTCAATGATGGCATTCAGCACTGCACGGAAGCGCAAGCATTTCACCGTTATCATGACATAAAAGCTTTACACGCACACTCTTCTCGTCCAAGCATTCTTAGAAAGGCGTCGTAATCGTACCAGCATCA
The DNA here is from genome assembly GCA_000803305.1 of Toxocara canis. Classification (NCBI taxonomy): domain Eukaryota; kingdom Metazoa; phylum Nematoda; class Chromadorea; order Rhabditida; family Toxocaridae; genus Toxocara; species Toxocara canis. The sequence continues at coordinate 446,240 of JPKZ01003257.1, read as the reverse complement.
TTGCCACTATTACGCGCTAATATCCAAACAGAACGCAGCCTACAATAATGCCATACAACTCTTGTGAATGTGGATGCATCGTTGATATCATAACTTAATAATCGATGCCCGCGAAACTACTCTTTCAACTTTTCACCCTCACAGGGCTGTCATCACAACTCCAGACAACGATCCCCAATGCTGCTATGCAGTTCAACACCAAACAGCTGCGTTATACTAAAAAGCAACGGCACACAGCCAAACGTACGAACGACACTGCGCTAAGTGAAAGCTGGATGTTAAATTAAATAAACAATGCATATCGTTTCATTCCGTCACATAGATGTGCATCGGCAGAAACATTGTCTCGTAGCACCTTGGGCAACGCTCACTAAACAAATACCGTAGAAGAGATAAAATTTTTACGAAATATGCAAGCATGATAAAACCTCCACATGTTCATTATTTATTTATTTTTAAGGACTACTATTACCGACAGAGCCAGTTAAACGCCATCCTCCGTGAATATGAAAAATGCCTCAGTGGTAACGAAATATTTGCAACATTTAATCTGCAAGAATGTCTCAGAGTAAAACGTATTAAACATTCAGGTATATTTGCGCATTTATGCTACACATGGCATTCTCAAAAAGTAGCGAGATTTCTTAAGCCTCTGGATGTTCATTTCGCAAGAAACAAATAAACTTGCAAAATGGAGACAAAAAAAACATGACTTTACTCGGTGTACTCCATCACCTCTGTAACGAATGAATGTCATTGATTTACAATTGCATCGTAAAAAATTTTAGCCAAACAGAAGATCCTAAAGAGCAATAGATAAAACAACGCACGCCTGATTCGCTTATAGTACATATGTACTAGCATAAATTTTGAAGCTAGTAGACTTCTATTTTGTAATATAAAACGAGAATGTCATATTTGCAATAGAAGCGCTAATGAATCCTGTTGCTTTCTGCTGATGAAACGGTAAATCGTATTTGTATGACGCCAAAACGTGAACAAATCGGGACATGTGAATTTAATGGAATCTTTATTCTCGGAGTACCGGAAACTCCGTTAAACCCGCAGCAGGTTGGTGTGAATCAATGAATGAAACAAGATACTAACGGGAACGTATTGGAAAACCCGTTTTTGGAATCAATTGCGACAAACAGCCTATCATCACACACTTTTCTGACAATTAACGTTTTTTCTTGTCGCATATTCAATTCTTCTGCAAGATCGTTTCTCCAGTGGTCACAAATGCGCACGCTTTCAACTCGCTTATCCCAATTCCTTCACTCATTATAGACATAACACATGTATCGGCTGATGCACTTTCACACTGAACAGCGCTGGTCCTTCACAAAAGGTATTCAGTTGATAAGTTTATGTTCAAAGGTATGCGCGTTCACTCGGCACCACACTGTATTTTGTTTCTCTTTTTGGCTTTTATGTTCTGCTCATTTCGCGGAATATAACAGTTTTAAGGAATTCGCTTAGCAAAAGCCCTCTAAGAAAATGATAAAGTAGAGCGAAGTCTGGAACGTCGACCAAGCTTACGAAGAGGATTACAACTACAAGATCTCATGAATTTGAATTTACTAGACCGTGAACCCAACAACACCGTATAGAAGCACCATAGATGAACAATTGTTGTGCTTTAGCTAAGCCTGTTTTACAAGAAAGCCTAATGAGAAAATCATTTAAATTCAGCTACTAATCTTGATTACGTACATCAAGGCTCCGACCACATACCGAAGTATACCACGCTGGTTATGATTTGTACCACAGAAAGCCCTAAAAACCATGCTGCTGCTGGTATTATTCATAATCGAGCGCATTAAGACTACGAAACCATGTGCATAACAGACAGCTGCATTACCGTACACTCCACTCCAGAAAGAATTTTCGTACTGTTACATTATTTTGTGAAAACTGCATAGACGCTGCCTTGACCAGCTATATCCTCACATTTTGCGGATAGTTTGTAAAAAATTTAGCCGAAATTCCGTTCAACCTTTCACCATAGGTCAATCAGAAAAGGCAGATATTTCATGTGAAATGGAATGAGATGTCAAACTGGTGGCAGTTTATCCTTTAACTCTCTGTACCGCATTCACGCCAGCAGATTGCATGCTGCGTTTTGATTTGTGTTCGTGATGAAACATATGGATGTGTTGCTGTACGTGGAATTGTTTAAGACAGCGCACTCCGAACGAGCTATTTCCATGTGTGTGGAGCGCAACGACACACACAAAAGATGTGTGAGCTGAGTGCACAATAAGACATCACAAGACAATGTTCTAATTCTGCAATGCGCCCAACCGCCATCGCCCTCAGAACGCATCGACGATCACAAGCAGTCTGCTGGCTGCCTGCGTGGACGTTTAGTTGCCGCTCGTCCACTTCACATATCCCACATTCACTGTGCCCGTCGGTCAGTACGGCAGCGTGACGCGTGCGGACAAATGCGGCTGCTGACGCTGCATTGGTCCCGGTAGACCGGAGAGACGCCCTCGGGTCATGCCCTCTGCCCATCGTGATGCTCATTGTCTTTGTGTTTCTGATCTAGTGCACAACCCCCTCACCGCCATCATTTCCCTTCCGCCACTTCCCACCACCACATCTGCTCTCATCAATGCTCCTTTCATTCTTCATTTTCACTAATTTCATTCCCGTCCTACAGTTGAATCTTCGTTTTACCTGTTTGCCGAATCATAGCTTACTTGCCACCTGATTCAGTTCAGAAGTTTGGGGGTAGAGGAGGGAGGGAGAGGGAGGGGGAAGTGGCCTCTCCACAAATCCACACGTTCGGGGTGGCAGGGCGTTCCATGCTTTTGATAAAATGCGTAGCATTTAATCGTCAAATCAATTCCACTTAACGACCAACTGCTTTCACTAAGAAATCGCCTATTTTGGTCGCTAGCTGCATTCTTCCTGCTGCTTCTTTCATTTCCGCAAGCTCATACTTTTACTTCTGAATGGATATTACTAGAGCTGCGGTTTTCATATCCGAAACGATTATGCTTCCCTCAGTGCGACCAAAACTCCTTGTAAAAGCAGACCCAAACTCATAACGTCGCATTTTTACAAATGGCCTATACTACATCCTCACACTGAGAAACGTCCCGAATTTTGAATGTAGTGGTTCGGATGCAATCAGAACGGTAACACACCAAACGACAGTGCCGCCATTCCCACCTAGCTGGCAAGAAGAAACAGCATTGGGAATGGATTCAAGAGAAATATTTACGTTTCGTTTTTTTCCTTATCTGCTGTGATCAATTCTGTGACCGTTGCTGGTAAAAGCTGGTAGTATAGACACTCGAAAAACGCAAGTTGCAAACATGAAGAAGGTTACTTTGAATTAAAGCTGCTATTTTTTAAGCAGCTGTTTTGTAGGCGCCACGAATTTTCGTTAAATTAAACAGAAATAAGTGAGAAATAGAACGCTGCCAAGATGAGAAGAAATTCTAAAGGCTATAAAAAATATACTGGGAATATCAATCACAATCATGGAAGGGAAGAAGCAATGGCCCTCAGTCCTAATCATGGTTGTCAGCTGCATCGGTGACGGAAATCGTAGAAATTACAGCTGCCTTTGTATCTTTGTTGTTGTATCAATCACAGTTTCTTAAAAACTTACTCGACATGCGACGACCACTATCAAACTTCGCCAACTTACCAAAACGGTACTCCCTCCAACCAAACCATTCCAAATCAAGACCCTTTCCCTCTTCAATCTCATCTCTTCAAGCACTTTACATAGGCGATACCGACTCACTTTCAAAACCACTCACCTCCTGCACTCTCCTTGTCTCTCCTCATTGTAATTGCGGGCGAAAGTTTAAAAGAACGCCTATGCGGGTCAAATTATGCATCCTTCTAACTGTGAAATGGCATTACCTTGGCGCTAAAGCTCTGCAAAACAGATCGTTTTTAATCTTCGCTTTTCATGGGGGAGGGAAGGGAGGCACAAATGTAGCGGATAAGAACTACATGCACAATTCGCCACGTCCACAATGACCGTTTATTTCATATTATCGTAAATATTCACCCTAACCATAGTTAAGAGGTCGTAAACATATGCTTACAACTCTTCTTTTGTATTTACTTTATCCCACAAAAGCAACAAAGAGAGAAACACTACGAATTTCACTCATGAGGAATCACTATCGATGTTAACAGATTAAATATTGCTATATGATTATTATTTGTTAGCATGGCAAACCAGTGGTGGTACCTTCCATCAGTAGGTTTTGCTCTCAACAGATTTTCTTTGCATAATCCCATCCACCCTCCACATAATTCTTTCCTCTTTTCAAAGGCAAGGGTTTACAAGTCAAAAAGATTTACTAGCCTACGTTGTCCTCTCATCGAAAGATTCTTTGAAAAAAAACCAGACAAAGATTTTATTATTTATCAGTGAGTTAATTCTGTCCAGATGAAATCCGATTCCAAAACTGATTATTGCAGCAGATACATCCACTGATCGAAAACATTTCCGCCCACCTTATATTGAAAGAAACTACCACCGTAATCGTTCCAAGCAAATTACGCCGTCTAAGTAAGTGCGGCAATTCAGCTGTTACTCCATCGTGCGTTATGCACAAACGGGAAAATTTTTCTTTTCGAACAGTCGAAAAATGCATTAAATGGAACTTGACCTGATTACTTAACAACACTGAACCCAGTGAATCAGGCTTATTTTGAAAGCCTCAGAGATCGCGTTAGCTTAATTTGAGAATTTTATCCCTCTCGCTCGTCAGGTAAAGCTTAGGAATTCTACCCTGAGGATACCTTTATTACTCGTGCGTTTCGCAATTGTATCTGTTAGTGTTCTCCTCATACTTGAAGTGATAACGATGTGTTGTTCCCTTAATGAAAGTTTAGTTGAAAAAAAAAGGAATAAACGAAGAAGAGGAAGGGGATCAGCAGGAAGGAGAGAGGGTAGAGGAGGGGAATCAAACTATAATCCTCATACCCTCTCCCCAGCAGATAGGTACCGTTTACGCACAAAGACCTTTTTTTTTTGCAGTCTAATAGCAGAATTTCATAGACTGGTTATTGTTGCCCACGAATAATGACGCGTTCACTTCAATTATCGATTGCGTACGCTCAGATCCGTGCCGAAAATCGTCAACACTAAAGCGAATAAAGGCGACGCTCGATTTTCGGATAAACTTTTTTCGACGCCAAAACATAAATCCTCAACTATGATTTATGCGCGTGCATCCTCTGCGAAACAACCATAACAGCGAATCATCCAAACCATCCCCTCCCAATCCCCCCCCCTCCATCCCCTTCCCCTTCCTGAAAACGGTTGGATTGGACAACAACTTTCACTCAACCGTACTGCTACTATTGTTATTATCAATATTTCCAAAGGAATTTATACGTGAAAGAAGTTCGAAGCGACATTGGAAAAATTACAAATCGGATACTATTTACGTTCCGCGTTTTACTTACCTTTGAACGTTTCCAAATATCATCTGAGAGAAAACTATCCTTCAAACACTCATTTATTTAGATTTCTGAAACAAACATAAAACAACACCAATTTTAAAAAGACCTGCTGTCGATCAGAGCAAGCGAGCAAGAAGTAAGGTACAAACATGGGGTCGATGAAGAGTCAACCTTGAAAAGTTCTTTCATCCTCATGACTTTTCAGCCTCAAAAAATGCCCCATGCAAGTGCAATCTGCTTGCATTTATGCATTCTTCTCTCCGATTTCTTTCTAACCGCTTCAGTAATTTTTCTGCCTCTTGCATTTCCTCAAAGTCACCCAGTGTTTTTTTGCCTTTAGTTTCCAACAAACCAAAATAATTCGAAAATTCTACAGACCCTATTCTGCAGAAATGCCGGCTTCCCTCTTATAAGTCGAAAAACTGTTGTAATGTTCAAAGCAAAGAAGAAAATGTGTGTGAGCTTCAACCTCTATACTTCATAAAAAATAACAAGACCGCAGATTCCTAACGAGTTCAAAGTGTTTCCAGATATTTCCCTTGTTGAAATAGGGCTACTTTACGGAAACAAAGTCAAGAAAACCACTGGTGCATAAAACCGGAAAACTAGCGCGTTGACGACAACTACATTTAACCAGGCTTTCATATTCAACGTCCAACTCAGTATAAATGACAATAGAGATTTATTCATAAACCCTCCTCAAATAACCATAACATTAGTGACTGAACCTTCCCAGAACTCACAACATTTGGGGTCAGTGATACTACACCCGATTCTAAATCATTATCACAAAAAAAGAACGCCTTCGTACTTCACCCAGATCATAATTTCGTTACCAGTTGTCAACAGCCATGCTAACCGTATCTCGTTCACTAACGTCATGAGCTAGCTATTCACTAGCCTTCTGTAACCCATTTACTACTATTTTTCTTTGATCATTTCAGCTTTTTAATCCCATCTTCTATAAGTTACCCTTTTTCTTTCAGGACAAATAATTGTAACAGGAACATCATTTTTTTCTCATATATATACATATATATACATATATATAAGTGTATATATATATATGCATATGTATATAAGCTCAGCTGGTCGTAACAAAATATGACCAGCTTGAGTTTTCTACAGTTTCAGCAATATTTCTGTCCTTATGCACACGCACTGCTTTGCCGAACGATTTCTAAACTAGCGCACATGCTTTACCGATTCAATTTGCCTCAGTCAGTTTATTCGTTCTCATCCTTTTCTTTCATTCCCCTATCAGTAACTACACATGCTCGCTGATCTATTCGTCCTCTTCGGTCCTAACCTATATGTATTAAACATTTGTACCTTTCGCGAACCGATAAACTCATAAAATCAAAAAAAAAAATTCTTCTTTGTTCGCGCATATGAAAGATGGACTTTATTTCATAAAGGATTGTAGTCGAACATTTATGAACCATAACGAGGCGAAAAACCCAACAAGGACCACCCGGATGGCAAAAAAAACATCAAAAACTGAAACCTTCCGGCTCATTTCCAGCTTTCCAATAACTGTGATTCAAATGGCGTCTCGCAATCGACAATAAACCTTGCCTGCGCTCATTCGAATAAATCGTAGCTCTCAACCGCTTATGGCGAGAAGTCATCCACAATAACTTCTCGCCAAAAACATTTCATTCAGGCCAATCCTTTTCACCAAACTGCGGAAACATTTGATAATATTTTTGTTTTTCTTTTCTGCGTTGAAACTTTATAACCATGCTAAACATACTTATGATACACCAACTTTTGCAGGGATGAGACTGAGGGGCTATCATTTCTCAACAGCGGTGATACTTGTGGCAGCATGCCTGGTTGAAGCAGACCTACCCAGCTGTGAACGAGCAAAGTGTCACCACTGTCGCGTCGACTTCATCGCAAAAATGTGTCCTACTAGCTGTGAGCCGTGCCCCAAACCAATTCCTGGACCAGTAAGCTTTCAATAAAATCGTCTTCTCTGTCAGTACATACGGTTGCAAATCAGTGAGCAAAAAACCCACGTCAATGTAATTTCTAAACATCAAGAAATCCAGAAGTAGCACATTACAGTTTTAAGAACTGCTCTTCAACATCACAGGACTTGAAACGCAGCACGAGCACTAAAACTGAATCCTATGAATAAGCGAATGCCTTGCATTCGGTAAACATTAACGTGCACGACAACCCCGTCTGTAAGATCAGCTTGAAACAATCAGTTTTAATATGCCTTTTGCAACAGCGCAATTCAAGTACGCATGCACAGAATGCAAGATTAAAGCGTGATTTCACGCTGAATTACAATTTCAGAGTAAAGACAAATTCGCACAGGCGAAGAGGATAGTGCTCGCTGCGTCAGCAAAGTCAGAGGTTGTTGAAGCTGAGAAAACTAGAACCCTACAGCCACTGCCATATTCGAACAGCGCACACGGAATACTACAACGCGTATCGCCTAAACCGCTACCCACACATGATGAGCTTGAGCCCTCTGCCGACGTCGTCGAGACGAAACCTCTTCCTCTGTCTCAACAGCAGGTAAACAGTCATCCCCCTCACTCAACTTCATTAAATGCTTCGACCCCTAGCAATGATTATTTAAACGCTTTGACCTATCAATTCTGCAATTAAAGACTGTTAAGTATGAAGCTTAAAAAAGTGAACGGTCACAGCTTAGTACACTTTATTTCCTCCACTTACTGGTTTCATTGCGAAGCGTACAAGTTTATACTTAAAAATTTCAATAAAAAGCGTAACCAAGTGGCATCACCTTCACAACGCAAGCCAGCTTTTATTGACTGTTCTCACATAAGCGAGCGTGTTCAATTATCCACTTATTTTTCCGCAGGATTTATACTGATGCAAGATGTAACGATGTATTTAATTTGTAAAGAATCTCGCAACAGTTTCTTCCTTAAGAATACTCTGATGAATTCACCTATGATTAGGAACATAAAGATAACCTCGGGTCGAAGAGATGGTGATCAGTTCAAAGAACAACTTGCCGCGAAGCAAACAGCACGTTTCGGCTTTCCTCAGGGTCAATCTGATTGAATTGTAACCCCAGCAGCGATCAGAAGCTTTCACCCTCGTTTTGTTAACTCATAAAACAGTCTCAAGTATCTGAAGCGCGATTCTAACAACTGCTGCATCCTCACGTAATCATACATGTGATCGAGACCTTTCATGCTACAAAACTGTATCGCATAAAGATCTTATAGCTACGAAGCAAATCATACAATCGCAAGTCCCGTCTTTTGCTCCGTTGCTCTTTTTCAAAGGAATTCTTAATGAACTTTCTATATTTTGTAGCAGCAAACATTGGCAATGACGGCAAAGACACCCCCTCC
>JPKZ01003257.1:415159-425929 GCA_000803305.1 Toxocara canis | reverse complement strand
TCCTTCCTTGGGACGCCATTAGCCAGTACTGTATAAGAGGCAGCATTTTTACATGTTACTCAAATTCAGTTTTCTTGTAACATGAGCGACATAGCACAATCGGCGATGAATATAAGGTAAACACCAGAAAACGACAAAAGTAAAAGACTTGTAACATCTGCTAGCATCTATCATAAAATGTGGTCAGGATACCAGTTAGCCTCGAAAATAACCATCTGTGACAAAAAAAGTACACCATGAGAAGTTAACCTGTTACTACTGAGATGAAAGTTACAGAAATACTCCAAGTTACAGTCCCCCATAAATAAGTCATCGTTTCGGACTCATAAACTCCCACATATTATAAACAGCACAGTGAAACGCACCTACGAATGCAATGAATTCGCCAACATGAGATGCTGCCAATTATACAAAATCCCATTTACATTTGAAGAACTAAATTAGGAAAAAAGGCAAAAATCCGAACTTGAATTGAAGTAGAGTCCCTGAGAGATACCTTTCATATATCAAGTTTCGAACGCTCCAAAAATGATACGTCTGCATGCGGAATGGTGAACATGAAAAAAACAATGGAGAAATGCTTTCTTCATATTCATCAATCTGCACCGTTCATACGCTCGTTCTCATGTCACGAAAACCTCGAACTCTTCAAGTCATCAAAAACATCTAAAGAAAAAAATTCCAACGAAACAAAGATTTACAAGCGCAGAAATGAAGTCACCATGAGAAGCAAATCGTTGAGGAGGAGCGTCGCCTTAATTGATATCGCATCTTCCGGATCGATCAAAATAAAACGTGCCAAAGACTGAAAAATCGTCGCGAAATCAATGTTTCGTTGAAAAAGAAAAAAAATGATGGACCACTTCTACATCAAATCATAAAACATCAAATGAATTTTGTTGATCACCTGTTTCATTTAGTTTCCTTTTTTTCCTTGTTCCTACTTCTCATATTCTCCACTTTTCTTTAAGGAAAGCATCACCAATGCGTGTACAAAACAAAAAAGACCTGTGCGAAGCCGGCATCAATAAGGAAGAAGACAGCAATGGCTCGAAATGAAGCTAGAAGGTCGACGTGATCGGTAAATTGCTGAAAAGAATGCTTGCTGAATTGACACTTCAACATCAAGGAAAAATAGGTGACTACGCATTTGAACAAGCGATTTGCAGTCGCAAATGCATCAGAGAATTCATTGTGCAATTTCCATTGAGGTAACGTCATGCGCTTGCCCTCTGTTCACACTGAACAGTCGCACTCAGGCAAAATCAGATTATATATGGGCGACACCGATCGAGGCTCTTTTCCCCGTCAACAGTTCCTGGCATGATCGTCTTACAAAACTTCATCCCTGATATGGTCAACATATTATCTCGGAAACTGGTATTATCAGCTCGAACTATTGTGGTGGCTGCACCCGCCATAATTTACATACTCTTTCCAGTGAGTAGCAAATCGATTAGTCCGCCAATATCAACAAAGGACTCTTTCAAAGCCGATTTTGAACAAACGATTTATTTCGACAGTTGTAAATCATCAAAATGAATTGCATATTGACCATGCCGTTCTTTCTACCACCACGGCGGACGACTACAAAGAATAAAAAGATTCAGAGAGACGGACCCTCATCGAAGCCACCTGAATTTCGTGTTCCGATAACACAAAGTCATCTCGTAAAGAGCACTTGAACAAGTCCGGATAATGCATCGTCGCTGTAACTTTCAATCAGTTTAATATTCTAAGATACTTCAAATTAACTAAGAAAGGACATAGTAAGAGAGAAAAAAGGAATGCCTGTTAACGACGGATTAACAAAGATGACACTTAACTGGGAATAAGTAGAACAGAGAGAACGAAAACTGAAAAAAGATGAGGCGTTTCAGTTTTACCTCGAACACCTTTAAACGGTTCAATACCACACGTTTAGTTTTCGTACGACATCCTTCTCGTCAATTCAGCGCAACTAGGGCTACCACGATATATTTAAGGTGCATTTCTTTGGTAACCAGTCTGTCAACTGAGAGGTGGGGTGGTAAGCTCAGTTTTATAACTGCTCACCACTTCCTCCTACCCCCTCCCCCCTCCCCCCCCCCCTCTCTCAACAGAACAGACCTAATGACAGTGCTAACCTACAGTAGAAGTGCACAGCATCGATCCAAGTATCAAGGCTTTTTGTCGTGTACGGTCGATCCAAGTATTCGCAACATGCTTCGATTATCATACCACGAATCCTTCTGAGATTAGCGTTCGCTACTGTACCCAAACCCAGGAACTCCAACAGCCTGGAAACGATAAAGCACACTTACTCGAGACCTAGCGACACCTGCTCTGCTGTATCAGATAACAAAGATGCTTTAAAATGCACATAAAATGATTTTAACGACGCTACTCAATGGCAAAATGGTACCCTTTACAGTGACCTCACCCAGACCCATCGCGTATCACCCCCTGAACCCCCCTACAGAACACGATCGGTAGAAACCGTTTCTCCTCCCTCCCCCCCAAAAAAAAAGCAGGCGAACCTTAGCTGCGATGAAACAACTGTTTTAGCAGTCTCGTCAGTAGCTCCGCAGGCCAATAATCCTGACCATGAGCAAAGCACATTCGCAAACGTATGCGTAAACGCATTTAAAATGTCCACTATTTGTTGATGAGACGCAACCGCTTTTCTACAAAAAAAATAATTTAACGCACTACACTCTTAGTGCCGTACGGCGGTAACTCAGTGGTAGAGGCCCCGCTTTGCATGCGGAAAGACCGGGGTTCGAATCCTGGCTGTCTCCCACCATACCACTGACAGCCCAGCTACAAGCTAAAAACAGCCAGATCGATGTCTTTGCTCGGCGTGCGATTGCGCCAGTAACGTCGAAACATCGCACTGAAGGCCCATGCGGTAAGGGTAAGAATAATGAGAACACATTGCATGACGATGGCACAGAAGATTAGAATAATACAAGTTAGTTGACATCAAAAAGCAGGGTCAGAATACGAAGATTAAATCTAGCATCGTGTTAAAGTAATTCAGCAAAACACCCCCTCGCCAGTTTACTTGGTCTTCGTTTGCGAGTGGAGGGTACTCGAAGCCATTTAGGGCAAAAAGTTGGCAGTGGATGGCGGGGTCATTCCAACTGAGAGCGGTCGCACTCTTCTCACGCAAAGATTCAGAAACACTATGTTTATGGACAAAACTGATAATTTGTTTGTAACGACTTCCTAACAGTTTGATGAACACGAAACAGCAAAAAAAAAAAAAAAAAAAACAACCCACGGTGGTAAGTTCCAATTGGAATTGCAAGAGAAAAGAAGCAATAAGAAAGAAGAAAATCCCTCACTTATCCAATACTCTTCTGCCACTTCTGAAAGCGAACGTCTAACACCATAAGTTTTCACTTTCACAAAAAATTTCCGATTATCATGTTTACGGCTACGACCAGCATATCTCAAATTATCACCACACGCCTTAGAAATTTCAGCATTCGTTACAAAGAATGTCACACTTGAAAATAACAAAAATCTTATAATTAAACCAGAAAAAAAAAAAAAAAAAAAAAAAAAAAAAAAAAAAAACAACTCCACGGTGGTCGAGAATATCGACAGTGAGAGAGAGTGAGCTCCAGGAATGAAAATGCTTGCAAATCGTTAGAGAAGCTAATTTCTCATATTTTTCGATCGAAATCTATTACTACCCGCCTTGCAGTGGTGCAGTGAACAGACATGAATCCATCGTCAAATACCATGGATGCATTACGCAGATAAACATGATTTCAGCTAAGCAAATGAAGGTGGAAAATGCAGGAATCTACACGTTTAAAACGATGCACGCATCGCGGTGCAGAAATATGGCGGAATCCTGAACTTTTGTGCATGGAATCCCAAGACTGTCTATCATATTCACACATACAGTCCCCAAAATTCTCGCTGCCCTCGCTCCCTCCCTCCCTTCCCCTTCCCAGCGGGAATGCACTAATACGGATTTAATGGAAAAAATTACGACTGAAACGACAAAAACATTAAAAACTCACATCATCAAGAATTGCAAATAAACGAAAAGAAAAAATTTAACTGACGAATGAAAGGTAATATCAATTTTTGCAATTCTTCACTGCAAAAAATGCAGACCTCGGAAATTTAACTAAAACATCAACAACCCTTCTTGCTGTATCCATGCGCTGAATGGGAGAAAATTTCTAGTTAATTCAGCAAAATCACTAATTTGGCAATTCTCTCAAAAGAAAAACTGACCGCTTACTTACTTGCAATAAGGCATTTGAATGAGATAAAGACAGCAACATACACTAGCTGTTAGTTTTGTACACGTTAATAAAATAATTTCAAAGAGAAAGCAAAGAGAGAAATGTAAGAAAAAAGGAAAAAACTCACGTTTCCTTGATGTGAGCCGAATTTTGAAAAAAGCCGATTTCGATCAAAGGTGCAAAGATTTGCTGAAATAAATATAAAACTAAAGCCGCAGAAAGTTAAGAAGAAAGAAAAAAAACATTAACTGGGAGAAGCCACAGTGACTGAAATTTTTGACAAGGAAAATCTGATAAAAACAGCTGCGCATTTTGCGGTGTTTCCATTTCGGCACACTACCCAGCAAAATAAAAATACCTTTCTCCGTTACTTTCCGTTTCGAAGACAAGAATTCCTCTCCCATTCTCAAGTGCACCTCCTCAAAACTTCACTTGCCCAATAAATGCCCGCATGACCTTACTACTTTGAGAGCCAGAAAGTCAAAAATAAGTGAAAGACATTAATAAGAGAAAGAAAAATTCTAAACATTACGCAAACAATAAATTTGGATTCGAAAAGCTGATTCCGCCCCAATTTGCTCAGGATATGTTAGAAAGTATACGTGGGACAAAATTTCATTATGCGCACTGGAAGCTCACCATATCGAAACAACTTACTTCGAGAACCATGTGCATTTTGGCTTTAGCTCTCAAACGCGGACAGTCGAGCCATAAATAAAGCACTCGACATATTGTTGCCGATATTCGACTGTTGCCCACTATAGGCCCTGCCAGTGCCTCTACGATCCAACCTAATATCAACATTATATAGAAGCCAATATTCAAATTTCAAATGTTTGTTTGTAGTTGCTTTCCGTCACGTTATTTCTTCATGGCAACTTCCATAAGCACATCAGTCATTACATTTTAGAAGCACATGAGCACTCCTCTTTCACACAACGTTGTAAAAGTAGTGCTTCCATCGCACAAAAAAAACGGGAAGAATGCACAACAAAAGTTATGTGAACTCCTGCATATGAAACACTTCATATGGCACTTACCTTCAAGTTGAAACACGCTTAGTCTTCGACCTTCCACTGAATTAATTTATCAGACAACAATAAAACAGTGGCATAAACGAGCAATTAATATACGAATAGCGAATACACTGAGAGTCTTGATATGAAATTTTAAAAAATCTAATGGAAATGGATTCGAGTAAGTTAGTCGAAAAGAACGCTACATTTCATGAGAACGATTATCAGTTAATTGCAAACAACGCCAGCGAGCTAAAATGGCATTTGTTTTCTACAGATAGGCTTAAAACGTTTTGATAAACGCCCAAAAAGGAAATGATGAATTCTTAACTAAGCATAAACGTCTCTACTCAATCCACAAGCAAATAGCTGCTTATGATGCGCATTACGAAGTAGTGTTGAGACGATTTGTTCCACGATACGACAACTGCTGGCGACCATCTCCCGGTAGTCTACGCAAGGCCGCTTCCCCAAAATTACCAACCTTTTATCCAAAAATTTACATTCCGAAGCGTCTTTCATGCAAAATCTAGTTTGCAATCTTCTACACCTTATAATCCCATAGTTAGATTATACGAACCGAACGTACAGTCGATTATTTCCTTAACGCACCTTCTCCTGCTTATTACTTTCACGCGGCACAACTAAACCAAAAATTTATGAACCTTTCCGAAATTTCGTTTTGAAGCCCTGGCAGTGCCATTGCTTATGTTTTGCCAAGTTCCAAGGCAGATTTTCTGGTTCTAAATTTCAAGTATCAGATACAGAGACATACACAAGCACACATAAAACACAAAACACAGAGCATAAAAAACTAGAAAACTAAAAAAAATCAAACAGTATAGAAGTAATTTCTCATACAAATTCATTGCTGACCATTTGCAAAGGCTACAAGAACAAAAAGTTTTCAATGATTCGAAAAAAAAACACACTCACATGCACCAGCGGTTTCAATAATGAGATCTGGCTCGTTGATCGCTAATTCAATAAATATTGCTAGACTTGCAGATGCCAATCTAAAAAAAATGAAGACAACATCAAATTAATAAATAAAAGACTTCGAGAACTAGTGATTATTTTGAAGCATCGATCTCGCTGACAAAGCTGTGTTAAACGGAATTAAAATTTCAAGGAATGCAAGCCATTTTCTACGCCTCCTAATTATCACAATCAGTGTCAGCTATATTATCCGCTTTCGTTATGCACTTCAACTTCCTTTCCGCTAATATCGTGCCAAATAACGTTTACCGAAAGTGCGCATGCAGTTTTGAGTTGCGCTTATCTCCTTTACAAATGAAGGATTACTAGCAAATGTAGCGAAGATGAGAATGCCGATGCAAAATTTCGCCAGATGAAACTGTTACAACAGGTTACCAATATGTGTATTACAAATCGTAAAGACGTAATTAAAATGAGTCAATCAACATTATTTCCAAAGCCTGTCAGCGTAACGATTTCCTCAAAACTTTATAAAAAGGAAATCATTTCCGTAAAATATATTTGAGCAATGCCACAATGTAAGATAAGCAAACGACGAATAGCATCGTTTCAGTTGCTCTAATTTGCAGCAATCATGCTTGGCTGCATAACAATTTCAAAATATACCGAGGGATGTAAAGAAATGAAAGACCAATGAATTCAAACTGCTGATGAGAAGGTACCGAAAAATAATGGAACAGTTCACAGAGATTTGCCCTCTCCCTTTATCAGTACTCAGAGAGAAACAAGTTCCCAGAAAAAGCAAGATTACAACCTCAATGCGACTTCATTCGAGTACTGATAAAGGATGGCGATTAGTTATTTGCAATGTTCTACGCAAAAAACCGATCTGTTCAGACAGGATGCACTTTCGCCAACCTGCAGATCGTGAGAGTTACTAGCTTATAATGACTGAAACATTTAAAAAACTCATACGTTTATATATATTTCACTTTTACAAGAGCGACGTTAACGACAGACAACGTAGTTACACGCTTGCTCGTAGTACATTTGTTGAATATGCACGCGAACCTCACAAGTTGGTTAAGCGCACTTATCCCACAAAAAAAAGAGCGAATTTAGACGAATTAAAAAAGGATTATTTCAAGGTTCCCAACGTTCTTCATGCTATTAGAAAGCACTCTCCTGTACATCTCGTAGTTACCTCTTAATAAAAGAACTCGTCGAACATCCCTAATCTCGACTATAAGGGAAGCGACGCAAGGAGAATTATTCATGTGTAGTCATAACAGCTGAAGTTGTAATGGTATGACACTCACCCGTCCGGCTTCGCAATGACTGGTTCGGCAGCATCTGCGACAAAAATGGTCCTCGCGATAGCTAGAATGGGAAGCACGAGAGAATTTGGGAAAAGAAATGGGCCAACCCCTTCGAGACAATCACCTCCGGTCACTCCATCCTCTGCTGCCCATGCCCGAATTTTTATGTTCGCATCACAGTATAGAGATAACATATGCCAAGCGAGCTTTAACGCTTCGATGCGTTCATCGAAATTCTCTACGTCCAGATCTAACGACCTTAAAAATGAGTACATTGAAAAGCGTCGGTAAAAAACAACTGAGTGGTAGCTACCATTGACCTATACACAGTGGATGGGGGAAGTGTCCACCTCTTCTTCACTTGCCCACCACTTCAGCAAACCGCATGAAAATTTTCTCCTAGAAGTAGGTAAATTTTGAAGAAAATTCTACGAAACTCATTTGAACATACAGAGCGATTTATTTTCTCTGTCTAAGGACTTGACGTTGGAGAAAAAGCCAAAGAAATCCGTCAAAAAAAATGGAAAATTATGCGACCTCATAGGAAATTTAAGCCTATGTCACTAACGGATGCGCTATGTTATGAGTGTACTGCACGCTCCGCACTCCCCATTTCACGTCTATACTTGCCTACTGAAGCAATTTCTGGAACATTTAAAAACTGCTAGCTTCAGCTTGCCCAGCGGAAACGTCACTGATATTGCAATCGAAGCAGCAAACCTTTTGGAAGGCAAGATCTGCGTAACTTAACGGTAGTGCGTCAAAAACAAACGTGATGCCACAACATCGAAATGAGTGACAGCCAGAAGACGTACAAAGACGACAGGTAAGGTAACGGTAACTAATCAGCAAACCCCACGCGCAAATTTGCATCCATATCTATAGCCGTTGTATGAGGACCAGCAAGGGAGCAACATACGGCACCTCGCTCACATCAATCATGTGATATGAAAATGCAAACATCTCTTTGCAACATGTGGAGTTGATTCTCGCAGCGAATGTGCACTTAGCATTTGTTTCATGACTTATATAATCGTTTGAAAGTTTCGCCCGTTTGCCCCTCGCCTAAAAATTTATCATAATTTAAACGATTTCAAACATATACGTTCTTATGAATTATGATCGATTACACAAGCAAGCAACGAAGTTGGTCGATTATGAGAATAGGTGAGATGAGCAAAGGTACCTGGCCAGAAACATGTCGATATGGTTGCGCAGTAGAATAACAAGGCTTGACTCGCTCGTACACGCTAACCGTAGTATTCGCATCGTAACTGCTCGAATACATTGGAAATCACTGAGCAAGTAGCGAACAACTCTGAACACAAATTTCATAATCTTTTTAGAGAGGGTTTCTGAGAAAAAGAAATTGTAGTTTTTTGTTCTTTCAAAAATTCGAAACTTTTTTGGGGAAAACATTCGTCTGTCAAAAAAATACTGAAAATATGTATCAAGTGAGATTCCTGAAATGCGGCAAAGAAAGACAAAGCTAGCAGAACTTTGTTATTTGAGCAGAAAGAAGATTATGTTCTCCATTTTCTTATGCCGAACAATGAACGACAAAAAATCAGCTAACGGTCTACAATGAAAGGATTTATTTGGTGAAATTTTTTTCAGAAAAACAGCACCACGACTTGAAAATTCCCTTTCTGAACCCAACTTTTCGCCTGTCAACTGATAAGCGAAAAGTTCGTTGAGTGGTAAAGAAGAATTACGAGAGACGAATATTAGAAGCCACGAAAAGGCCAATGCAACAACTTTATTGCAAAAATATTAAAAAGTAACGGTACATCACTGTAAGCCAATTTGCTCCTCCCATGCGGCGTCGGTTCACCGAAAGCCGCCTCATATCATTTATTGTGATATCAACTTTAGAGTTTTAACACTCGTTTACATTCTCGCTTACCATAGCGACTGCGCATTTCCTTTGAATAACTTTCTTCGCTACTATCACAGTAATTGCAACTTTGCAAATGTGATACTGGATGTTAACACCAGAAGATGCGTAACGTTGTGCACACAAAATGATACACTCAACTGGAGAAAACCTTTTGCAAATTGCTGTGAAAAGTTGTTCGTCGTCGACTGCCTCTGCATTCTTAATCGCTGTGGCAAGGTCGTTCAAAAACTGCGCGATCAGTTCGGCAGTGGCTAGTCGACTTTCCGACAGTTCGATTTTCTTCTCAAGAACTCGTGATAGGTCTTCCTTCGAAATCGTCCGTCGCCGTAGCATATTCGCCTTGCGCTCTAAACGAAGCATTATTAAAATAGTGTATTTAGTTGTTCTCATTCATCCTCTTCAACCCTTCATCAGTTCAGCGTCTCATATGATCGAGCATAATGTGGCAGTCACTCTTACTTTGATATCTACCGAAAAAATCATTCGAAAAAAAGTGTAAAAACTTTCGCATGATATCTTAAATTCCCAAATTCTTAAGTTCCATCATTTTCCAAACTATTTCAATCTGTTTTCGTTCCATAAGGGGCGCTATCTTATTTCCCTAACTCCCGTACAGTCCCTTCGGTCCTTACGACTGTTTACCATTTCCACTACGCAGGTCAAGATCAAGTGGAACAAACACCGAGACGCCCAGACGAGTCAAATAAAGATTAACTCCGTAAACTCCTGGTAAGCTGAATTACTGAAGTGGGACTCACCTCTGGCGGCCAGTAGTTTCTTCCTTGCTTTACTCGGCCGAGAATCTAGCCTACTGCACGTCACCAACGACCTTGCATAAACCTCCGACATTAGTTGCTAATACTGTCGCAGTTTTTTGCAACCTTCAAATAAAGCCCAGTGTTCAACGAGACAGATCATTTGTTTCAAAAAAGCACCGACAATCGCACATATAAAATAAACGATTCGAGATTCAAGCCACGTCATGCTCTAAGGGATATCGTTGAGTGCTGCGCATTCAGTTCAAACTGAAATCGACCAATATTCGTAAGATTTCCACGGAATTCGAACGACACACACACACACATCTCAACGTATGATTTTGAAAAAAACAGACCTAACAATTTATTTGCCGCTATTTGAAAAAAAAGAGGTGATAGTTCGTAAAAAGAACTGGAAATTGCCGGATTTCCGCAAATCGCCACGACATTGTCCACCGTTACCTCAGCACTAAAATTATACGGCTACTAAGTCTAAAAGTCACGAAAAATCGTTTCCGATTAGCCGAAATCGCTAAAGACGCTCAACGCACCGAAAACTCTACACTTTTTGGCGGTTTAGCTTGAAAA